>CAKKXW010000002.1:12221875-12754390 GCA_920937365.1 Sphaerophoria rueppellii | reverse complement strand
TTTCAGGACGATATGGGAATCCAACTGGTGTGACTGCCAGGATAATGAAAAACACAGTTATTACCAGCAGAGAGGAGATGAGGGTTTTGGACTTTTTGAAGAGGTTTAATACTGGCATCTGTTAGTGAAAAATGTATATGTGTTATAAGTTTATATTTGAACCTGAAACCTATACACAAAACAAATACTATTGATTTCTTTCCTTCAACAAAATATTTACTTCCAAAATGTTACTTAGTGAGCAGTTTAGTTAAGTAAATACTACCTTTGTGATGCTTTCAAAAAAAAGCAAGTATACGCCATAGTGCACATATCAAATTCTTTTCAGATTTAAAACGACGGAGTTACCGAACCCAAAAAATGATTGCAATCTCGAGATTGGAATAAATGAAACGTTTATGTGTCATAGGATAGTTTAAAAAGGCCTTAACTAGTTCACACGACGACCCAAACCTTAAAAACATCAATTTCGTTTTCCACAAAAAAAAAAAAACAGATTCATTTACGTAATTTAATCTACACCTGATGTTTCTGGCATTCTACCAGATGCCCTTTCCAACATACAAGAAAAAAAACATGAGCCACCTTAACATAAATTATACATTCACATTTTTTCCCCCGTTCCTCAAACCTCACTAAATATATTGATGACCAAATTTATCCTTGATCTTCTTACCATAAAGGCTCCACAAAGAATGCCAACACCCACAGTAAAAGCACAAATAATCAACTCGGGATTGGTATTTGCGCCAAAACGTCCACACATCGGAATAAAGGCAACAAAAAATCCATGTGACAAGTAGGCGTAAAATAGGAATGGAAATATTTGGCACACTACATGTGGCAGCATCCAAACAAGAGCTGTAAAGTATACAAAGTTACGTCAACTCTCGAAAATGGTCGATAATTTTACTTACGTTGGTTGTGTAATTTGGTGATTAGATTGATAATCAGGGCCATCGTATAGAACAGAATTGTCAGCATGAACAAAAACGCCGAACGAATACCACAAATGGTCATTATCAAGGTTAGCATTACCAGAAACAGGCAATGTCCATGTAGCAGGAGTTGCACTCGAAATGAAACTGGCAGACGATCCTGTTGTGTCAAAAATTCATTAGAATTCAAGGTGAATGTCCTTAAAATGTACAACAATAATAATGAGAAAAACCCACATCCTTAGTTTTGGCAATGTACACAGCTGGAACGATGCCCATTCCGAAAAGAGAGGACAGAAATAAAGGCCGAGAATGAGCCATGAATTCGTGAACCATGACAATGGTAGATGCACCAAATCCATGAATATCCCAATCGCAAATGTGTAAATTATTCCAGCAATGCAACCGAGCACATGAACCCCAAACAAGATGGATGCTCGTTTGATAACCCTGTCGACTGGTATGCCAGTGTCCCGTGACATCATATAGAAGGAGGCCGTAATCGAACTGAGGGCTATGATGCAAACAATGATGTTGAGGATGATACCCTCGGTTTCGGTGTAGAAGATGAGGAAGTATCCTAGAACGTCATAGAAGACCGTATGTCCTTCGGCGTATTTCTGATAGAAAAAATATGGAATTAAAAGAAAAACTCTCTTTGGTACAAAAAAAAAACTTACTGATGAATCCTCTAACTCAGGAGCATTGGCTATTTCTCGAACAAGTCCGAGGACATTGTCACCGGTATGCTGGAATGTTCCACGGGGAATAATTTCGGGACGATCGAATTTCGTGTGATAGACATAACCATTGTAATTGTGAGCCATATCGAGACCTTAATTGACATTTCACTGAACCTTCAATCAAAATTTCAAATTGAAAAAAGGACGGAAACTTACCAGGAACTCGTCCATGGTCACGGAAAATTCTGAAATCCGTATCGGATGGAATGAAGTGTCTTTGGAACATTTCTTCGGCAACAGTTGATGCGAATGGATGCATTGCACTTTTTCTGTAGAGCTGGAAAATATGGAAAATGATTTGAGTATAAAAAAAGGAGAAACTGATTTCGTTAGGACATTGGTACCTTCATGAGCCAAGGATGATTTGGTCCAGATTGAAATAGAAGTTCGCGTCCACCGCTTCCAGCTGAATCAAGGTTGATGAGTGCTCTGTGGATGATGAATGGCTTTTTAAGAATTTTGTTTTACATTTTGTATATTAGACTGACTGACGGTTCAGTTTATAACAGACAACCAGTAATTCATGCTCCGTCACTCATAATAACAATTCACAATGCAACTATCCTTAAACGACCTTCTTTAAGTCTTTATTTCATTTATTCGTTCACAAAGAGAACAAAGAATTTTTGAGAGAAAATTCGAAAAACCAGCCGTTTCATAATTTTCACAGAACCTACCTCTCTGCACTACTCAGCATTCGACACATTTTTCGAAGTATTCAATACACGTTAGCAATGTCTTTGTTTCAAAAAAGCACATGTTTCAACTTACTTTGCATATTTCGCCCATTTGTGTTGCGTAATAAAAGCATGCGATGCTTGCAGTGGATTCTCTTCGGCACCATTGAAAAGAAACAAAACTGGATTCTTCAAAGGCTTTGCCTTCGCTACAACTCTCAGCACTTCCAACATTATAGCAACCATTGTACCATCATCCCCAGCACCTGAACGAACATCGAATAAAGAATAATACAATTCAAAAGAATCATTTTCCATGCATACCTGGTCCCCCTGGAACCGAATCATAGTGACTATTGACCAGCAAAAATGTCGAACTATTTGAATCCTTCGCACCAACTTTCACCACGACATTCTGAATACCCTGATACATATTAACCATTTCCCAATGTATATAGCTGCCCGATGCAACTTGAACATCCAATTCAATATCAATATCAGGATGTGCCTCCTGTCTGACCTTTCGTATGGCATCTAAGAAAAAGTTTACGGTAACTTGTTCATTAGCTTTGCTACCAACAACACGTGGCCCAATATCGACAAGATGACGTAAATTAAGTTCGGCACGTTCGGCAATAAATCGATTGGGATATTTGGTCTCATCCTTAATGTTAATTGGCTTCGGTAGATGATGGAAAGCTGGTATTGCAATGCAGTAATAGAGGAGTATCCAAAATAAAAAGAAAACTGGACCCCAATAAGCGTTGATTTTGTTCTTTGTTGTAATGTACTTGAAGTAGGTTTGTTGTTTGTCCTAAGAAAAGAAAGTTTTTGTTAGTTTCGTTTGATTGTGACGTGATTGGAATGTTTTCATTTTTCGATATGAGATAGAAAAATGCTGATTTGAGATTTCAACAGAGTTAGACGAGTTCTTATCGAGTTTTGGTTGTAATCAATCACTTTTCTTGTTGTTCTTTTTTTATGTGTCGGTCGGTGGGAAATCTAATCACGATTTCATATGAATTCTGGAAAAATGAAGCACCATAGACGGAATATTAGCTTACTTCCATTTCTCTGCGCAACGGATTTTGGGGAAATGAATCTCGTTGGAATAAGGTCTGATCATTTGTCTGGTTTCATATAATGTTGTTATCTATCAATATTCTTCTCTGATATTATTTTATTAAGATTTATTAAGGCAATGCCATAAAAGTTAAGCAATTCCATTGATATCTTTTGTACATTAAAATCAGAAATCTTGGACAATGGAAGTCGATAAAAATACCAATTTTTTAATTGATCGTTCAATTAACCTTTGAAAAAATAATGATATTTCCACAAAGGTTCATCCAACTGAGGTGAGTACTGCTACTATGAGTGACAAATGACAGTTCTTCCGTCCCCTTTCTATTCAGGCTACCTCGTGAAAATTTCTAGATCTAGGCGAGTATAAATATAAATACATTTTCAAATATTGCCCAATGGTGTTCCAGCGATAAAACGGTTTGATTCTGACTTTCTGTCGGTATTTCGTTGGTCATAAGACTACCCTGTGATGTATTACAGTTGACATAGCCAGACGTGAACAAAAGAAAGCAATAAAACATTCTATTCCTAAAAGGGAACGTTTCTGCATTTCCTGAAACTGATTTTTGTAAAATGACTAAAAATAAAACTTAACAGCGTGAGTTAATCAAGTTAATAGTAAAGCCTTTTCCTGAATATCGTAGCTGCCCGTGGCTTAGTGGTAGGGTGCATTGGCTATGCTAAGCAGAGCGTCGTAAATTCGAGTCCTACTCGTGCTCATAAAGTTTTTATTTCATCGTTCAGGAGAACTGCCTCTTGCGAAGACCTGAAAAACTTCAAATCTGTCATGAAAAAGTGCTTCTCAACTTAGCCGTTCAGAATCGGCGTTGTTCCCCTCAATTCTTCTCACTCAACCAGAGAATTGTTGATGAGAGTAAGCCACTTAGGCCTTGGCTCTTCAAGAGCTGTCTCGCCACTCTATTTATTTTTTTTTCCTGAATATCATAAATGACAGTTTCATAGGACATTTATAACTCCGGCCTTGGTATTGTGTAGAAGCGGATGCAATCTACGATGGGTGAGTATTGGCCAAAAATCTTGAATTTGAAAATCATTATATCGGATTAATCTTAAATTAATAATGTAAGGATGGGAAGTGTATTGCGAAGTTATTTTAAAACAGCCGACTCTCTCTAAGTCGGAATTCTTCTTAACTCGAAGCCTTCAAATATGTTTAATTTTCCCCGCTTTTCGCAACACTTTTCACTTTGATTTGATTGAGCAGATTCCTGGGATATGCGCTTCAAAACGCAGAAAAATGGATATATTTTGCCGTTTTTTTTCCACATTTTCCACGGATTCTTCGATCCTATTGGTCGCAGCTTAATGTTCCTCGATTAATGAACTATCCAACACAAAAAGAATTTTACAATGCGAACCCACAGTTCCTGAGATTAGCGCGTTCAAACAAACAAACTATTCAGCTTAATGTATAAGGATAGAGTATAGATGAGGAATATCTTCTAATGCATATACGTCCGTAACATTTGGATAGCCTCACACGTGCCTGTTTTTAAGATCAGCAGTTTTTTGTTGCTTTTTGATGTGGACATATGAAATTATATGATGTGTTGAAAGGTAGAGATTAGTTCTTCAGATTGAGAGATATTTCAAATAATTTTGAATAGCTAACAGAAAATGTCTGAGACTATTTCGTTTGGATGCACTAAAATGTTACTTTTTTTTGTAACATTAGAATAGAATCACTTTGTGTATCTTAGTTAAAATAAAAAGAGTATTATTTTTGTGCTAATAAAAATGTTTTTCTTTATTTATTAAATTATTTTAATATTTTGTACAACCTCCCTTATTTTGAATAACATCAAAAATGCGGTCTTTTAATGAATCATACAATGATTTTAGAAGGTCAAGGGAAATACTGGCCCAGGCCACTTTTATGCCTTCAACAAGCTCTTCTTTGTTCTTGTACTGCTTCCCGCCTTCATACACCTTTCGTGTCAACCAACCCCACACATTTTCAATGATGTTCAAATCTTGTGAGTAGGGTGGCCAGGAAAGTTGTTCTATATTTTGGCCCTGTAACCAAGCTTTAATTATTCCAGCGGTGTGAATTGGCGCGTTGTCTTGCTGGAAAATAATCGGTACCGGTCCAAAAATATCCTGAAATTGAGGTAAAGCCATTTCCAGTACAGTTTTATAATAAGGTGCAGTCATTCTGCAGTTCACAAAAACCAAATCAATGGTTTCATAATATGATATGGCTCCCCACACCATAACGCCTCCCTCTCGACTGTGGTGACGGTCCAAAAACAGCTTTTCCTTCCTCAAATCATGAAAATAATAATTGTATCCGTCGGGCCCATCAAGGTTGAATTTCTTTTCATCCGAAAATATCATTTTTCTCCAATCGTTTGAGTGACTACTTCCATCAGTATTCCAAGCCATGTGCGATCTTGCAAAATTTCGCCGCTGTTGTTTTCACACTTTGTTAAGTGGTGTTTTTTTTTTCATTTTATGGCACTTAAGGTGTCCGGCACTCTTATAACTCTACTAATCGTCATTCGGCTCACTTCTACCCCAGCTTGGTACCTGATCTTACTAAGAGAATCGGTTGAATTCGATGCTAACCTTATAATCTTCCGTTTATCACGACTTGAAAGTACAGTTGAGGTACGGCCTTTGTAATTTTTTCCATAAGACAATGGATCTCTAATATAGCTGTTCACAACTTTTGTACTTCGATTAATTTTCTTGGCTATAGCGCGATTAGAAAAGTTTTGTTCATGATAGACCTGTATTTTAGCAATTTCCGTTGCACTTAAAGATTTTTTCTACCCATTTTAAAAGAAAACAATGTTATTTCCACAAAAAATAAACCGATTTTCTTTCCCGATAGCTTTCCGATGATCGCGCCACTTGTTTTCGCTTTAAATAACTAAGAATGTAAGATGAGGCTATTCTATTGTTACAAAAAATAAATTCATTTTTAAACGGACGCATACAAAACAAGCTTAAAAGGTCCCGTTAGCTTAAAAAATGACGAACGCTCTCTTGATCTCAGAAACTTTCGCTCTCGCCATGAAAGCTTATGCATAATTTTTTGGATTAAAATCAAAGAGCTCTCAAAACAGGTTCTCAACAAGAAAAAACAATACATGAGGCTATCCAAATCTTACGGACTATATCTCGGCAACCAGGGCGCGGAAGTGAGTTTGGCTGCAGTGATAGGCTTAAAATAATTAGAACTATGAAATACGTTGAATTGAATTGAAAATATTGGACATCAGAGAAAAAAAATCTTCCAAAATCCATCGAATGATAGATCAAAAGATGCTCAAATTCATCATAAAGGGATAACAGGTTCTTTTAAGGCTGAGCGATACTGGTTAAAATGTTAATTATTCGCAAAGATTTTTCAAATTGTATTTTGAAACTCAGTTTTGTAAAATTTAAATTTTCAAATTTGGTAATAAGACCGCAACGATTGTAAAGGTCTAATTTCGGTAAGGTATGGAAATAAAGGGCTTTGCGGCCTTATTTCGTGTGATGTTATTTCACGTGTCACCTTCAAAAACGCCTCGACTGACGACGATACGCATGAGAAGAAGACTGTGAGTACAGAGAAAACTAACATGGTGTTTGATTCTGAACCCTGTACGATAAAAAAGCCGTAAATTACTGCACTGATACCAGATTTTTTGAAAAAGGTACCTACATATCTCACTTTAAAAAAGCACACTGTCATTTTTTTTGTTTTCATAAATTGAAATTACTTCATTACTCTTCAAAGACGCTACATCTTTTTCGTAGAGCAGATTTATGCTGTAAGCTTTCAGTTGGATTTTGGATTCAACATGAGTCATAAAACGGCTCACCCATTTTTTGATTTGATAGTTCTTTTCACGTTAACGACAATCAAAGTAGGTACATACATTTGATTTCTTGTCTTCATCACATTTTATTTGCAATCGTTTATTTAGGGTTGAAACTTTTTTATCACTTATTTTTTTTATCTCATAGTAACAAACAATTTGCACGTAAAATTGTTCAGTCATTCCAACTAATAAGTACAAAGTCCATTCACAAGTTTTTTGTTGTGTATTCATACATTACCTCTCCATAATTGAAAGCATGCACTAGCAACGGTTCGGTATTGTGTTGATCTGAAGTTGGTGTAATGTTTCTCCTTCGAACTGCTGCAGGGCTGTTGTTATCCATTTTGTAACTTTTAAAACCCTTATATTGATCTTAACACCATTCAGTATAATAAAACTATACGATCCAAAAATTATAAAACAAAACTATAGGTCCTCAACTTTCGGCAAACGGTTACCTACTGGTTTATGATTTTTATTTGAATCGAATGTTTGCAGGTGGGATTGATTTATTTGGGAAATCGAAAAGTTATCTTATCGTTTGCGCTTAATACTATTTTATTACCATTTTTTCGTTGTTAGATTAGATTTCTAAATCAGCGAATTTTTTTATTAACAAAAACTAGGACAAATGATTTTTTTGTGTGAACTGAAACGAACTTTGCAGAAATATGAATGACGATTACCGTGAAGATTCACGGCAACTGAAGACTCTCTAGATCGCTCTTGAGATAGCGTTTTTACAAATCTTTGGCAGACGATGGGGAGTCACCACTTATTCTCGTATTTTGTTTACTTTCTCAATTAAGTGCTTTTTTTTTATTTATTTTGTTTTAAGACATGGAGGTTGCAGACACGAACAAATAATTCAATAAATTGGAGAAACACCCATTTTGAATTAATTTTTTTATGAAATAAGCCAATTCGTCGTAATGCAATGTTTATAGTAGGATTTAATATTTTTAAATATTTTCCTATTTCAGCATGGATATACCTAAATGTTAATGTGTATTCGTGTTTCTGAATAATTTTATGGGGAGTGCTTAAAGGTGCTATAACAAGTTGATATTCGGAATGGAGTTCTGAGAATTATGGAGCAGCTTGCTTCTGCTGCAATTTTAGTGCTAAGCAAATTTACTTGTGGCATAAGAAAATAAGGTTTCAAGATTTGACTTTAGCACTTTCAGGATAATAATATTAAGAAGGAGTTGTTCTGCTTGTTTTATAAGGCCGAGGTATGTTCAGTCTGTCTAGGATATTCATCCAGAATAGCACTTACATCAAAATGAAGACTCTTACCAAATTTCACTTTTCGATTGACAACTCTTTGTTTAAGTCTTTCTTAAATTTTACCTCCAGGAATGATCATCAATTCACCCTCGAGCCTAACTTCGGTCGTACGGTCATGTTCAGAGAATCGTTCTTTAGCCGTACTACGCGAATGTGGAACTCTCTTTCACACTATGTCTTCCCCAGTCATTGCAATGTATAGGAATTCAAAACCAATGTTAACCGACACCTCATCCGAAGAGCGTCTACCGTCTATCCCATTTTCCCTAACACTCGCACTGTGCTTTGGCATAAAAACGGAATAGAAATAGAAACCCTTGAGTGCGTGCTCATTATTAAAAAAAAATCTGACAAAGTTTATTAAATAAGTTCAGTCTATTACATACAATACAATTTCTAACGATAAACTGCTTCCCGGTTCTCGACTCGGTCCCTAGATAAACATGAGTTGACCTCGCGTCGTTGTTGGAGTTCTATATATGAGTTTGTCAGTTTAACCACTGAATAAACTGTGGCTTCCGTCCTGTCTATAAAACGCCTAGTGGATCAAAGAATAACCTGAGTCTATGGGAAACAAGACTCTTGTTCACTCCTGTAATAAAATAAACGGTTGAGCTGTGAGCTCCTCTCAGCCGCCCTACTTCACTCAATAAGCGTCGTCTTTCGACTTGTCTTTGTTACACTCGGATTAGGTGAATTAGGTGAAAGGTGGCTCACACTCATTAAAAATTCTCTGTTTGTGTGTGTGAAGAATTGAGGGGAACTACAACTTAACGCCGATTCTGAAAGGCAAAGTTGAGAAGCACATTTTTATGACATATTGATACCCGTGAAAGATAAATAAAATTTTTATGAGCACGAGCAGGATTGGAACCGACGGGTTCTGCGTAGCAGCCAAAACACATACCACTACACCACTGCAAAAACACTTTAGCACTGCATGTAAAATACATTACAAACAAACCAAATGCGTGTCCAATGATTTCGTGTTGATGGATTCGGTTGTTTTTGGTCTTTGAATTTTCTTATGTTATTCTCAGTAGTTACCAGAGTAGATCGTCATGGGGTATTTTTCGAGGGGCGATCGTCTTTAATCTGCTTTTGCGAGTTTTTTTTCACGCGTCTGATCTTGAATTTTGTCGAAAAAATTGATAAACTGTAACACTTATTTCCAGGTTTCACGACAACTTTCAAGAATCTAGAGCTTGAGTACATGTAAGGAATTAAGGGGACCTACAATTTTAGGACAATTCCGATCGAGTTTGAAGTTGAGAAGTTCTTTTTCGTGACGAGTGACACTTGTAGTAGTACTTCAGAAGACAATGTTTTAGGCACGAGTTAAATTCGCATTCAATGTAACTAGTCAGCGAACATAACCCTTACACCACGGGTGCTACGGAATATCGATCTCTGTTTTGTGTTCAGGACTTCATGTCCTTCCGTCGCTCTCAAAACTATTTTGTTCGGATGTCATTAAATGACATAATAATCACATTAATCATAACAAAGGTTTTCGATGTGACAGAATATGTCTTTACGATTTCAGCATTGTCTAGTTACCTTCAGCAAGCTCTCCAAATCGGAAAAACAGACAGAAAAAATAATAAGTTCTTCCCCAAGTTGAACTATCATAACACGCATGAAACCAAACTAACGTCGCTACTCCACATATTCCCACTTTAGCCAGTTTGAGTGGGTTTGTTTAATTGGCATCAAGAGCTATCATAACATACCCTTGTA
The DNA here is from genome assembly GCA_920937365.1 of Sphaerophoria rueppellii. Taxonomy (NCBI): domain Eukaryota; kingdom Metazoa; phylum Arthropoda; class Insecta; order Diptera; family Syrphidae; genus Sphaerophoria; species Sphaerophoria rueppellii. The sequence goes on along the minus strand of CAKKXW010000002.1, from coordinate 12,744,080 downwards.
CCCTATTTTCCGTATTAACGAAGGACACCAACAAAAACACGAAATCAGACATAATTGTTTAAAAACCACTCGACCCAAATCAAGACACAAAGAGTGCTCAAACTCAAAAATCAAGGCAGCCGCAAGAGACAAGGCGACTGCTTGCCTAATTAAAAAAAAAAATTGAATCCTTATCTGTCCTCAAAAAAAAAAAAAAAAACAGAACAAACAAAAAGTTTTTTTTTTGTGATTCCCATGCCCTCAATTTATTAGCAAAATATCGATTTTAGGTCGAGTCTTCGGTCTTCGCAGAAAACTGACAGCCAAAGCCCATTTGATTGATCAAAAGAAAAGTTTAAGTAATATGAATCCATAGCAAAAGTATAGGCAGGTACATTATTATCCTTTTCGCCAATAGGACACAAGAGGAAAAAAAAACCATAACCCATTTCTGAATCCATTAAAGTCGAGTTCTATTTTCTTCAATTTTTTATTTTGACAGATTAAAGTTTTTGCTGGGGCTTGTTTGCATTTAAGTGTAAGAAGTGACCTAAAAAAATTCAATTCACATTTTCCGTACATAGACAGAAAGGCACGTTGTCATACACAAATAGGGACTATCTGGTGCTCAAATACATATATACGCACATAAATAATAACGGTGTCGTAACTGGTGTCATTCAACTTGAGTATCCTTTTTTTTTGTTGCAGCAATTCGTTTTCTCGCTATGAAAATCGATATTATGATTGAGGAATGAATTTTTACGAATGAATTAGTGAATTTTCAATGTTTTGTTTTTGGTTTTTAAAATAAATAATGTGTCATCGTTGGCGCCTCTCTTAGAGAAGAGAATTTATCTTCTGGGTTTGGAAAGAGATACCTTCCTCTTAGTGTTATTGTTTACGTTGTTAGAGGATATAGAAGAGGCTCATCATAAGGTTGATTGAAATCGGATAGAGGATGGGGAAAGATTATTGTAGACACTGCAAAAGGATAACATAAATAATGGCCCATATTTTTGACTACTTACTGCGCAACGACAAACCTAGGTTCAGCTTCAGCATAGTAACTGAATTAATTGAAAAAAAAGAAAAAAAAGAACAGTTTGTTCGTCAAGAAGAGGAAGTGTATGAACTTGTAAGATTACAAGGAACGAATTCAAAAATACAACAAGTACTTGCTACTCGAAGTAATTGAAGAACCGAGTATTGTGCTCACAATTATTCGGCACGCATTAAACAGGAACAGATCAAGAACAAATAACGAAGAAAGTAATTTAAGGAACGCAATTAGCTTGGAAAAATGAAATTAAATCTTACAAGTACTTAGATGAAGCTGGAGTGTTTCAAAATTTACATAAATTTTTGGCTTATATTATCTACTTAAGTCATATACTCAAAATACTACCATTTCTTATAATGCCGACCATCCTGTTGCCCAACTCCTCTTCATATCGTAATTCATAACCGATCACTTGTTTCATATTTTGGTTAGTAATAAGTTTCTCTTAATTGCTGTACAATCGAATTTAATGTTATATTCTATGTTTATTTTCTCTTCATTCAATAACATTAACTGTAAACTTAAGGTTAGTGATTTAAGTTCGTTTTATGAAGAAGATCAATTGTAATAGAGATGTCAATAGAGTTACACTTTTTCGCATACTAAAATTAATTAAAAAATTTGTCAGTTTAATGAAATTTCTTAGAGCAATTTCAGTCTTATTCCCTCTATGAATTATTTACTTTTGTTGTGCTCATTGAAAATGATTAATCAATTAAGTCCCTCACTTGTCATGGCAATTGTTTTGTAATCGTCCCCAAGCCAGCCACCACGTGCTTCTCTTAAAAAATGTAAACAAACAAAATTCCCACAGTCCCACAGACCGTTAATATCTTCTATGTATTTTCTTCAAAACAATAACAAAACAATGTGGTCGAACGTCCCAATGCGCATGCCACACTTTGCAAATTTCCCCAGACTCAATTTTTGTGTATTCCTTCGAAAAAAAAACTAGGTCTCTAAACTGCGCCTGCGAAGGTTTATTTCAACGAGCCTTCCTGACTTCCCCTACTATGCTGTTTTTGATTTTTTATTTTTTTAATATTTCCTTGGGTAAAAAGAGGAAAACAAAAAGCTGGCTATGGGTTGAAGAGTCGAGCGGTTCTGTATACATCCAACTGTATCATATTAAACCGGCACTGTACGATGATATACATACCTTCCAACTTATCTTCACGATTGAATTTTTTTTTAATTCAGAGACAGCGAGACAAACGAGGTTCGCAGACATCGGGTTCAGCTTTCATCGAAGAGAAACAATTCGTCGCAGTTCAGTTTGCCGCAGGAACCCTTCGTGTTTAGTTGTGAATTTTCGTCCTTTGAAGGATATTTGAAAAAGAAAACAAATTTAATCGGTGCATTAAGGTGAAGAGAAAATTTTGGAAATTTTTGGGTTAAATGTATATGTTTTTTTTTCTTCGCGAAAATATTCATTAAAAAAAAAGAATTGATCTCTGAAAATTGACAACATTTTCTGTTTTTGTGTCTTTTGTTTGTACAACAAAAGAAAACTGCTGATATTGATTTTATTTCCTTTTCAAATTTTCGTTTCCGTTTGATTTCAATTCGTCTTCTAAAGTCAATCGCAAAAGACGGAAATTTGTGAATTCACTCGGTCGTATACGTAACCTTTCTTTTTTGTGTTTTTTTTTAACTTAGCCATTTCGACTCTCTGATATGGCCCTCCCGATTAAAAACCCCAAACCGCTTCGTTGAAGTGTCATCGCTGGTGTTGATAATCCTAAATGAAGAAAAAAAAATACAATGACACCGTTTTGTGGGGCTAGCGAGAGTGTATTCGTGTAACCTACATTTAACAGAATTTAAAAGAGAATTAACCCCTAAAATAAGGGAGACCAAGGCATAGATAGAACATTTTTCCTTGTTTGTATATTCCCAAGTTTCATTTTGACCCAAAAAATAGAAAAATAAAATAAATACGACGAATCTACGCTATCCATCTCTTGTTGAGCAAAGTGAATGGTTTTTGTTTCTAATGCCTTTCGTTTCTGTTTTCAGTGTTTTTCTTTCTTTTTTTCGGTTTGAGTGTTTGTGAGTGAAAAAAGAAAAAAAGAAAAATATTCTGTCATATGACACCCGACAAGATGATGAAAAAATGTAAATAACATGTAAGGATGTTTATGCAACGCAACGGTGTGGAAGAGTAAATGAAATCGTTTTTCTTCCTTTAATCATTTTTCTTTCGGTGCGTGGAAGGTTGGAAGAAAATTCGTAAATACGACGGCGACACAAGTGCGAGTAGAGAATAAAAATAAAATATTGTTGTATTTATTAAAAGAGAAAAACTTGTAACTATAAAACTTTCCTGGACGAAGGATTCACTGTCCTATTTGAGGATAATGAGCAGAGAACAGTTGTTGAAGGTGAGTCATGCTTTGTTTATTTTGGAGATTTCATCAAATTTTTTAGCTATTCTTTATTTTTATTTTGATTTTTAACATAACCTTACTCAAATATTTAAAGTAAAGTTCCTCAAACAACCACATCGTGAAGTCTCACTTCAACTCCTTAAAAAGGAAACCAGTCAAGGTTGCTAATTAGAATATACAATTTTTCCGCAGACCGCCATTCTTTCTATTTGTATATGTGTAATGTTTGTGATAATTTTGAGTGTTGGAAATACTTTTATATAATTCAGATTTCCCGCCTATATTTTTAGTTTCTGGCACAAGGTGAAGTAAGAATTTACATTAATGATGAATATTTTCAAGCAACAGAAGAACTCATAAATAGAGCAACAATTCCCTCAGGGCCCAAAGTAACAAATATTCTTATAGAATACTTACAACACGAATCTTTTTGAGTCTGTCTATTTTACAAGAGGATGTATAAATTTTCTATTTACACTTGGTGTGATGTTGAGAATCCAGAATTATTTGGAAATGAGAGTTTTAGGGTTTAGAAAAAACAAACAAAAATAATGTAATTTATTAATCTACCATTGACAACGAATTTATTTTCACAAAATTTCCAGCGATTTCAAATCGCCGTGTATCTCAATCTTCCAAAGTAGCCTATATTAATTGATGCACTAGAACTTAGATCTAATTTGCCTTTATTAGTCACTGAAAACCAAAACTTACTGAGGGGTCTGGTTTTCGAGTTATGATCAAAAAACTATTTTTGTTTAGTTTTTGACCTCAGATTATTGTAATAGAAATACTATCTTCTGATGCATATATCAGAGCTTGGAAATGAGTTTGGCTTTCGGAATTGAGCTCAGGATATCCAGAACAATGAAATATGTTTAGCGAAATCGATTTCTTCATGATATTCGAAAAAATATCATGAAGAAATCGTCCAATATAAAATGGACGAACAAAATTCTTCCGAATTCTATTAAATGACACATCACAAGAAAGGTTTAGTCCAACTCTATTCATCAAAAAGGGTTCACAAATTTTTTAAGGGCCTTGTTCCCGAGATATTGCTTTAAATTTTAATAATTCTCAAACATTTTCCCACGATTTCAAATCGATATTACTCACAACTTTCCCCAACAACCTTTGTACAATGGTACATCAAATCAAAGGCCAAGAAATATTCTATCAGCCATTGAAAGCGAATATTTTTTTAATAGCACTCCGTTATAGAGTTTTGATCAAAAACTGGTTGCCGAGTTGTGATCCCGATAATGTAAGATTAAAAACGTTTCTCGGGTCGACTAGTTTGCTAATATAGTAACGAATTTTTTTATTTAACCTCTATGAGAGGGTGAATATATCTACTATACTTCCTTTTTTCTCAATCTACTTCGCTTTCTCCACAAATCTACTTGGTTCCTATTTTTTATAGTGGTAATGCTATTAAGCAGGCAATAGATCTGCTGGATCTGGATATACAAGTACGGCCCCTGGCGGTACGCATAAAAGCAGTATTTTGTACTCTTATGAATTATAATTGTTAATTTATGTACATTTGTTTACTCAACAAAGATTTCGTGGAGGCAACGAAATGTTTGTGAATCAAATAAACTCCCTTGTTGCACGAAAAATTTGGCATTCAACAACTTACAATAAATTGATAAGAAAACACATGTAAATTATTTTTCTTTTAAGAAATAATTGTCTTATGTGATTTAAAATTCACACGCACCGAAAAGGAACATAACTCTTGACGAATTACTTGCCCTTAATTCAAACTATTGATCATCTCTTGAAATGCTTTTTTGCATTTCGTTCAAGGTAAAAAGGACAAAAAACTAAACTTACACAAGAGGACACTGAAATGAAAGACACAAAGAAGAAAATAGCAATTTATTTATGTACACATAAGGAAAGTCATTTTATTTAAATTATACACAAAACAAAAACAATAATTCAAACGATGTTAAAGAATATATTCTCCAATACCCTTATCCTTCTACGAATACAAACAAATTTATTATCACAAAAAAAAAAAAAAAACAACAAGAAAATGAAAAGTTTTCTTAGGCAAAGAAAAATCGTACTACTGGTCTTTCATTCGAGACACTTGAGACTCATGAAAGTGGAAGAAGGGACACGCCTGAACAAATTTTCCCTCCCTAAAGTACAAAAAAAACACACGCCTCCAAGTTGTGTCCAAATACCGTCCATCGTCGTTCTCGTCATCATCGTCGTCGAACGTCGTTATCTTCCGGCCTATCGGTCGTTCACTTAGTCGTTTACTTCCGTAAGCTCGTAAAACGATAAAGATGATTCTTATGAAACTGCCATATTACATCCTGATGTCTGCTTGTATATCTACATCTTAGACATATGCCCTCCATTTAACTACCTTTAGTCACTCTTAAAAACGACATTTGATAAACAAGATTCGAAAAAGGTCGGTTCTGGTTGATATTTTAAATAGAGGTGTTATTGTAAGGTATATGGACTCGTGTCGAAGAGCACAAGGGTTTTGATTTCCCTAAAGGAAAGATTTTGATGATATCAAATAGAAGATGCCACACAGCAAAAATTTCAGGAATTTCAAATTCACTGTCTATGGTCATTTATGGAAAAATATACACCCGAACTTTGCACTTACATAAAAGAGGTCTTTAGATAAAAGTTATTGAGCAATGATGGGAGTTAAATAAGGATGTGATTTGCGTAGATAAGAAAAATAAAACTTATTAAGTGAGAGAAATTTAGTTGAACTAGGAAGAAAGCGGGAAGTAGAGAAACAGAAACATCTGTACAGATTTTTCAAATCAAAATCAAATATAGGTATTCTGATGACATCAAAGGTTTTTTGTACTCTTATGAATTATAATTGTTAGTTTTATGTATATTCGTTGACTAAACAAAGATTACGTGGAGGCAACGAAATGTTCGTGAATCAAACGAACTTTTCGTTGCTTCTGTGCCTTTATTTTCGATTTCCCTGAGCGACATCAAATTTGGAGTTTTCTATCAGTTCATGGAAGATTTTTTGCAGCCAAATAAATTGTGTTTGTAATTTTTAATTATTTTCAAGAAACTGTTATACCAATTTTAAATAAGTTCTTTTTTCAATAAAAATATATAAATGTACGATTTTCAAGGTCAAGCAACAACTTCCTAAATCTTACATCTTTCGGCTTTTCTCTAAATATTGCATTCGAACTCAAAATCAACTATCTACACCAAAATACAACATTGAAAAAAAGTTTTCCAATATCCTTTTATGGGACTTTAATGTGTGACTCTTAAAAACTCCTCCGACATTTATTTACGCTTATACAATAAGCACACTCACATAAATATGCGCTTATTATGAACAAAGCTCAAGTGGCTGTCATAACAAATATCGTTTGTCATCCTTGATTGTAGGTAAACTTTTGAACATATAATAAAATCACTCACATTGAATTAAGTTTCCATACCTCCTTATTGTATGTGCATGTACATATGTGGCATTGGTTGTCATGCTCTGGATGTCAATTTGGAAGATTGAAGTACCCTAAATCAGTGCCAGGAATTGAGTTTCTATGATCCTTTTAGGTTTTCTTCTTAACATTTTTTTTTTAAATAAAAATGTAGGTACACTGTTTGAAAGATGAAGGCTTGCAATTTTTTTTTTAATGAAAATGAATACTCCAAGGTAGACAGGACCACTAGAGACGGTTTGTGTTTTTTATTTGTTTTTATAAACCTCCTAGGAGTGGTGCTGTTTGTTTGATTCTCGGCCAAACATTTCCAGGAACTTCCAAAACGATTTTATTGAAGGTTTTTCTTTTTTTTCACATGACCCGAAAATTGAGGGTAAACCAACCTTTATCATTCATATTAAGATAGAAGGATAGAACTACCTTAATGAAAATAATTTTTTTTTTTGCTTACCTACAAAATTAAGCCAATATTTCGGAGACAATAAAATACCATTTTTCCAAGCAACACTTTAACCTCTAATCGTCTCAAAAATATACAAAAATTGAATAGGTACCTCCTTAAGTCTAACAACGCCTTCAAAGGACTTTGTAATAACACATGCATATTTAAATTTGAAGAATTTGTGTTAAGCTTCTTAAGTAGTTGACATTTTATTTAGATTCAAACATTATGAAAAGAAACTGTAGAAAACACTTACACAAACACAAAATTACTCAATTCTTGTTGTTTCACACCAATAAGAATATACTCTTCAAAATATTTCAATTCCTTCGGTACGTTTAAATGTGGGAATGCACATTTTTTAAATTTTCTTTTGCTCTATTTCCGCCTCTCATTCCGCCTTTCTAATCATCTTCCGAGGGGAAATGTTAGCTATCAAAGAGATTCTCTCCTGGCTTAGAGAAAACGTGATATCAGCTTCTGATATCCGCATCTTCTCTCACAGTCAGGCTGCTACTAAATCTCTCGACGGTATTCCAACTAACTCCCAAACGGCCCTCGATTGTCGATCATCTCTTATGGAGGCAATTTAATATTCACCTCTGCTGGGCGCCGGGCCACAGAGACATCACAGGAAATTGTAGACCCGACGAACTTGCTAAAAATGGAACCGACATACCTATCTTACCTGAAAGGGAAAAGATTGGTATACGGATAGCTACTTGCAAACTTTTGCTAAAAGAAACAGGCAAGGTCTAGGACTAAAGACTTGTTATCTCAAAGCAGATTTTATATGAGCTCCCTAATAGGTGTCCTTACGGGACACTGGCAGATACGCAACTCAACTTGGTGTAGCCTCAAATGACATCTGCAGGAGCTGTATGGACGAGAAAGAAGAGGAAACAATCTCTCACCTTCTCTGCACATGCCCTGCTCTTTCACTAAGATGCAAACTTCATCTGGGAGAATACTTTTATGATAATCCCAGTGAACTAGCTAATAAGGATATCAAATATCTTCTTTGCCTTATAAAAAGCTCAACTAGTTCAACTAGTAAAAAGTAATTCTGTAGATTCATGTGGTATCACAATGCGCCTTTTCTTTTGGCCTAAGTGTGCGGATTCTGTATCCGCAGCCACTTTAACCTAATCTAACCTAATCTTGCTCTATATTAAGGAAATTTTGACTTGACTGCACAAAGATAATTAGAAGGCATAGAAGATTCATTGAAGAAACAACGTTTGTCGGGTGAGCTAGTAATAAAGGGTTTTTCAATATGGACGCATTTTCTTAAATAAAACAAAAACGGTTTTGGATATCAATGAAATTCTTTATTCCTGTGGAAGTACATTTGATGCCATTATGTATGGAATTCGATTACTTTTGCATGGCCACCACGGGCACGCTTGCAGAAGTCCAGACGCTGAACCCAATTTTCGACGGTTTTCAATCATAAATCGTCCGATATTGCTGCAATTTCACGTTCGATATTCGTACGAAGTTCATTAATCGTCGCTGGCTTGTTGGCATAAACCATAGATTTGACGTAGCCCCACAGGGAGTAGTCTAACGGCGTTCAATCGCATGAACGAGACGGCCAATTCACAGGTCCATTTCTAGAGATAATGCGCTCATCGAACTTCGTTCTCAATAATTCCAATGTTTGGCCCGCTGTGTGACATGTGGCACCGTCCTGTTGAAACACATTTCGTCCAAGTCCATATCATCCAATTCATTCTAAAAATAATAGTATAGCATTGAGCGGTAGCGATTCCCATTCACAGTAACGTGCCGGTCTTGATCATCACGGAAGAAGTACGGCCCAGTGATTTTTTCGGGATGTAATGATACCTCGTGAAGCACATGTGGATTGCTTCCTGACCAATAACGCATATTTTGTTTATTGACGAAGCCATCCAGCCAGAAATGAGCCTCATCGCTGAAGTTGATTTGAAAATCCGGATCATTTTCAAGTTGTTGCTCAGCCCAATTCACGAACATACGACGCTTCTGGTGATCAAGCGGCTTCATTTCTTGCGTCAACTTGATCTTGTAAGGATGTATGCCAAGATCTTTTCCCGAAATTCGCCATAACGACGTCACAGAGATGCCCAACGCTTGAGAACGACGTGTGAGAGAATGATTTGGGTCTTCCGCAATTGATGCGTGGAAGAGTTTGTTTGTTTGTTACTCGTATACCTCAAGAACTAATGGTTTGAATTGAAAACATTGTTTCTGTATTTAGTAGGCTAGCGTCTAATTGACGCAGTAAACGTTGTTTTGCCATATAAATAAAACGACTCACAATGAATTGAATATTTCTGTAATATCTTTCTTTCAAATTTCTTTTAGTTGCTGGAGTCGCAACGCGTGCAGGGTATACCATACTATAGTAAATATTGGCTATGCAAAAAACTTGTTTGTTTGTTTATTTTATTGTAGACTAAATTGCTCAATCTTACATTTTAATTAAATATTCTAGAGTTAGAGAAGTTTACTATTTTTTCGAATCGAAAGTCGTGCCAAGTCTAAGGTTTCTGACTGCGTTTTCTTTTTTGTTATAGTTAATGTTGTGTTACTTGGCCGTTGAAGAGTACACAAGGGTACAAAACCAGGAGCTTCAAGACACCAATCTGTAGCCAGAGCCCAGATGATGGAAATTGTCTCTTGAAAAACGTTGATTCAAAAACCAGTCAATTGTAGGCTTGATAAAGCTGCGTATTTCAATAACACTTATGCATAGGCGAGCCTGAAATAAACAGTATAAGCAATTAATTATTTCCAGTACAGATAGTTTTCTATTTTTTTTGTTTTCTTTGTTAGAAACAATTTTCTTTTCGGCACCTTCGTCACAGTCCATAAGACTTTACAATGGTGCAAAACTATTTCGGCGATCTGCCCTTATAATAGGTTTAAATGATTGCGAATGTTTAGAAGTAGTTTTTTTTGCATGGATGGATGAAATCGTCATCTTCCATGCAATCACTTGCACGTTTCAATGAAAGACAAATATTGATTCTTTTCTTTTTAACAATTCGCCTCTAATAACTAGTACACGTAAAGACGGGCCAAACCGCAGGGAACAGCTATGAACAAGAAACTTCAACAAATATCATTACTTTCAAATTTCTCTGCTTTACGTAAAAACTGATTGAAATAATTTTTGAAGTCTATCGAATTTAGTTTGCGGGTTTTTATAAAAAAGCAAATGAAGTGCACATATCATTGAGAAACCAAAGATCCTTGAAAACCTTTGTTAATGTTTATTAGTTCTCATTAATATTGAAAACACAGTTAAATAAATACCCTTCCCCGAGGAAACAATTTCATTCTTCCAAGAATGACAACATTGAACCACGCTTAATTAGCTAATGACATTAAAATACAATATACTTCTATCAGCAATTCGTTTGCACCACGTTTAATGTAAAAGACCAACCAACTAAAACCTTGTAATCGATATGATTATTATCAACCATAAATTCCATGTACTATCCTTGTGCAGCGGGAAATTTCAAGGAAGCGAGATTCCTAAAAATGTATTACACTTTTGCGTGTTGCACTTGGATTTTTGTTTTTGTATTGAATAAGACTTAAGGTAAGGTATCTGATTATCAGATTCTAATGATCATTAGTGGAGTCTACTTAACTCGTTAGAAAAGAAACATTGTGATAAATTCTCGTTAGACGAGGACTTTTCTGACAGAGTTAACTTAAAGGCTTGTTTTTTTTTTTTTTTTTTTTAGTGCGATTAGGATCGAGAACGAAAAATATAGTTTTATTGATTTTATAATTGAAATTAAATGATTTTTTTAGAATTTTCTTGAAATTCATCACATTTTCCATTACTTCTGTTCATAAACGTTTTTGAATAAAATATAATTATGCCATAATAATTTCCCTTACAAAAGACACTCACTTTACATGAGTAAGCATCTGTTACGACATGACTGACGGCAATGTCGACCGACGCAAGTTGACTACAAAATTCTTAAAAATAGAAAAAAAAACTTGTCACTATCGTCACCATCATTTTCATCCACATCCTCAGCAACGGCATGTTTATGGGCCTTTTGTTTTGTTATTCCTCTCGATTGTTGTTCATACTTTGCTATTGTAAGTGTGTGTGTGCTAAATCATTTGCCTTACCTGATGTATACCCGTCAGCCACCTTGACATACTTTCAAGTCACTTAAATGCAAAGTGCAAGTGCAGCCCAGTGCATTTTTGTGTTAAAATTATGAAAGTCTTACACATTTTTGCCACTTCAGTAATTTGTTTGAAGTTTTTGAAGCTTGATTTAAACTTTTACTAAAAAAAAAACCGTGTCTTAAGGACTTCTTAAAAATGCTTGTGTACTTTTCTTTTTTTGGAATAATAATTTGTTCCCATATGGCAACCATAATCAATGGTGCTAAGACTCCATCCTAAAAGGTAATGGTGGAATGTAAAAGTAGTATGATGGGAAACACCATCAATCTCTTAGTGACACTTATACATAGACTAAAGAGCCAAAGGCTACATTTACCTATAATTTATTGGTACAAAAGACCTTTTATCATTGAGAAGAAAAGCTAAAGCTATTGCCTGTGGTGGAAATTTCAATTTGCCAAACAAAAGACAAAACTGCAAGGACATTTCTATATTGCATCCATAGTTTTAGAGTTACTTCAATTCTATTGGTGTTGTCTTCGAAATTTAAAAATAAATTTTAAACGTCACAAATATTGAAGGGTATGTAGTGCCTAGCCAAGTTCTAGCACTGCTCAATTTTTACAGGATCGAACTCAAGAACATTGTTAATGGGGGTTTGAACCCATAGAGTTAGAAACTTCAAATTTTAATAATATATTGAATTCATGGAGACAAAGGTCCTGTAATAAAAATTATTTTGTGGAACCAAACTACAACCTGAGATATTGAACAGTAAAATGTTCAAAACCGTTATTTACTGACTGACTGAATCACTGACTGATCCTCAAAATTATGAAGCACTTCTAACAGTATCAGAATCTTGAAGTTTTTGGGTGTATACAAAGGAAAAATTCAAAAATTTCAATTGTTTCATTCATGAGGCGTGGTATCCGCCCACTTTCTTAAAATGGTCGTACTATGTTGAAATTCGGGATTCGAACAGAGCTTAGGTTGAATATAAGGAAAAATATAAGTAACATATTTAAATTTCATTTAGGGGCGTGGTTTCCGCCCACTTTCTTAAAACGGTCAAAGGATGTTGAAATTTGGAATTCTTGTAAGGTTTTGGTTGAATGACATGAAAAAATTGACGAAAAATTCTATTTCCATTTAGGGGTGTGGTATCTACGTTTAAGAAAAAAATAGGTGGTTGCCGCCCACTTTCTTAAAATGGTCGTAGGATGATGTCAGCTTGCAAGTTTTTAGCTTAGTGAGTGTAGGCTCATGCTTCCATTCTATAAAAAAAGCAAGAAGATGTGAAATCAGACCAAAAACATAAAATGTAAAAAAAAGCCAAGTTCTCTGCGATGACTGGAATTTTTTTATTGGGGCTCCTGGGCTATTATCAGCGAACAACCCTGTATAAAAACTTGAACATTTTCATTCAAACTAAATTTGGGCTCAGTTTCTTTTTCATTTAATATTGTTGTATTATCTTCTATGATTTAAAATATTCAGTTCAACACTTTTACTTGTGAAGAACTTGGCGTTCTTGTAGATCTCAGTACTTTTGGTGGCTGACTTTTTATACAGTGCTGTTCGCTCATAAGAGAACTTGGCTCTTTTTTTACATTTTTTGTTTTTGTTCTGATTAAATTATGGATAATTTTTTAAAAAAGGATTCGAGGAGTTGAGAATACTATAATTTGAATTAGGTAAAATTAACTTCAACCACTATCAATTTTTGTTTATATAATTGTCATTCAAACAGAAAAACATGTGGCTGTCAAAAAGTAAAGAGAATATAAAATTCGAGTGCAAATATTTGCAACGTTTTGATATTCACAGAACAGACAAATAAATAGTAAAAAAAGCATAGTAACTGAAGGTTCTTTAAATGTGTTTGCTATCCTTGAAAAATGCCAGAAACGAAAGCCTGAAAAGAAGAACGAAACAAAAATAAGAAGCCCTACAAAGGCATCCTTTCATAAAACGGAAGTGCAATACCAGTGTGTTCGTGTCCTTTTTTGCACGTGATACAGACATACAATCAAACAGAACAAAAAGGGCTTAATGCTTCTAGCCACAACCTGACTATAAACTTGTAACAGTACCTACACTTACACAGTGTTCACTTTTTGTGCTTGACTATGGTAGTTCTAGAGATTTTTCAATATTCCCACTTCGTTTCTTATTTTTGCACTTTTTCATTCTCAAGCGCAAAGACCAGAAAAACTGAATGAAAAGAAATACGAAAAATTTAACAGAGTGAAAATTCTAGATGTTGATACAGAGACAAAAACAAAAGAAAGAAAAACAACTTGCGACCGGAATTTAAGACTTGGCTTGAGGAGATTTGATGACATTGAGAGAAGATGAATACAATTCTATCCAAATATTCAATTTCTCAGAAGCTATGTTTTTATTGCGAAGATTTTGGAGGTCGGTATTTTTCTTATAGTTTTTGATTTTGATTAATAGAACGGAAAGTAGAAGTTTTGATGCTTCAAGGGTTTTCAAAACATTTAATCTTAGCATACTTATACGTTGTGTCTTTTATAGCAGCAAATGTTTGTAGAGGGTAAAATACCCAAAGAACAGAAAAACTTTAAATAGAATTTGTAAAGTCTAATATAATTCATAGAAAAAGAAGACGTTTTCTCATCACATTACAACCCCAGGAATGCGAAAATCTAAGTTTCTCACCTTTCCAAAAGAAAGCGACGAGTGCAAATATATTTGATTTATCCACTCTTAATCTATAGACAAACTCCACTCGAATGAACTTCGTCGAGTACAAGAAAAGTCTTTTTAATCGTTTGTTGATTGTTGAAGAGGCACTAACCCTTGACGTAGCACGTATCATGGTTCGCAGATGTCTTGTTGTAGTTGCAAAGATGTTAACAGTTTTCTAACTCACCCTTAGTATTCTTCTTTGGTGTTGTTGGTTAACGGTTCAATAATAATAAGATTCGATTATATGCCATGCACATCACGTAGGTACCATCTTGGCAGAATTCTAGAATAGGTTTTTTTTAGTAGGTTTGGCGATTTTTTTTTCTGATCACAATCACAGATGTATATAAAAGGGTTCTTAAGGATTTTCCTTTTATTGTAATTGTCGCGTTTTATCTGAGTAGACAGAAAGGCGTCCTTCCATGATACACTGAATAAAAATTATTGCTTCTTGTTCATTTCGTTTATATATAATTCAAAATGGAGTCTTTTGAGACAATCGTTCATTCTTCAACTCCCAATTTAAATACCAAAATTTTTGATTGTACATACAATTCCAATTTAGCCACTGCGGCGTATACTTACTATACGAAGTGGTTTTCATTTTGTTCATTGTTGAGCTTAATTGAAAGACCAAGGCGTTACATTTATTGATTCCGATAATGTAAATGGGCTGCAAAATTGGGTCAGTTCAAAATGAGTGTTGAATATTTGTCGTCAAGTCCAAGTGCGTGAGTCGTGAGTAGCATACATACAACATACATTGTGTACAAGTGTAGTTGCTTGTCTTCCAGTTAATTATACGAAACCCTGTTATTTTTGTTATTATTTGTTTCAATCAATATTTATTGTCTTTAACATAAATGATGAAATACTTACCGGAAGTTGAAAAAAAGACCAAATTGACAACAAAGAACGGAAATGTCAAACCTGCCCCGCGCTCTTAAATTCTATTTATTTGGGAAGTATGGATTAGTAATAGGTGTATTTTTGATAATTTTCTGACTTCTCAGTAGGTCCAAGAATATTTTGGTTATGTAGAGCGATTTTACGTTACCCGGTTCGGCTGTTGTTTCAGCCGTTGACAGCTTAAATAAGTTGTACTTCAGCCTTGTTGTAGGTGACGTAGTCAAATTTGATGCTCTACGCCTGACAACTGCTCACAAGTCATGGCCAGTTCTTTTATATTATGTTACAATGTTTTGTACATTTTTCCTATGCATAGAATGTTCTGATGCAGAAGTCACAAACATTTAGGTACAGAAAAACGAACAAAAATTCTGCATAAAACCAAACAAAAACGAATGCCATCATTGGTTTCGTTTTTAGTTTGCATTTCAATTGAAATACAAAACAAATTTCTTAATAAAAATATTTATGAGATATATCTCCATACACATAAACGAAAAAAAAAACCACAACAGCACCCAAATGTCACGTGCTCAAAAAGCACCAGGACAACGAAGATGACGAGGACGTTGACAATAGCTGAATAGCAGCAGCGGCGAAGCACCAGGTGAGCTGCAAAATTGTGTCAAATTTTATGTATTTCTACGAAAATTGCAAAATTTTTCGTTATTATTTTTGTTGACGATGGTGAATTAAACATTCGTTTCTATCTTCTTTTTTGGTGGTCTCGTCTGAATGTGTACAAGAAGCTAATTTTGTTCCAAACTTCTTTTGTTCTCACCGAATACAAAAATTTGTCAATGTTTGAAGGATGAGCTGAGCGAAGTGCATTCGCTTTTTAATGGGATAATGATAATAATGCTCGCTTATTCAAAATGCTATGAATTTGAAATAAGGTCTTTGAGGATCTTCGAAGCCAAAATGAAGTTGATGAATGGAAAAATCACTCATGAAGATTGCTGTCTAATTGCAATGTGGGCAAATGTATGCATCTTAAGAGACATTTTCTACAGGTGTGCACTGTACAATCTAAAAAAAATTTAATGAATATCTGGAAAGGACGAATTGACAAACTAAAGTCATTGTGCACATTTGTACAAAATTTAATTGTTTAAGTACCATTTACTTCAAATAAAAGAATCAGTCATGCTTGTATTTCCATTTTTCGAACTAAATTGAATCCTCCAGCCGTTCATCAAAGATGTAGCAATCTTAAAGCCTCTCTGATTGATAAATTCCTTAGTTATTCGCTGATAGTTGTGAAATTTACTTTATCTCTTTCTTATTCGCAAATTGAATTTGTTTCGATATCCTTCAAAACGTTACAAAGAAAGCAAGAAAAAGGAAAAAGTTCTACAGATGGATTTCTTCAATTCTTAGGTCAGCCTCTTGTCGATATTCTCCTCTGTCGCGAGGTATTTTCTTTAATGAAATAAAACGTCTTGAAAAAGCAGGAACGAATAGAAGATGATAAAGAGACATCAATTTAAAGATTAACAAAATAATAAAATAGACAAGGGAGAAAGGAATGAATCAATGTTCCTTTTTCCTGATACCGTGCGTCGTCGACCGAAGAAAAGCAAAGCAAAAAAAAATAAACGCTTCCTAATTGGATTTCACTGTACAAATTGCTATTTTAAAATACCACCGGAGCACGAAATCCAAATGAAGGTGGATATAGGCAACCACCTCGACTCAAGCTTTACAAACTTCACAAAAATAAAATAAAGTGAACGAGCACACAAAACGGCACAAGAGTACCTACCTATCTTTATCGTTGCTTGCTTTCTCCAAGGCGGTTCTCTGGAAATTTCTTTAACAAATCACTTTAAACTTTTTTCGGTTCGGTGCTTTGCCATTACAGGATATCACTCATTGAAAACAGTAAATGGTGACTTAAAAGCGATGTGAAAGAGAGTTGGCAAATAAAAAAAAAAAAAATTATATCACCTCAAGTGATTTTATCAAAATTCCCAATGGAAGAGTTTTTGTTGTCGACTTTCAATTCCTGGGGTATCCCCAGAGAGACAGTGTTGTTTGGAAAATTTATAACGCCCAAGTGGCATTTTTGTGTTTGAGACTTGAATTGGGACTTCAGGCAATCGGTACAAGAACCCGATTTCTATGGAAACAACTTGTGATTTTATTATTATCTGAAGACGAAATTTTGATAAAGTGGCCAAGTTTTGAGCAAGTCGTTAAGTTGAAAAATTGTTTTATTGTTGGTTTTTTGTATATTTTTATTAATTCTTAAAAATATCGTATTCCTTTTAACGGAAATAAACTTATTTTAGTAGTTAAGGATTTATTTAGATCGGATGTTCAATGCTGGGATACGGAGAGAGCTGGCAGGCAGGAATGTCGTTTTTGAGTCCTCTTATATGCTTTGAAATGTTTCTCTACTCCCTTTTTTAAAATTAAGGATCGGTAAACCAGAGAACAAACACCTGACGACATTAACCTGCAAACATTAATCCAAGTTCTTTGACATTAACAAAATAGGAATTATCATAAAGGTGTCAAAAAGGACACACACACAAATTTTCATTCACCAAAAAGTAGCAAAAGTAGGTTATTCTAACAATAAATAAACAAACGAACTCCCAAGATTAAAATATATTTAGATCAACACTCAACACAAATAGCAATCTCTAAAACGTATTAAATCCCTTTTGGCAGGTGATTTCCATGTTTGCTTTTACATTTGGGACAAAAATAAACAAATCTGTTCCAAAAACAGACATGAAACATGTTAATCAATCAAAATTCTTTTCTACTCGTATTTTCCTAAAAAAACAAAAAAGAAAGAAAGACAAACAAACAAAAATCGAAAATCCAGCCATCAATCAAAACTCTGCACAAAACATGAAATGTTCTCTTACCTGTTTGTCATCAATAAGAATATCGAACATATTTACGTGCTACTTTCACATATAAGTGTCCTGCAGAACAAAGGAAGGAAAAAATCAACTTGTACAGGTCAATTAATTTCCAATTACATTCAAGCCATGCTGGGTGGCCAGACAAACGGACAAAAGGGCCAAACAAACATACTTGCACCAGTCAGTGCCACGCTCCACTTAGTTCCACTTCCACCTGCTCAGAAGTTGGATTACTTAAAAGTCTTGTCACGTCTGCAATATTGTTCGTGTGATGGCTAAGTAAAAAGGACATTCACCAGTAATGGCAATGGCAACAACCAGAGTCATCAGCTGATGTCTTGAAACGTTAACAAATTCTATCAACGCAAACTCGTGTAAAATATTGTTTTTTTTTTTCCTTTATAAAGAAAAAGTTTTTTTTCCTTGTTATGGTTAATATTGATTTTCAATTTTGTTGAATGATTTTTTAAATTGATATTGAAAGTCTATGGATGAAGTTTTGCCGATGAAGCAATTTGAAAGGAGTAAGTGGGAGGACTTTTTGTTTCGCACACTTTGGAGGTTGTGTTTTACTTTTTATAGTTTACCGAAAACTTTCCTAATAGATCCAAGAAGTTCTTAATAGCATTTCGAGAAGCTAAAGTTACATTTCCATAGCAGACATTTGGTCTTAATAACACACTTGCAAGCCGGTAGTAATGAGATCATCAACAAATCTGGAACTAAGCATTCACCGTAACCTAACCGTGTGGATAGGATACCCAATTAACCGAGTATAAAGATACACCGCTGTAAGAAAAAAATTAATTCTAACCGTTCTCAAAATTCATAATTAAAGGTTGATATAAAAGAGTGGTCTTCTTTCAAGAGCGAAAAACTATTAAGAGAAAGTCCATGTCGTAACAGATGGTCTTCTGCCACAAAACTACTCCTCCAGTGCTTGAAGTTTATTATTTGTTCTTATTGAAATTTGATGCCTGCAAGTATTTTATCAGGCTAACAATTGGAACTAAAGTAGACGAACTAGATCTACTTCCATTTTCAATGCTTCGTCATCCATATCATCCACAAATTTTTCTTGGACTCTCTTTTCTTTTCGAGAATGAAAAATAAGAAAACACAATAAAATTCTTTTCTTTCTCAAATTTTATATTTCTTTTAGTTTTCTATTTTGTTTGCTATCTCCTATTCCAAAGCAACCAACACAAAAACAAGTTTAAGAAAAAAATAAACGAAAGTATAGTATGCGGAAAAAAGGACTTTTGACGATAAGAAAACAATAAAAAAAACAGCACCATATTATCTGGAAGTATTCATTTGAGGCGGAAATTTTGTCTGTGATTTTTCTCCCCTCACATTGATGATAACAGTGATTTTATCGATTTGTCATTTGAGTTCCTCTTCTTGAAAATAGCCAACAGCAGAATTGCAGATGAATTGACTCATTCTTAAGTTACCTTATTGTTTCATTTACTTTATTTTATTGATGGCGATTATATGGGTAAGACCCTGAAAGCTGTATAGACTTAAAGCTAAACCAATGAATTCAATTGGTGAGGTGCTGATATCTTCAAATTTCAGGAGGTAAGAGATAGAGAGAAGGAAAAGATAGGTGAGATAACTTAATTCTGAGGGCATGTCTCATTAACGAAGGTGGTTGATCGTAATAGCCCAGGCAATAATAAGTCTGACCTAACAGAGTGCTGTGCTGAGAAACTTTATGTATTGGGGTCGAAGACATATTCATGGATATATACCCTTTTTTGTCACTTAACGTTATGAGAATTAAAGAGATCGAAATCTGGAACGCTTTTCGATTTTTCTAACGGATGATTTTTTAGCTGTTTTGGTTTTGGCAACACTGGTTTTGACAGCTGACGTGTGTTTAGTACCTTGTGTCACAGTCAAACAGCTTCAGTTTGGTTTGCAATTTTACCATGGATCGTCTTACAAATGAACAACGCTTGCAAATTATTAAATTTTACTATCAAAATTCGTGCTCGGTTCGAAATGTTCATCGCGCGCTGCTTCAATTTTATGGTCGGCATTCTCGACCTTCTGAGCAGTCTATTCGGAAGATTGTGACCAAATTTCGCACCAAATTTACTTTGTTGGACATTAAACCACCAACACGGTTACGTACTGTGCGTAGTGAAGAAAATAATGCGGCCGTATCAGCTAGTGTGACAGAAGACCGCGAAATGTCGATTCGCCGTTCCCAGTAGTTAGGCCTTTGTTACAGCACTACGTGGAAAATTTGGCGGAAGGATTTGGGCGTAAGGCCTTTTAAGATACAGCTGGTGCAAGAACTAAAGCCAGCCGACCTACCACAACCCCGAATTTTCGGTGAATGGGCTCTTGGAAAGCTGGCCGAGGATCCGCTTTTTTATCGAAAAATTCTGTTCAGTGATGAGGCTCATTTTTGGTTGAATGGGTACGTTAATAAGTAATTGCCGCATTTGGAGTGAAGATCAGCCAGAAGCATTGCAACAGCTACCAGTGCATCCCACTGTTTGGTGCGGTTTGTGGGCCGGCGGCATTATTGGGCCATATTTCTTCAAAGATGATGCGAATCGCAGCGTTACTGTCAATGGTGAACGCTACCGAGCGATGATAACAAACTTTTTTTTGCCCGAAATGGAAGTTCTTGACTTGCATGATATGTGGTTTCAACAAGACGGTGCCACATGCCACACAGCACGCGAAACAATGGCGCAATTGCGAGGCGAGTTTGGTGAACAGTTAATTTCACGTTTCGGGCCGGTCAATTGGCCGCCTAGATCGTGCGATTTGACACCATTAGACTATTTTTTGTGGGGGTATGTCAAGGCTAATGTCTATAGGGACAAGCCCGCTTCGATTGACGCACTGGAAGCCAACATCCATGCATTCATTCGTGAGATATGTGTGAAAGAGTACCTGAGACGCAGCCACGGTCAACATTTGCATGAAATTATCTTTAAACATTAAATTGCAAGGTTCAAACTATCGATTCAAATAAATATTTCATTCATTTTTTCGAATTTTTTGTGTTTTTTTTTTAAGTTCTAAACCTCTTAAAAAATCACCTTTTAACATCCCTGAAATAGGAAACACACTTAAACTAAAACATACATTTTATGAGACATAAAAAGTTGAGAATCGTAGAGAACGAAGTATTCAAATTCTTCTTATGTACTCTACTTTTTGGGTAAGCATTTTGCGAGCAATTTTGTTGGTACTTCGATGTTATTTCTTGATTGTAAAGGGACTTTTGTGAGATATGTATCATCTTTTCTTTTTTCAAGGCATTTTTATGACATAATGTGTGTGGTTGAAAATCTTTTAAATATCCTCCGCTGCTTCTCCTGGCAGCACACATCCGAATTGTCCATAATTCTAACGAAATCGACTTCCTTGGATTCTCCAAAATCACTTAAAAGACAAACATGCTTTAGAACCCTATTATGACTAGCGATTCGACAGAAATATTTGTCGAGCACGAATATTTGCTATAACTGTTTCCAACTCGCCTAATAACTTTCGCCTCAAGCGTTACAGAATCTGACGATTGAAAACTCCGACGTTAAAATAAATATTGAACGTTAAGTAATGTGGCTTCAAACGGAAGCTCTAATTCAAATACATACGCTGAACAATTGCTTTGTCTTAAAGTTCAGCAGATATTTGTTTCGTGTTTTTGTACTTTGGAGGGATGATGCAGGGAGAAATTTCATTCGAAATAGATGCATCGTAACGTAGACGAAGCTTACGCGTGTTTTTGTTTCAGCCGTTACATTCTTAATGATGGTGGACATTTTGCTGCAGACCTGTGTTTCATTACAACTGAGTGTCTGGTTAATTAAACCAGTTGACAAAAGACACAAGGAAGAACAATTTTGGTGAGAATTAAACGTGTAATCAACGTGTCGTTGAATACACTCTTTATATATCCATGGTGACTTTTTAAAACACTATGAAGGAATGACAATAATTGTGACATATGAAGCTTCGAAATGATGGATGTTGTCAAAGTTCAGAAATTCTTCTTGAAAGAACCTCTATATTTTCTAGTTCATACTATAGTTATTCCTTGGGATCCAATAAATATAATATAACTAGCCTTTAACAAAATCCCTTTCTCTTACGACACTATTGCAGTCTTGAACCTTAAATTACAATAATATCGTCACAAAAAAAAAAGAATTCCTTCTCAAAATTTCAATCAAACAGAGTAATGAGCAATGAATTTCCAATGATATAAGAGATAATACAAATAATAATATTTTAACCCGAAAAGCAAACGCAACCACACAATATCCAAACTTTAACAAAAACAAAATTACATTTTAAATAGTGGGCTTACCTCTCCTCATAAATCTGTTTTTAGTCTGTAGCTAACCGCAGTAGCAATAAAAACATACAAGTTTTCAGACAAGAGGGTGAGCGATGTGCAGTAATGGAGAAAACCGAGAGCTTCAAGCTTCAAGGACATAAAAATGGTAAAACTACGAACTACCACAAAATCGTATTACATTCGTGCATAGAGTTATCTTTACTGAATGATGTCCTTGAGCGATGCTATGAGCAAACCAAACCAATTACCTGGATGCTTCTGTGCGGTTGGGAATTTAAAAAAAAAAAACACTTTTTCTATAATAACATGAGTCTGTGAACACAACTTATTTTACGACCATCCCAACCTCCTGGGTATCGTCCCATTTTCTGGAGAGCAAGAGAGACTTTGAATGCACCCGAACAGGACTATTAAATGCGAGAAATAAATAAGACCCTTAAGTGCGAAATGTGCAATCGTCTTCGGTTTTTATCTTTTCTTTTTTTTTTAACGAAGCGCAACGCCATTCTATAGGTAGGTACCAGCAGGAGCACTTTTTTCCAGTCGAAAGTACTTAAGACATAATCTTGAATTTAAAGATTGGTCTTGTCTAGTTCACTTTGTTGAAGATGAAAATGAGAAAACTTGGATAAACTTTAATGGCGAGCAACGTAAATGAAACTCTTGATTGAGCAAGTACGATTATACGTCAAAGGTCATGCATTCTGTCCTGGTCACGTTGTGGTTGCAGTGAATGTTTCGTAACAAAGGACATGAGACGGTGGGATATTTCTGCTCTGATATACGACATTGTTATGTTTTTTTTTTTTTTTTGTTATTAGGAATAAGAAAATTCAAGCAACAATTTGGAACAATGTTACTGACATAACGTCCAGATTAATAGCTTTAGTTTACAAAGCGGACAGCTATTAAAGTGTAGTGTATTGAACCCGAAACGAAGTTAACTATAGTTTGAGTTCTCGAACAGAGCGGAGAAACTCATCGGTCAAACTTTGAAAGTAAAAACTTTTTTGTTGTTGAGGAACCTTAACTGCAATCGTATAGGACTTCGTTGTTTTCAATGCTGCTGCGGGGAAAAGTTCAAGGGAATTTTCAACAGGAAAATAAGAAAAGAGGGACTCGGAGTTTTGGCACAAAGTCGCTCTCCTGGTCCTTTAAAAAGGACTGTAATTCTTTTCTTTCTTTCTGAGCTTTCTGAGATTGAAAAAAAGTGATTGAAAAGAATTATTATGTTCAATTAAGTTTTGAGATTGTTTAAATCGTTTTGAAGTGTATTCTTTCAACTACTTTTAAGCATCTTATTAGTTTTGGTATTTGACAGCTTCTTAACTTTGGAAGAATGTTCTTATTCTAAAACAAGAACTAATACATTTTTCCGCAAAACCATACATCCATACATCATATACGAAGATAATAAGTTTATTCCTTAATTATGATTAAAGTCTGGTTCTCCATATATCAGTTTATTATTGTGATAATTTGGTCAAGAAGACTATTTTTACGATTCCAACACTTAACATCTGGTAGAAGATAGAAAAACAAACATTAAAAGGCCATAAATCTCCTTTTCTGACGTGAAACCAATCTGCTTAATAAGATACAAACCAGACGCTTCTTAGTAATTAAGAACCTAAGTACTGTCACCATCCTCCATTCCATAACACTTTCCCACTTATAGCCCTTTTGAAAGTATTCCACGACCACGGCCACACCAACGTTCACACACATTTCTCACATAACCCAAAAATCTCATTAATTTTAATTGATTCATCTCGCACGGCTTATTCGCATGCTTTATGCTTTTCCAAACTTTATGCCAAGACGACGACGACGACGACACGCTGCGCCAACGCAACATGTCTTTACGATACGATTACCACCAGCTTCTGACAAGTTAGTAGGTATATCCTTTTTTTGGTTTAATTCGACTAAAGCAAAACTCTCCAAAATGAAACATAACCTCTTTTTATATGGAATTAGTGTTGATATGCTTTTCTTACGCTTCTTCTTAATTTCTATTTCATTTCAGGATCAGGATCATCATCTGCCAAAACATCTTCCTCATCGCATCTTTGAATCCTTGCCATATCCGGCTACACTTGGAGTCTCTTACTTCAAAATTTAGCTTTCAGCATAACACACATATACAAATTCAGATAACAAGACAAATCTGATTTTCGGATGAGTAATTCATATCATGCACGCAAATTCACATCACATCTCGCACCACACAAGATAACTGAAGGTTATTATATACTTTGACAAGTGGGCGCCAAGTTAAAGAAAATAAAAAAAAAAAAACAACATCACTCGCACGCAATACGACCATCGAGAATAACAAGGCGGTTTAGTAGTTACACGTTTTATGCGTTTTGGTTGCGAGAGCGTTCGAGCTTGAAAAGTTTGCGGTTTGGTACTGAACTTGAGCATTGCGTGTTTTTTCTTTTGTAAATTGATGCAAATTTTAATATCTTGATGGGAAAACAAGAGCGCTTTAACTCATTATCCTATCCACAATGCCGTTGTAATAATTGTAATGCTGTGCTATCTTTTTACGACTCGAAGAGGAAACGGAAGTGTGAGTCAAGCTCTGAGTGAAAGCGCAGCAAAATAATTTATAGAAGATTGTGAAATCATTTAACTTCGGGCTTTCTTTAAAAAAATAATCTCAGCGACGACGTCAAATATTACTTGCGTTCTTGTAGCTATTGTTTTTTTAAAGTAGAAATAAAAAAAAAATCGGAAATAAGTTTTGCAAAAAAAGTTTTAAATAAGCATTCAAAGTGTTTTGTGGATGTGTTTTGTTTGGAAAGGGGCCCGACAAAAACAATACGGAGGGCCTCAGGAGTGCATTGGCCCGTCTTCGCAACAGAACGGGCCCCTCACTCCCATCCAATAACCCCTCCAATGGACAACCCCAAAATGTAAGTACATAATTGCTTTTATATATTTTCGGGGCATTGAGATTTTGTATGAACAAATAACCTATTTCAAAAATAAGCTATTCTCATTTCGAAAAAAAAATAAGGAAATTTAATTCAGCCCCTAATGGTTGAAACAAAAACACGCTTAAGCTTTGGCTTCGCTTGACGTTTACGAGTTCAACCATCACAATGAAGCTTACGTTTCATTTGAAAATTGTAAAGAAAATGACGTTATGTTACGTAATGTGAGAGAAGCTCTAGTTCAAGTATGCAGAACATTTGAAGCACCCAGTGCAACAACCAGATAACTCCACTGAAATGTTGAGCAAATTAAAAAAAAAACTATCTCAAAAATAAGAAATTGAACTTAAAAAAAGGCATATCCGCTGCAGGAACATACTTTTGCGCCAAGTTTATGACATCCTCATATTTCTTGAGGTTGAGGGAAAGATTATTTGTATATAATAGTCTTTGGCTTAAAGGGGTCCATGCAAGTTTGCTTTTATTTCTATGTCGTATGTCGTAAATGGCCCATGGTGACTAATGGAAGCTGAAACGCTTGCCATATTTTCTTCTTTTGTGTAGCAAAATCTTCGATATTTCGAGATGGTCCACTTAATACGATCTTTGTTGGTCACAGTTTTCTTGTAAAACGGAGCCAGGCTCGTTTTAAAATCAAATATGTCCTTATTGCTCACTGATATCACATTAAACTTTTTGGAACACTTTTCCACTAAATTCTGCCAGTCCTTTGGTAGATAAAGACGTTCTACTCGTCGTTTTTGTTTTTCTATAACGCCAAAAGAGCGATCGCAGGGCAAAAAACTGTGTCCCGGTTCTGGTAAGTGCTGTTCAATAAGGCTTATATATTTGTGTTTTACAAGAGCATATAAATATTGGACGAGAGTGTTGTTTTTATTTTGAGCGCCACAGTTATCAGAAAATAAATATAATTTCGTCACAGTTTCACTTAAAATGTGTTCAATGAAATGATGCAAAAAGCTTATGACTTCATTTGGACCCTTTTTCCCGATGGTCTCATCATACATGTACATGTAGCTTTTCTTGGTACTGCATTGAAAGATACAAAAATTAAAGACCCATAACTGCCTTTTATAAAAGACATCACCGGATGGTATTAGTGGAAGTGGCAAATTTTGTGGAAAATCAAAAGAAATGCACTCAACTGTCGGGTCTTGTAGGCACTCGGAGCTTCTTTCCCGTAGATCATCATAAAACGCTTTAGCCTTCTTTTCGTGAAGATCTTTTGCAACCTTGAGTACACGTTTTTCTTCCTCGGAATCAGCTGCAGCTATTTTCTTTTCATGACTATCACACGTCTGACAAGTGTCTGATCAAGGTGATCCAAACGAAAGCTTGAAATTTTTTACAAAGTATTCCCTATAAAAATCGTAAGTAACCTTTGGCTTTGGGTTACCATTTTGTGCAGTCATCAATGCAAAAACGCTTGGCTCAAACTTTTCTAAATAGAGATTATACATTTTCCTTACATTTAAGTCGGAAGGTAAGTACTTCGATTCCTTATTTTGGCTGTAGTGAGAAGATCGTTTGGGGAAACTTTTAATGTGGCTGTCAATATTTTGGACAACATCTTCTGGAATCTTGTTCACTCTGTTGGTGTGACGACCTCTCATGTAAACCTCGTTTATTGTTATGAAAGCGGTGCAAAAGCTTACTTTGTTAAAGCGGTGCAAAAGAATTTACTGTGTTGAAAAGCGGTGCAAAAACAAGACAACTCCAGGAGATGTCTTATTCTTGCTCCGTTTTGAATAGAGTGATAACTCCAAACCCGAGTTTCCTTATCCAAGAGTCAATGGATTTGTCATTTTTTTACACCGAACGATGCAGGATTTTTTTTTCGTACTTCTGCATTAAAAAAACATATTTCGCAAGAATGTGGAGTTATCTGGTTGTTGGACTGGGTGCTTCATTTGCTTCTGGCAGCTGTTGAGCTAGCTGTACAAAAAGTCAACAAACAAAATCCATTTGTTTTTGGAGGGATGATGATAATAGAGAGAGAAATGTCATTCAAAGCAAAAACGAAGTGGGTTCATCGTAAGTCGTAACGTTAACGAAGACAAAGCTAAGGCATGTTTGTGTTTCAGGCAAAACACAAGACGAAATAGGCTGTGAATATGCGTTTTTTTTTTCTGCGAATTAATCAAAGAACTGTCAAGGCAGCCGATCATATTCAAAGAAAGATAAAGAAAAAAAAATTAAGCAATGATGGAAATCCATTTTTGATTTTGTGTTCATATTTATCTATAAAATCAGAAAAAACAAGTGAAGTTGTCTTCGCCAAAGTATTCGTGTTCAGTCACATACATACATCTGAGCTTAAATTGCAACAGATTTGTTTTGACATTTCTGTGATCTGCTAAGAGGTAAAAAAGAAAAACGCCAAACAAAACTTTAATTTCATTGAAGGATATATGTAGGTATAGTAAAATCAAATTCGTTCATAATTTTAATTTTCTACTTCAATGTAAATGGACACAATTTATACGTTACGTCATAAATTCAATCAATTCTTTGCAAACTATTCCCCCCTTTGCCCTTCCAAAACTGCAAATATTTTGCCACAATTCTTTCATAAAAAATTCAAATCCAAGTTATATTAATTAAAAACTAAAATATTCTGTTTTCTTTTTTTTTGCAATAAAATATACTCTACAGTCTAGTCTCGTAACTGAATAAACTAATTGCAAACTTCTACTTATTAATTATTCCGTTTCGCATTCGAGCAATGAAAACTTCAAAACCAATGAATACAAATTGAAGAACTTGAACAAAAATAATGAACAACGTTGTCACTCGTCCTCTGCAACCTGAAGCGTTACGTGAGCGTGTAATAAATCAAAACAAATAAAATAAAAGGGGAGTTATGAATAAGGTGAGGGATGAGATTTATTTTGACAGGCTGCTTTGAACGTGGGCGTGGAGTGAAACACCAAAGGAGGTAATGTCACTTCATTTTTTCCTCGTTTTTGTGTCACGTAAAAGAACTTGCGTCTTACGTGAGATTAGATTAGGAATATCACCTTGAATCTGAGTATACACAAAATAAATCAATTTGGTTATAAACTGTCTTTGAACTCAACTCATTCATAAAAAAAGTCACCCTTGAGCCTTGTCAAATGAAATATTTTGATTTTTTTCTTTCTTGGTTTGGATTCACGCAATCGTTGGAGCTTAACAGAAAAATAAGGTTCAAACACTGATAGCATTTTGCATATTTGACACTTTTCATAGTTAAAAAGTGTTCAGTCTTTCACGGCTTTCAGCGATTTTTCTTTCAGTGTAAATTTGTTCTTCTTGGATCATGAAGGGCATTCGGGCTTTCATGTCTCAAGGTGATAGTGATGAAATGACTAATGAGTAATGTAACAGCAAACTCGGGACAAAGATAAAGGAACAGAATTTAGTCCCCAATTTGTCATGCCTGCCTCTATGTCGGTAGGTGGGTGGGTGGATTGAAATGGAAAATCAAGGTGTGCTCGAATTTCTGATTTAAACTTCGTCTGCGCCTTTTAAATGCAAATTTTTCATCGATAACAATATTCGACAAGGTTGACTTCAGTTAAATTCTTGTGTCTGTCGAATTTTAAACGCATAACTTTATCTTTAATACTGACACTATACAGATTTTAAGCTCTCAATATTGATGGAGTTGGTAAATGGAACAATTTAGGTGTTGCTAATAAAGTTAGGAATGAATTTTATGCTCAATTGAGTGTTAAAAGCCTTTGATCCTATAAAGGGACATTTTTTTCACTCACAGAAAACAGAAAACAAAAGCATAAGAACAGAGAGAGAGAATAATAATTGGGTTGCTCTTGCTTTGCTGGCTGATCGAGGGAGATAGAGAAAAAAAGGATTTTCTTACTGCTGAGGATTGTTAGAGGAAGGGCCGAAATATTTTGTGAATTTAAAAAGCCCACTCGTGTGTAACCTTTAGGCAAATTCTAAGGTTAAAATTATCGCCCAGCAAAAGAAAAGGAACGAAATTTTCGGAACCCAAAAAATGTCAATGATATCCTGGTTTTCAATTAAATGCGAGGCTGGTGTCTGTTGTTGCGATGATGGGTTTGACAAAGAGAAAAAACCTTTTGTGTAAGAAAAGTGATGTTTTTCAGAAAACTTTATTGTTACGAAACAAACTTGGCAAAGGCAAGAAAAAAGGTGCAGGTACCCTTTCGCTTGGTTGATTTTACTAGAAAGCTAATAGTTTAATAGGATTTCAAGGCGAGAGCATAATTTTTTGAAATGACCTAATGAAGAGTGACATGAATTGTTATATCTTTCTTTAAAGTTTGATGTGACGTTTTTGCTTAATCGTTGCTAAAAATAAAATTAGCTTCAATACGATCAGTGTATGGGTGTATAAAACTTGAACAAGTATTAACTTTAGTCGTATTATTTGAGTATTTGTTCATCAAAAAGAACTTAAGAACTTAACTTGATCTTCTTTGGAATGAATATTCTATAAGCAAACATTTTTTTCTTCCTATTTATGTTGGCTCGAGTTAAAACTAGGTTTCAAAACGATAATGACTATGGTCATAAACAACACGGGAAACTCGTTAAGTAATTATTTTGTCATTATCATGTGGAAGGTGTATTCTACACCCACAAACGTTCATGTCCGACATGTTTGAATCCCAAAGTAGTTACAATACGAACAACAAATATAGTGCCTTAATAAGAGCTAGAAATATGAAGCTCTTTTGAAATGTATATTTGTTTTAAGAATAAACAAATAGGTTGTTAATAAATCAAGAAAGAGGAAGGATTACGGCAGGGAGCTAAATTTGTTCCAAAAATGAACATATTTTATTCAAGAGAGTCCCCGTGGATTTCTACGTCGTACTTCGATTCAGAGAGCAGCTTTTTTATGTTGACAATTAGGTACTTAAAATATTTTAAATTATTTTTCTGACAAAATCAAAAATTTTCCAGTATGCAGCACAGCAAAATTTCCCTTGGGAAACAACAACAATTGGGATTGCAGTCGCTAAACAGGTCAATAAAAAATTGACAGTTGTTCCGGCGATAGAACTTTCAATTATTGAAATGAAGACAGCGCTGATGACTATTGATCTGAGTTATGACTTATGAACTCTCTTAGGTTGAAGTATTTGCTATTTTTGTTTACCCGAGCCACAACCCTCGGATGCATTTAACATTTTTTATGTAACTATTGTCATATCAATTGAATTTGACAGATAGGGTGAGTTGGAGCGTTTTATTAGCTGAGTAGTTAGAAGAACGCAGCAAACGGCGTTTTCAATTGGCAATTTGGAGTCTAAAAAAGCAATCTGGTTATTAAATCAGAAGGGAATTTTCTTCTTTACAGAATCAGAATCGCCACTTTTGCTCAGTTGAACGCATTCAGAATTTTTTAACTTCCAGATTGCCAATTAAAAACGCCATAAAGTAAAGTTTCCCATTTCGTGTGACGGTGCATTTCCGGTCTGCTAGCAACACGTGATTTTCATGCGAACAGGAAATTCCATTTTCTACATCCCTTTCCTTCTTTGCAACTTTTCAAATTATGTTTTTTCTAGTGTCATTTCTTTCGAATTTCTAAAATACACATGACCTTTTGTTTACTTTCCAGACAAAAATTTCACTTACATTTTTAATTTGCCAACACCGCATTTTCTCCTTAACACCTTCAATGTTTTTAATAAAGTCCATTTCCTGCGAAAACTTTACAGAATTCTCCAAACAGGATGAAAAGGGTGAAAGCAATGAATGTGTACCTATTGTAAAGAAGTAAAAAAGGATTTCAGGATAAAAATTCAAGATGCGTTGTACACTTCGTATACAGTATACAACGCCTGACATTTTATGACTGACACAATGCTGTGATTGAAACAATTTGTAACACACAACTGTTAAGTAGTGGTCAAGTGGAAAGATCACGTTTCGTTTGGCTTTATGCAATCAAATGCAACTGAGGTGTAAAACATAGGAAAGAATCATGTAGTCGAAAGTACTTCAATTGAATTAGTGCATTTTTCTTTAAATTGTGGAATAATGTCACATGAAAAAAGTAAACAGAATTTTTTGCACCGCCAAGCATGCACCCATAGTAACTGCATAAGTGGAAACTAAGGGGAATACAGAAAAGCTTCAAAAAGAGAATTTTCCAACAAATGTATTTATTGTTCTGCTCTTTTGAACAAATTCTATTGCAAAGGTGCCATAATATGCTGTACTTTGTGGGGATTCTGTTGAAAAGCAAACACTTCACTCAATATGGTCTTAGTTTCATTTTCATTGGGTGACTTGATTTGTATCATTTCTATGATTTTGTATGGAATACCGCAATTATTATTCTGCTTTTATTATTTGTGTATTTTCAAGCGGTTTTTGAAGGCATTACGTAGTCTTTTTTATTTATTTTGATGATGGAGAATATGTGAAACCGAATGAAATGTTAGGATTGAAAACAATATTCGTATATTTGAGAGGCCGTCGAATAGGAGTTAAAACGAGATGAATGTATTTAATGAAGTTTAATAATTGAAACAGATAATGAGCTTGGTGCCTTTTTTTGAGGTTTAACAATGAACACCGAACAGCACGACTTAGTTACTTATTGTTACTTATTAACATGACGTCATAAAGTGGTGCTTGTCTATTTATTATAGCTGCAGAATACCAGAAAAAAAATAGTTGTCATATTAACAATCGTCGATAGTCACCTTGAAATTTGGCCAAATTGTTGTATTGACTACCAAAATAGTCCATATAACAACCTGATTTTAAGAAATTGACTACTGGATAATGAATATAACAATTTTCGATTGTCAATTTTAGGTAGTCAATATGACAACAAAAGTAGTCAAGAGAACGTCTTCGGTAGTCAATATGACAATTTGGTTGTCATATTGACTACCAAAATTAACTATCGAGGATTGTTATATTGACTACCTAGTAGTCAATTTAAATTTCGGTTCTAAACAAAAATTGTCATATTGACTACTGCACTTGTCATATTGACTACCGTGGTTGTCGTATTGACTACCAAAATTGACTATAGAGAATTTTTATATCGACTATTCGGTAGTCAAATTAGATTACGATTTTAACAACAAATTGTCATATTGACTACCGCAATTGTCCTATTGACTACTGCAGTTGCCGTATTGACTAACGCAGTTGGCGTATTGACTACCGCAGTTGTCATATTGACTAACGCAGCTGTCGTATTGACTACTGCAGTTGTCATATTGACTACCGTAGTTTCAATTTCTTTCAACCATAGTTGTCATATTGACTACTAAAGTTGCCATGTTGACTACCAAATTATAAAAAAAATTTCGGATCCCAAAATTGACAACCGAAAATTGTTATATTGACTAACGCGGTTATCGGCTGAAAATTGACTACCAAATAGTCATATTGACTACCAAAATAGTCAATAGAATGACTTTTTTCGTTCTGTGAATGACGGAAACTTTTGTATTGTACATACGTCAAAGGTGAATTTAGATAAAAAAGTGATTAATTGATTCCCTAGGCAATACTTTATAATAAGTCCCTAATTGTCACAAGCAAAACTGTCCATAAGAGCTTTTTCGTTGTTCATTTAACTTATATAAGGTGCAACGACAATTAAAATCCAGAGACTGTAATAGGTACTTAAGCTTATTAACTTGCTTCGGTGACATCATTCGCATGTATGTAACCCATGTTCTTCATACCAATTACTTACTAGAAGTTAAATACACAATTCATTTGCAAAAGTTGAATGTCAAAGAAAAAAGAAAAAAATAATCCGTAGACCACTTAACTAAAAGCTAATGTCCTAAATGTCTCGTGATCATTGACAACACAACATCCTTGCCTTCCACTAAGCGCAATATCCTTGGTAGAGGCCTACAAAAGGAGCCAGATAAAACAAGATTATTAATTACGCCCAAAAATGAATTGGTTTACTACCCCAAATTGGCACAGAAGAGTAATGACACTCGTTTTTGATGCAACAATGGTACTCTTGACCTACCTGTGCTCTAATCAGATACGCCCCAATTCAGCTTCTATAGAAGTTGATAAGTGTGCTCCTTGACTGTAAGTTTGAGAGCGAGTCCATCACACTCCTATCTATTCATTAAGCCACTGAGTTTCTCAACTCCAGACAAACTCTGCTACAACACTCCTTTATATCTATGTAGATGTTGAGTGTTCATGCGAATCACATCAAAGAAGGATCCTATACTATACAGGAGCATAATTACGCATGACGTACCCATAATTCGGCGGATCTTATTGTGACCTTGAGTACATGAAACCACTCTTTCGTCTTTCTCTTGCCACAAAATTACTGGCACCCTAGAGATTTTAAGCGTTGAGCAGGTTTTCGGGAAATTTTGCCGTCATTAAAATCCTTCCGAGTGTGCTTAATGTGCGTGTTAGAAAATATGTCGTCAACACAAATATTTAACACCTCCACACACAGCTTTGTACAAAATTTTGCGACGGCTGTCAAAAGTGTTATATAGCGAAGTTAAGTTTTAATGAAAGTGGAACATGAATAAGTTGTGCTTTCTTTTGCAAAAAGCAATGAAGTGTGGTGTTGGATTGGTTATGTGTCGTTCGATGAGACGATGGGGTGTGGATAGGGTGCAAGATGGATATTTAAACAGGAACGGTTACCAATTATGGGCCAAATTGATTGTGTGGGAGCAATTAAAATTTTAAATTAAAATTCTACATCGTCGTCGTCGTCGAAGGTGCGTTTTTCACCTTTCATGCTTCCTGGACTTGCCTAAAATTTCACAGCCAAAATTTATGTTTGGTATTAAGTGGAATACCTAGATATTTTTATGGCATTAGTATGTGTGTATGGTTACGTGTGTTGTTTCATAGAAAAACAATGGGGGCTTAAAATTTAATTACATTGTAAAAATTGAATGTTAAAACGACTTTAAGAGCTAAAACTCATTACGTAAAAGAAACATAAGTGTTATTTTTAATACTTTTATCCCAATCGACTACTTAAAGCGAAAGGAAACTATCAGGGAAATTGATATATAAACATTTTTGGTTATATGGGTACCCCTCCCATCTGAAACTTCTTAACCGATTTAAGATGCTTTTTTTCTATAGTTCCTTTTATTTCTTCCTTTTGAACACTTCAGAACTAGATGCTAAAAATATTATTTTCAAAAAAGAAAAACAATTTTAAGAGCATTATCCAGTATCCAACTTAAAAAAATAAAAATAAGGACATAAAGATGAAAGCCTTCGTGAATACATCCATTAGTATTTATCTACTCCACAGTCTTCAAAAATAATAATAAAATCTTAAGTAGGAAAAAATTGTGTTGTTATTGTGAGAAGGAAATAATTTCACTTAAGAAAAAAAAATATTTTCAGAAGGAAAAATAATGAAAGAAATTAAGTCCTTGAAATTGCTCACAAAGTGATAAAAATTGACTTAAGTGTTGTAAGTGAAAAAAAAGCACTCGAAAGGGATTCATACATTTCAAATCCCTCCAAACGATGGTTTGTTGAAATAATTTTCAAATGCAAAACAACGCCCACCTATAGCTTTCGCTTCAAAGGAAAAAATATTACGAAACATAAATTTATGTATATCATACAATTTGCTAATAAGCCAAGTCAGAGAACAAAGCCAGTGTAGACGCAGTCATGTGGAAAATTGTTCGTAAGTAATTAAGACAAGTTGAGACATTGTCGTACTCATGCTTAATGTTTAAGGTATACAAGAGTATAAGTTGATTCAAGCGTAGGACAATAAGACACACTGGCATTGTTACTTTGTAACAGGGAAACTTTTGTGAATCCTAAGTACCTTTGTATGTATACAAGAGTCCTTTTTACAAGAGACGGTATATCGTAGATGTCACGTACTTGAAAAGATTTGGAAGAGTTTGGAAGCAAGTTGAGAGAAAGTGGTGGTGTACTCGTGTACTTATTGTGTGCGATGAATTTAGAAAACACTTGAAGTAATTAAGAAACAAAAAATACATTATATAGGGTGCTGGAAGTTTTAAAATGTTTGTAAAATTTGTTGATTGTTGAGAATCATATTTCACAATGTATAAGGGAAAGACATTTCAAAGAAAGGGAATAAAAACACTAGATCACTTGTGAACACTTTTTCTTTTTGATCAATGCGTCAATTGCTTGAATATAAGAAATATGATCACGATTTAGAAGTTTTCTAAAGAATGAATTTTAAATACTTTTTCTGAACAGATGATATTTTTAGTTTTATTTGCTTGTGGTAGAAGAACACACTAATTTTCTCCGCAACCCGATCTGCACAACGCGGTATATAGTTGGCTTTTTGAAAAGCAGTCTTGACGTAAATCGATTCCTTTGAGTTTAAATGTTTGCCCCTTTGATTTATTAATTGTTACGCAAAAGATAACTTAACAGGAAATAGAATTCTTTGAAAATTAAAAGGCAAACCATTTGGAATCATTGGAATAGGCTGGACTAGTCAAAACAACAATAGAAAATAACCACAAAATGAAAGTGTAGAACACGATGATAATTCGCAAAAAAAAAAATTAAAAACAGTGCTCTCAATTTAACCGTTATGTAGGGAGCAAGAACCGCCTCTCCCCTGCCTACCATGCGGGCCTGCGCAGTGTCTTGTCTTGCGCATCATGCGTGCGTGTCTAAGACATTAAGTGAAATTAAGTTAATCAACAACACTTTTATTTGGATATGGATTAATATTATGTGGGTTCAGCTTATTTCACTATTTATTGGGTTAAAAGAATTCACTATTTGTCGATTTTAAAGAATACACAATTTAATGATTTAACAGTCTTAAGGACAACCGACCAAGATAAACTAAGCAACGACCATTCAACACAATGATTCGAACTAGAATAGATATAACAATTGGAGGTGACGCGATCCTGAAAAAGGGAGATCCTCTAAACTCCGCCAACTATAGAGGAATAAGTCTACTAAACATCGCCTAGAAGATCCTCTCTGCCGTAATATGTGGCTTCAGGCCAGGAAAGTCAACCATCGATCAAATTTTCACGTTGCAGCAGATCCTGGAAAAGACCTATGAACTCCAAATCGATACCCACCACCTTCTCATCGATTTTAAGGCCGCGTATGACAGCATCTACAGAGACGAACTGTACAAAGCTATGTCTAGTTTTGGCGTCCCTGCCAAGCTCATTCGCTTGTGCAAAATGACGATGGAGAACTCACGCTGCTCCATCAAGGTTGGCAACGAGCTTACGGAATCTTTCGACGTCAAAAAAGGATTCAGACAAGGCGATGCACTGTTATGCGGTTTCTTTAACATCGTTCTTGAGAAGATAGTGCAGAACTCCAACGTCAACACCACTATCTTCCAAAAATCTGTTCAACTTCTCGCGTACGCCGATGATATTGAAATAATGGGAAGAACACAGCGTGATGTCAATGGCGCCTTTGTGAGAATTGAGACAGAAGCGGAAAAAATGGGTTTAGTGGTAAATGAGGGAAAAACGAAGTATAGGTATGCTGTCTTCGAGGAAGGACACCCAACACCGACGGCTCGGGCAGAACGTCACAATAAACACGTATAATTTCGTGGTAGTAGAGGAGTTTGTCTACCTAGGCTCCGCTATAAACACGGGCAATAACACCAGCGCCGAGATCAGACGAAGAATAACTCTTGCAAATCGCTGTTTCTTTGGGCTTAGAAAGCAATTGAGTGGAAAAGCTCTCTCTCGAGCAACTAAGGTAAGACTGTACAACACACTCATCATCCCAGTCCTGCTGTATGGTGCAGAAGCATGGACCCTGACAAAATCGGATGAAAGTACCTTAGGCTGTTTCGAGAGGAAAGTTCTTCGGGTCATCTTTGGCCCCATGTGCATTGAAGGGGAATGGCGAAGAAGATACAACAGCGAACTTTACGAGTTGTACAACGACATGGACTTAGCCAGAAGGGTCAAGGTCTAGAGACTCAGATGGCTCGGTCATTTAGAGCGAATGGACACCAATGCTCCGGCCGGAAAGCATTCGACACTATTCCCGAGGGACGTAGGAGGAGAGGAAGACCGTGACTCAGGTGGCGCACTCAAGTGGAAGAGGTCCTCAATCAACTTGGAGTGCAAAACTGGAGACAACTAGCTAAGGACCGAGCGAGCTGGCGGAGACTGTTGATTGAGGCCCAAGTCCACAACGGACTGTAGCGCCACCTTAAGTAAGTAAGTAAGTTTCTCAAAAACGTGTTTTAGCATGTTCTTGAATACTGCATACCCAAATTGATTTTAGGACATTTTTGAAAAAAATGTATTACATAGGTATCTACATATCATATAAAAAATTAATTTTGAAAAAAATCGCTCCAAGGAATTTGTTTAAGGAAATTTAAAAAACTCAAAAATTTACTAAGACTTATGGCACCATATTTATTCAAATGAAAATGTGTTTTTTCTTCGAAAATGTTGTTAAAAAACCGAAAAAAGTTATGTCACATATTTTCTTACTCTTCACCACCCATATTTCTAAATAATCAGATATTAAGATACTCTCGCTTAAATTTTCAAACTGCTTTTAGCTAACCACATTCCCGACTTCTACGTATCCTTTTCGCAAAAGCCAGTAAGCGCCACCACATCCACATGCACCATACAACTATTAGATAAACTAAAGACCCACATATTATTATACCTACTCAAACTCTTTTTTTTTTTTTTATTTCACCACCAAAAACTCTGCGATATAATAAAATTGCGTAGAAAACCCAACAATTAGTTGCTCCTTTTGAAAAGTGAAAATCCTCAAAGTTTTTGCTCCATCTAACCACCATCAAGTTTTTAAAACTTCAGGACAAAAAAAAAACATGATAGCGTTCTCCTTCGTTAGAAAGCTGAATATTCGCAAAGTTTTGATGTTTTTGGTGTGAATAAGTTTTGAGGGTGTATATCTATTAGTATAATTACTCTTCACCACACATACACACAAAACAGGCATAAATCGAAAGATTTTCTTGCCGAGTTGATGGTAACTCCCACTCAATATTATTGTTTGTCTGATGATGTTGCACAAAACTTATGTTTGAGGCGAGTGTTGCCAAATTTGGGTTTATGGAAAATTTATATTCAACTTGGTCGCCTTGAACTACAATCAACGCCTTTGATGGTGAGAATGAGATCATAAGAATCCTTGATTTCTCCCAAAGAGCAACAGGGGCTGTGTTAGTCTCATTCTTAAATTCGAAGATGAGCTACATATTTCCGGCCAAATGCCATTGGGGATACGGAGATAGATACTCAGTTCGAGGCTTCCTCCACCTTATAAAAATTATTTGTCTACCGATTTCCAATTCCATCAAATAAAGAAAAAAAATTCTAAATACACAGTGATGATGAATCATGAGGAAGATTGTTCTAGCTGGAGAATCTGGGGGTTGCTTATCTATCTACGAGTATTTGTTTTATTATATTTTTATAGCATTATCCTTGAGTAAACAAAAAAGACAATTATTTTTTTAATACATATAGATTCATACGAAGGCTGTTTCTCATAAAATTCTCAAGGAAAATATTTTGCTATAAGAATTTTTATACATAGTAAGTTTTATTTTTTTGCCTGAGTACAATGCGATATAGGGTGCTATCAGGAGAAGCAAGCAAGGCATCCGACAATTAGACGAAGATCTCGAGCGAGAAAACAAAAGAGCTGAGGTTGAGTTGTTTGTGTGCCACTTTATGTTGCATACATAAGAGGAGGTATACCAAAATCGAATGTAGCTCAAGGCTGAAGCTCTCATCTCTCAATTTTGAAAATTAAAGCGAAACAAGGAACAGGAAAATGAAAATTCTGAGGCTAGGCTCAACAATCAAGGATAATGATTTTGGCAGTTTTCAAACAAAAGCAACAACAAGAGAGGAGTAGAACTGAAAATCAATTTTGCTCATTATTATTATATTTTGGCAAAAGTTATTGGTTTGTTGTTGATGTTTTCTCTTTTTAATTCTTTGCTTTCAAAGAACGGGCTTTTTGGCATTGGTAGGTCCCTTCCATATATTTTATTCAATTAGAAAAAAGGCACCCACCTTATGATTTATTTGATTTTTTTTAAAGTTCCATAGATTACCATGGGAAAGGTTCATTAGCCAAGACTTTTTTTGTATGACGAGGCAGAGGGTTTGAATTAATCATTCTCAAGAATCTGTAATGATTTCTTATATCATAATTAGGAGTTCTAGATTATTTATAAGAATTTCTGAACGTGCTTGCGTGTGTGACTGTGTTCACGTTACCCAAATTATATACAGGCTCGTTCGCAGAAGTAATTAAATTTATTTAAGTAAACTTGAAAAAAAGAGAATGTTCCGGTTTTTTAGACAAACATTGAAATGTGTTGAAGCGACACAAATAAATTAAGACGAAGTTTGGAACCGAACAAGACTACACATCTAATCCTTAAAATTTGCTATGCAAATTTATTTTCATAATTTGAATAATAGGGAAAACAACTTTTACATCTTCTTTAATTCTGTACGAATTGCAGGATGGTCGGAACCGGAAGATAAGTATATACCTATTATATATCTTGTGTTTGTCTTTGATTTTTTCATAAGGGAATCATCGGAGGATGAAGTTTTGTTTCTGATAGACAGGTGGGTCTGAAACCGTATTGTCTAGATATGTCCTTAGCTTCCTCCGAACAAGTAAACTTTTTTGTTCTTTCATTATTTTTTTTGTTGTCGCGTAAAAACTTTTGAAATTTTACAAACTTTTTAGCTTCGAATCAAATTCGTTGTTTAAAAAATTTTAAGTTATTTTTCGGACGAAGCAATAAGGTTTATGATTTACGGTTTTGTATTTTCCGAAAATTCAACTTTAAAAGTGAGTTTATTTTGGGCCAGAAAATTATGTTAAAAGGTTTCAATTTAGACTTTAAGTCATTGTTATGTTGTGGGTTTATTTATAGAAGATTATAAGGCATTGTTTAAGGTTTAGTTATAAATCAATCGAGAAATAGTTGACTTTCTTATGTTTCGGTCTTACATTTTGACAAATAGGACTTGAAGAAATTTTCCACATTGTATGACTAGCAACTTGTGGTGATTCTTCGACCACCAAAATAAAAAACATGTATGAAGGTGTAGGTACCTAACTCAAATAAAAGATGTCATAAACATAAATAAACAACAAACTCAATGTCGAATAAGCAAACAAACGTCATTAATTGATTTGTATTGTTCAGAGTGAAGTCTTGTGTTCAAAGAAATGTAAAATAACGACAATGCTCCTTCCTAAAATATTTCTTTATCTTGGTCTAATATGCAAGGCCTTGAAAAGAAAAATAAACAGAATACCAAAACGGATGTCTATTTGAGGACAAAATGACATAAGCACTCGGAGAAGACCGAGAAAGATTTTTATGGGCAATTAAATAAAAAGACTGTTCTTTGACTTGTTTAAGATCTTTGTGTTTTTGCTATTTAAAAGCTTTTAATTTAAATAATTGAGAAAGTTTTGCTTGGTCAATATTTGCACGTAATGTTCGTTTGGCCTTGTTCATATTCCATAACATAAAAATCAAACGGACGAGAAAATTGACGAATAACAAAAATACTGCCAGCAATTGAAATGTTTTTTATTTAGCTTTCAAAATCATTTTCTTGTGACATCAAATACAAATTCTCCTGTAAGGGGCCAGTTAAAGCGATCATTGAAATCCTTCAGGAAAATTTTTTGAATGGATATTTAACTATGTGTTCTTTTTATAACTAATGCAATTTATATACCAATCGACCCGAAAATACTTATAGACTTTTTTTTTGAGAAAAAAATATAAATTCGCTGTCAAAAAGGAAAGAGCCCTATTGAGAAATGTCATTAAATGCAAACTTGAAACGGGTGCATCGCGACGTAGACGAAGACCAACCTAAAGCGTGTTTGTGGTTCAGCCATTAGAGTTAGCAAAGATTTGCTTTTCAAACTCCTTAGGTCGTTGTGCTTAATTCTTTTCTATCTTTTCTTTTACGATTAGTGCTTTTGTAAAATAGCTCGTTTAAAAATTTAGTCATAATAACATAATATTAGTGTTTTCAGTAAGCTCCTCAGTTAACCCCATGCCGAATTTCGAAAGTACCAGACATTAGTTGTTTAACTTTACAAAGAGAATGTGGAACGCCTTACCATTTCTCAAGGCAACCGTTTTGAATAGGCATAAAATTGAAGAGCCTTTCAACTGCATACTTAGGGGGAAGTGGGGTACATTGATACATGGGCTACATAGATACATTCGATATTATTTGAAAACTAATGGCATTTTCATTTTAACAGTTTGGTTTCTCACCTCCCTTTTAAACTCATCCGTGGTTAAAATCACAAACAAATCTTCCACGCAGTCGCACATCTTTCAATGGTAGACCCAGGAGGCTTACGCTATCTTTAAGGTTATTCCAAAAATCTCGAAGGTCCTCGGGTTGTCTTTTTGCATTATTTTTTGCAATGTTTGGATATTATTGGAAATTAGTAGAATAAATAGGTCTATTTGTTGTTCTGCCCCTTAAAATGTTAATAATCTTTATTTATATAAATAATCAATCAATAAATTACATTTTTACATTTTGGTTGATGGTCAACCAGATAGAAAAACAAATCTTGCAGCAGTTCTTCCGTTCATAAATGCATTGAAATAATTTTTTCGGCATAGCATGAGCAACTAGGTTGCATTTATGAACTCACGGTGTGTCTGGCTCTTAAGCCTTAACCTTATTCGCATGTAAATACACTTGACAAAATCACGTTAGGGATGGTATGCCATATTTTATTTCTACGATTTCCCAAAAATTGAGTTTTTTCAAGTGTTCCTTTAATTTTTTTGACTAGTGTAGGGTAACTGTACCAGTCTACGAGAAGGCCCCAGTGTCCGGACGATTTTGCCTTTATGGAAGTAAAAGAGAAACTAAACACAGGTCCAGGTCGGACCAGGGCCTCACCCAACAAACTTCTCCAGCCAGTTCGGTCCCTAGATAGCTGTGTCCAGTTTCACACGCCAAGTTGGTTCAAATAACTAAAGAAAAAATGAATTTTGCGTTTTTTAAAGCATTTTTTTAAGCGTCCGGACACTGGTACCAAAAAAAAGCCAAAATCTAGTCTCGGATAGCTCCAAGGTTTTATTAATTTTTTCTTTATGTTCAAACTCTTTTTGAAACCCTTAATTTCCTTGCCAATAGGACTTTCTTGTATCCAGAATAAAACATTTCCATTATCATCCCCCCGATGGATTAAAAATAAAAAAAAAAACCTTAAAAATTGCATTATCATTATTTATTCTCTGTTCCACAAACACAATATTTTAAAATCAATGTGGTGTAAATCGATCGTGAAATGCATAGAGTTGAAGGGAATATTTTCCTTTTTACCGAAACCTGAACATGCCAAAACCACCCCTAATGAAGGGATATTATTTGAATGAGATGTGCACAAAAAACAGTGCATCAGTTAAGACATAGAGGAGGTACTACCTAGAGTCGCAGCTCGTTCTCTTTTTTAAGAAATCACCGTCCAAATAATTTTGCAATTTACTCTCTTTTCTTGTGTCCGTGAATCTGTGTAGTAAGTCCATATCAATACTAATGTATTGGTTCACCTCTTTTGAAATGCATTGAGAAACACATTCGCATTGATGTAGATATTTTATCAAATTTAATTTTTTAGGTCGAAAGAGAGCAAAATGACTTGAGTTGCGACTCTTGGTATATCTCCAAGTTAAGTGTTGAAGCATTCCTAGTACCTGAAAACGGGTTTGGAAGAAAGAAACAAAACCTAATTAACCTTGAAACAAGAAAGTAGGTATTTCAGGTACATAAAATTATTAGTTGTGTAGCGTAGGTAGAGAGGATGTGATTAGTCTTCAATAATTTTGACTGCAAACTTAAAGTAAGCCTTCCACGACATTAGATCGACGAAGTAGGTTCAAAATCGTCCGTATACTCTGTTTTTATCGTCCGAAGACTGGTACCGATTCTGGTTTTCTTATAATTCGTCTAAAATAGCAGTAAATAAGCAATATTTTTTAAATTAATTAGATGCCAAATACTCAGGAAATTATTATCAATACAGAAAACGAATTGCTCTATACTCAAAACTTAAGAGAAAAAAAAGATATTCGGCCCTATCGCTATCGAGGTAACCGTGGAATTTTCTCCGAATTCCTCCGAATTTTGCTTCGAGGTAGTTCTCCGGCAAGCAAAATGTCTTCGATTCGGAGGAAATCGGGGAAAATTCCGCTCCGACGGTTACCTCGATAGCATATTGTTTGAGAAGATATTTGCATGTAACAAGTGGTGTTCCTATGTTATGTTTTTGTCTAACATGAGGCAGAAGTGTTCCGTTTTTGGCGACCTCATCGGCTTTGCAATTTCCCGGAATGTCTCTGTGGCCCGGCACCCAAATGAGGTGAATATTAAACTGTTCCGTCATCTCATTCAGAGATGATCGACAATCGTGGACTATTTGAGAGTTTGTGGAGACAGACGCGAGAGATTTGAAAGCGGCTTATCTGTCCGAGAAGATTCGTATATCCTTGCAAGATATAACGTTTTCCTTGAGCCAGGATAGTGCCTCTTTAAACGCCATTACTTCTGCCTGGAAAAGTCTGTATGATAGACTGAGATTCAGTTGTTCCGAATATATACCAATTCCAACTCCGTAATCGGTCTTTGAACCGTCTGTATAGAAGTGTACCGTATTGTCTTCCAGGGGTCTCTCTTCTTCCCACGAAGATCTTGAAGGGATGGAGACATGGAAGCTTTTATCGAATACCATTGTTGGGGTGGTATAGTCTTGACGATCTGGGATAGATCTGAAATTGTCTAGAATAGTAGTATGACCAGTATTGTTACTGTTCCATTGAGA
The DNA here is from genome assembly GCA_920937365.1 of Sphaerophoria rueppellii. Classification (NCBI taxonomy): domain Eukaryota; kingdom Metazoa; phylum Arthropoda; class Insecta; order Diptera; family Syrphidae; genus Sphaerophoria; species Sphaerophoria rueppellii. Next base: position 12,699,915 of record CAKKXW010000002.1, on the reverse strand, counting down.
GGTGGCTCTAAGCCTCACACATGAGTTGGCTGCCACCATTTTGGAGAAGATGTCAAGAGGTTGTTGCGTTATGAATTCTCGCAACAAATCTTTCTCACTATTTTTAAATTTTATTGAAAACTTGATGCATTTTGCATCCACCATTCCTACTTTTGTTTTGGTTTAATAATTTTGATTTGACAAATGTCACCTCTTTGAACACGACAATGAGAGAGAGCGGGACGGCCATTGCCCTTCTGACAATGGTTCTCTCTGTCATTGTCGTGAAGAAAAGTTTCTTTGACAGGTACCGACGATTGTGAACCAAACTACTTAAACTCAATGGGATTGAGTGATGCCAAATCAGACGGACGGTCTGAAAAACCAAAACTGCATCTAGACGGGACTACACGTCGTTCATCATTAAAGAACATTTTGTTTTTTTTTAATATGTTTTAATGTTTGCAAAATTAATTGAAACTTTGTATTATGTAACGAGTATTGAGTATATGTACATTTATTTATATCTATTGTATATAGATATTTGGAAAAGACCAGATGGATCCTTAAGTGTTGTACTTGAAAACACTATTTGGGGACTCATTTTTCCTCACGATGAATACGTTTGTTTTTTTTGTTATATTGCCAATTCTTGCCACTTCCTCGTCCGGGTTAATCGGGCTACTTTTTTTACTTAGTTTTTCGTTTTTCGAACTGCAGATAATTAAGTAATCAATTTCAGTTCATTCGGTTTTCACCTTAAGTTTCGTTCAGTACCTCATTGTAGTAATTGTGAATCATCCTAAAATTAATCGTCCAAAGTCGGCGAATTTCGGGATGACTTTCAAGAAATTGAGAGAAAAATCGGCGAGTAAGCAGGACCGCGAGTGTCTTCTCACAAGTTGCTCTCAACCAAGCCAAATATGACTGGCCGTTGATGACGTGATGAAGATCCGCCACTCCAGATAGGCTGAAAGCGCGGCGAAATGAATTGCGAGTAAGCAGGACCGCGAGAGTCTTATCACAAGTGGCTCTCAACAAGGCCAATTAGGACTGGCCGTTGATGACGTGATTAAGATCCGCCACTCCAAAAAAGCTGAAAGCGCGGCGAATTGGAAAAAGAAGAGTAGGCGATTTAGGATATGTGGGCCTAAATGTCACTCTTGATTGAGCTTTAGAAACGAATAGAAGGTCTGAGAATCTTAAGGTGAAAATTTTAAAGAAGAAGTTTTAATTTTGGTCCGCCATTTTGAAAAATAAAAATTTTGGAAAACTCGAGAAGCAGAGGAAAAAGTTTTGAGGTTTGATATCGAAAACGAGGAGTGGTAAATATCAAAAGGTTGTATTTGTTTTTTTTGTATTATTATTACAATTTTTCATTTGGTGTGGTATCGTTATAATATCGGTTTAATCTAACCTTCTTGAAATAGACCTTAACGGTCCATCTTGGTCTTACTAATTTTTTTTTCTGCTTAAATTGTACATTTTGTTCGAAAAGATCCGTGGTTTTTCCCCTACGTTTGAAAGGTTTCCCCGGCCTTAATAAAATTATTGATTAAAAATATCCGCCATCTTTTATTTTCAACCCGCTTGGTTTATTCTTTCCTTAATTTCATCGTTGTTTCATCTATTAAAGGTTTGCAATTTCCTTTGTTCGTTTTCAGGAAAAAAATTGCTGGCGCCCTTATTAACCACATTGTGGCAACACCGGCAGAATTTAATATCAATTTGATATAAATTCAGTCAATCTTAATTAAATTTTCGATCAATCGATCCATCGATTAATCAATCATTATCGAACCCATCCCTCACTGAGCTCGTCGTGGTGGCAGCACTTTTATATGCTGTCTGTTGCGCTCCATTGTGAACGAGTCAAATATCAATCGGACAACTCATCGCGTCGTGTGTGGTTTCTTCTTTTCTTTCAGTGGAAAATTCCATTAAAATTCTTTTATCGCGTCGTTAGTGTTTTTTTATTAAACCCGAATTTGGCTCGGTTTTGTTTTGTTCGTAATAGAAAGTGCAACAAATTGTCGCCCAAACGTGGGGCTTTGGAAAGTTGAAAAAAATTTCTAATAGAAGATCTGTTCTTGCTCTTGCTGTGTCTGTGAAGTGTTGTTGTTTTAGGGGAGTTTTTTTTCATAATTTGTCTCCTTATAAAAGTTCAATTACTTTGTGTTGTTTTTTTCTTTTCCCAGCATATCATACCCAAAATTACTAAGTGGAATAATTTTATCGACATCGTGATAATATATTGAAATCATCGGTCATCGCAACAAGGGGTATAGTAGTGAAGTCTTTGGACATATATATATGTATGTACAACTGTGCATTAGTATATCATCACCGCTGGACATTTATGTGAGTGTTTTCCTTTTCGTTTTTATTTGCTTTCAATCTTGTTTAACAAAAAGTTCAATTTAATTTGGCGCAAAATTAATTTCAATATATATATTTTCAATCGCGATCAATTGAGGTTTTAATTAATAAAAAGAAGTGTTGCATAGTATATCTGTCTCGCTCGGTTTCATGCGAGAGCTGATTTTTTTTTATTAGCTTTCTTATCGGGTTAAATTCAAATACATAGTACATTTTCTTCTCGTCTATTAATTCATTAGTGAAATCAATTTTTTTTCTCTTTTTTTATATTTGAATTTAAATTTAGTCTTCATATCAAGTATATTTGGTGTGACCATATTACTTTTTTTATTTCATATACATATATATATATATATATTTGGTATTTCAATATTACTGGTGTTACCATATTGTTTTTTTTTTGGTTTTCCTAAAATTTATTTTAACTTTTTTGATTGGTGTTACCATAGTGCTTACATTTTTCTTTTACTTTATTTCTTCGAGTCTTTTTATTGTAAGGAATTTTTGTTTTGTTTTGCTATTGGTTTTAGTGAGTCTTATTAACATTTCATTATAAATTGAGGTTGAGAATTAGAGTTTTTCTTTTTAAGACTTTCTGTTTCTGTTTTAATTCAGCTTTAAATTAGTAAAGAGTTTTGTTGTTTTCAACGGTATATTCTTGTCTTAGTATGGATATAAATAGGCTTTCTAAAGAGGAACTCGTTTATGAGTTACGAGCGCGGGGACTAAAGGAAGGGTCTAAGGTCGATGAAATGAGGATGACTCTCAGAGCTAGTCGTATGCTGGAACGGACTGGTTCAATTTCTTCGGATAGTCCTCACTATCCATATTCATTTGAAGAGGATTCAAAAGCGGTTAGGGCGAAAATTTCCGAAATTAGAGATTTACTTCCAAATGTTTCGAAAAATCCGAAGTCGTCGGATTATCAGAAAGTTTTGACAAAAATCGAGTGGTCGTTGGGTAGGATTTCGAGGGCTAAGGCCGAATCGTCGGATGAGGTGAACGAAGTAGCGGATTTAAAGGGGGAAATTTTATTATTGATGGCTAAGTTAACTGAGGTAGAAGAGGTGACGGAACCTCCCGAAAAATCTAATAATACAAATGATTCAACAATGTCGAAAGCAGTCGTGGATGCGCCAGCTGCACCAATCGGCCAACGAACGAGCTCTAGTGGGTTCCAACTACAGGGTGACACACCCTGTGACCGGAATCCCGAGCGCCCATACAAGTGGAACGTGCAGTTCTCTGGTGAACGGTGTGGTTCATCAGTGAACTCTTTTATAGAAAGAATTGAGGAATTGAGGGAGGCTCGCGGTGTTTCTGAAGAAGCTATTTATAGGTCAGCGGTGGATTTGTTTACTGGAAAGGCGCTTCTCTGGTTTAGGGCGATTAGGGACACGGCTTCAACATGGGAAGAGTTAGTTAGGGAATTGAAGTTGGAGTTTTTGCCCTCCAACTATGATGATCTCTTGTTGGATGAGGTTAGGCGTCGGACCCAGGGTAAGGAAGAGTCAATAGGCATGTACGTCGCGCTCATGCAGACTCTTTTCAAGCGTTTTTCGGAGCCTCTGAGTGAGAATAGGAAGTTGTCTATTCTCATGAAGAATATCGCTCCATTTTACCAGACACAGCTAGGTTTAGCCGACATTAAGTCGGTCAATGATTTGGTTGCCTTGGGCAGAAGGCTAGAAACCATTAGGGCAAATGTCGAGTCTTTCGTTCCTCCACCTTCTTATCGCAACAGGTCGGCTTTGGAGCCGGATGTTGCTTATGTCGCCTCCGTATCGGAAGCGCGAGTTGCAGTTAATCCTGATCCCCCACCCAATAGAACCATTCGTTGTTATAACTGCAACAGGGAAGGTCATTTCGCTAATACCTGTTCCGCTCCGAGGCGCTGTTTTGGTTGTGGTACTGTAGGGACCACAAGGCAAAATTGTAGACGCTGCTCGTCGGGAAACGGGCAACGGACTCTTGGGCCAGCAGGGCAAGAGCGCCGGCGTCAGATTTAAGGAGGTTGCCTGCTGGCGACCAGTTGGCTTGCAAAGTTAGGGTAGGTTTCACATTAGATTCAAGTGGTGTAGATAGACGTCCGTTTTTAGGAGTTAATATTTATGGTATTAGGTTTTTAGGATTACTAGATTCTGGGGCATCGCGAACAATTATTTGTAGGGACGCATGGCGTGTTTTAAAAGATGTAGGATTACAATTAGTCAGTTCAAATGTTAGGGAAGTTCACTTAGCAGATGGTGCAGGTATAGGAGTCTTAGGAGAAGTTAAATTACCCATTGTTGTCGAGAGTAGGTCAATTCTGATTGAATGCTTAGTCATTCCCAACCTACCGCATGCTTTGATTTTAGGTGCCGATTTTTGGGCATTATCGGGTGTAGTCCCGGATCTACGTTCGAACATGTGGAGTTTTTCGAGCCAGGAGATAGTGGCCTCGATAGATACTACGTCTATCACAGATGAGTCTGAATTAGACGAGGATCAGAAAGGGAAGCTTAAACGTTTAGTCGAGAATGCTTTTGAGAATATGCCAGAGGGATTAGGAAAAACAACAATGGTAGAACATGTCATTAAAACTTCGTCTGAGCCTATTAAACAAAGGTATTACCCGGTTTCACCGGCAATGCAGGAACACATAGATAAATCACTACAGGAGATGTTGGAAGAGGACGTAATTGAGAAATCAAACAGTCCATGGGCTTCCCCAATTGTTCTCATTAGGAAAAAGGATGATAGCTTTAGGTTTTGCGTAGATTTTAGGAAGGTCAACCAGGTTACAGAAAGGGATGCGTATCCGTTGCCGATAATTTCGGCTATTTTAGATAAACTTAGGAATGCCAAATTTTTAACATCGTTGGACATCAAGTCCGCTTACTGGCAGATTCCAATGGCATTGGAATCGAGGAAATACACTGCCTTTACGGTACCTGGTAGGGGTCTCTTTCAATTCAAAAGAATGCCTTTTGGATTACACAATGCGCCTGCAACATGGCAGCGTTTCATCGATAGTGTATTAGGACCTGAGTTGGAGCCATTCGTTTTCGTGTATCTGGATGATATCATTATCATCACAGATACATTTGACAAACACTTAGAGATTTTAAGTGAGGTTCTTAGGAGACTACGAGAGGCGGGGTTGAAAGTAGGCCGCGACAAATGTTATTTTTGTAGACCTTCGCTTAAATTTTTAGGTTATGTAGTCGACAAAAACGGGTTACACGTGGACCCAGAAAAAGTTGATAGTATGATCAAGATACCTGCACCCAAAAATGTAAAACAAGTTAGGAGTTTCATAGGGACAGTTTCATGGTACAGACGCTTCGTACCGAACTTTGCAACATTAGTTAGGCCTTTGACAGATTTATTAAAAAAGAGTAGGAAATTCGTTTGGTCACAAGAGTGTGAAGATAGTTTTCGGAAAGCAAAGGAATGCTTAATCACGGCTCCAATTTTGACATGTCCAGATTTCAAGCTTCCATTTGTCGTTCAGACAGATGCATCCGACTACGGCATCGGGGCCGTACTCACTCAAACATTTGAAGAGGGGGAAAAAGTTATTTGCTATTTAAGTAGGTCACTTAATAGAAGTGAAAGAAATTATTCCACTACGGAAAAGGAATGTTTAGCAGTTTTATGGGCGGTTGAGAAGTTACGGCCTTATATCGAAGGAGTTCGATTTACGGTCGTAACGGATCATTATTCTTTAATTTGGTTGAGCAATCTCAAAGATCCACAAGGTAGACTTGCACGTTGGGCAGTTCGGCTCCAACAGTTTGATTTTGAAATCATTCACAGGAAAGGGAAAGAGCATGTAGTACCAGACATGTTGTCTCGGGGAGTTCCAGAGTTGGCTGGGATTTCGGATGAGGATAAGGACCCTTGGGTGGCTAAAATGGTTTCTTCAGTTGAGTCTAATCCGTTAGCTTTTCCAAATTGGAGAGTAGACAATGGTAGATTATACAAGTTTGTTAAATCAAACCATGTGATAGTGCATGATAATAACGAAGAGTGGAAGTTAGTAGTTGGGAAGACAGATAGATTAGGAGTTCTTAAAGAGTGTCACGATAGTCCACTAGCTGGACACATGGGGGTTAGGAAAACGTTCGCGAGAGTAGGAGCTAAATATTATTGGCCTAAAATGAGAGTAGACGTCACTAAATATGTTAGGAAATGTAGTATATGCCAACAGGTGAAACCAATTAATGACAAGCCAGCCGGTCTTATGACTGAAAGAGTAGGAGCATCATCTCCTTGGGAGATGATCAGTGTTGATTTAGTAGGGCCCTTACCTAAGTCTAGTAGAGGATTCATGTATATTTTGACAGTAGTAGATTATTTAACTAAATTTCCCTTATTGTTTCCACTTAGGTCAGCCACCGCAAAGGCGGTTTGCAAAGAATTAGAAGATAACGTGTTTCTGTTATTCGGAGTTCCCAAAATTGTCATTTGCGACAATGGTCCGCAGTTTAAGAGTAGGGATTTAAAAACACTGTGTGAGGGTTATTCAACTAAAATCAGGTTTACCCCGCATTACCATCCACAGGCTAATCCTGCAGAAAGGATTAATCAAATTATAAAAACAACTTTGAGAGCGTATGTGTCAGAGAACCATCGAATCTGGGATTCTCAGTTAGCTAAAGTAGCCTGTGCTATACGCACTGCTCAACACGAAGTTTTAGGTGTTAGTCCGTACTATGCGAACTTTGGGAAGGAGATGTCAACGAGTGGGAACTACGAAGGGATTAGGAGTGAGAGTATTGAAGGGAATGGTAGGGTCGAACGAGGAACCATTGAAGAACGGTTCAGGAAGTTAAGAGCGGAGATAGCTGAAAAATTAACAGTAGCCATTAAGAAATCAGCTGAAGGGTACAATCTCAGGAGGAGAGATATACAGTACCTTCCAAACGACCAGGTATGGCGAAGAAATTTTGTTTTGTCCGATGCGGCAAACTACTACGCAGCTAAATTGGCACCAAAGTTTGTGGGCCCTTTTAAAATCGCAAAAAGATTATCTCCTTGGACGTATGTTCTTGAAGATGAACATGGCAAAGATCGTGGCACTTGGCACATTAAGGATCTAAAGCCGTTTACGTCGTTATCGGAAAATGAATAAATATTGGAAGTCCCTTTTTAAGTAATTTTTTTATATCTTGATTGTTAAGCGAGAGAATTTGTTTAGTAAATAGTTTGTATTATGAACAAACATCCTTTCAAGGAGGAAAGGGTGGGATTTGTTGCGTTATGAATTCTCGCAACAAATGTTCTCACTTTTTTTTAAATTTTATTGAAAACTTGATGCATTTTGCATCCACCATTCCTACTTTTGTTTTGGTTTAATAATTTTGATTTGACAAATGTCACCTCTTTGAACACGACAATGAGAGAGAGCGGGACGGCCATTGCCCTTCTGACAATGGTTCTCTCTGTCATTGTCGTGAAGAAAAGTTTCTTTGACAGGTACCGACGATTGTGAACCAAACTACTTAAACTCAATGGGATTGAGTGATGCCAAATCAGACGGACGGTCTGAAAAACCAAAACTGCATCTAGACGGGACTACACGTCGTTCATCATTAAAGAACATTTTGTTTTTTTTAATATGTTTTAATGTTTGCAAAATTAATTGAAACTTTGTATTATGTAACGAGTATTGAGTATATGTACATTTATTTATATCTATTGTATATAGATATTTGGAAAAGACCAGATGGATCCTTAAGTGTTGTACTTGAAAACACTATTTGGGGACTCATTTTTCCTCACGATGAATACGTTTGTTTTTTTTGTTATATTGCCAATTCTTGCCACTTCCTCGTCCGGGTTAATCGGGCTACTTTTTTTACTTAGTTTTTCGTTTTTCGAACTGCAGATAATTAAGTAATCAATTTCAATTCATTCGGTTTTCACCTTAAGTTTCGTTCAGTACCTCATTGTAGTAATTGTGAATCATCCTAAAATTAATCGTCCAAAGTCGGCGAATTTCGGGATGACTTTCAAGAAATTGAGAGAAAAATCGGCGAGTAAGCAGGACCGCGAGTATCTTCTCACAAGTTGCTCTCAACCAAGCCAAATATGACTGGCCGTTGATGACGTGATGAAGATCCGCCACTCCAGATAGGCTGAAAGCGCGGCGAAATGAATTGCGAGTAAGCAGGACCGCGAGAGTCTTATCACAAGTGGCTCTCAACAAGGCCAATTAGGACTGGCCGTTGATGACGTGATTAAGATCCGCCACTCCAAAAAAGCTGAAAGCGCGGCGAATTGGAAAAAGAAGAGTAGGCGATTTAGGATATGTGGGCCTAAATGTCACTCTTGATTGAGCTTTAGAAACGAATAGAAGGTCTGAGAATCTTAAGGTGTATATTTTAAAGAAGAAGTTTTAATTTTGGTCCGCCATTTTGAAAAATAAAAATTTTGGAAAACTCGAGAAGCAGAGGAAAAGTTTTGAGGTTTGATATCGAAAACGAGGAGTGGTAAATATCAAAAGGTTGTATTTGTTTTTTTTGTATTATTATTACAATTTTTCATTTGGTGTGGTATCGTTATAATATCGGTTTAATCTAACCTTCTTGAAATAGACCTTAACGGTCCATCTTGGTCTTACTAATTTTTTTTTCTGCTTAAATTGTACATTTTGTTCGAAAAGATCCGTGGTTTTTCCCCTACGTTTGAAAGGTTTCCCCGGCCTTAATAAAATTATTGATTAAAAATATCCGCCATCTTTTATTTTCAACCCGCTTGGTTTATTCTTTCCTTAATTTCATCGTTGTTTCATCTATTAAAGGTTTGCAATTTCCTTTGTTCGTTTTCAGGAAAAAAATTGCTGGCGCCCTTATTAACCACATTGTGGCAACACCGGCAGAATTTAATATCAATTTGATATAAATTCAGTCAATCTTAATTAAATTTTCGATCAATCGATCCATCGATTAATCAATCATTATCGAACCCATCCCTCACTGAGCTCGTCGTGGTGGCAGCACTTTTATATGCTGTCTGTTGCGCTCCATTGTGAACGAGTCAAATATCAATCGGACAACTCATCGCGTCGTGTGTGGTTTCTTCTTTTCTTGCAGTGGAAAATTCCATTAAAATTCTTTTATCGCGTTCGTAGTCGTTTTTTATTAAACCCGAATTTGGCTCGGTTTTGTTTTGTTCGCAATAGAAAGTGCAACAAGGTGTTAGGTTTAAAACCACTTTTAGTGCTGCGGTTGGTGTTGAGCGAAGTGCTCCTGTGATGCACATACCTGCTGACCGCTGGACTTTGATGAGCTTATTTAGATTTACCATCTTGTCCAGTGCGGTCCACCATACGACAACTCCATAATGAGTATCGGTCTGATTACCGAAGTGTATAGCCAGTGGGTTATTTTTGGGGAGAAGCCCCATTTTGATCCTATGGCCTTTTTACAAGTAAAAAGCGCTACGGTAGCCTTTTTTACTCTTTCATCAATATTTGCCTTCCAATTTAGTTTTTTGTCTAAAATGAGGCCTAAATATTTAGCTTGGTCGGAAAAGCTTAATGGTATTCCTTTAATCTTGGGTGGGCTAATCTGAGGAATTTTGTACCTTCTCGAAAAGAGTACTAGTTCTGTTTTATGTGGATTGACGTCCAAGCCACATTGCTTAGCCCAATTTGTTAGCCTATTTAAGGCATTTTGTAGCAGTTCCGAGAGAACTTGGGGATGTTTCCCAGATATAGATATTGCAACGTCGTCAGCATAGGCAATCACCCTGAAACCCTCTGCTTCCAGTGATGTTAGTAGGTCGTTTACTACCATGTTGGGGGTACCTCGATTCACCGATCTGGTGGTAGTAAAACTTCTCATGCTAGAAGTTATTGTCCTGCTTTTGAGCATGAGACTTATAAGATCTATGAGTGATTTCTCTAATTTCAGCTTGTCCATTGCTGTTGTGATCGCCTGGTAACTGACGTTGTTGAAAGCTCCTTCAATATCTAGGAAAGCTACTAGGTTATATTCTTTGTATTTGAGGGAATATTCAATACTACGTACCAGCGAATGAAGTGCTGTTTCTACTGATTTTCCCTTAGAGTAAGCATGTTGAGCTGTGGAAATGAGACATGGTTTTAAGTTATGTCTGATGTAAATTTCAATCAATCTTTCCAAGGTTTTAAGAAGGAAGGATGATAGGCTGATTGGTCGTAGATCTTTAGGGTTAACGTGGGAGGGTTTCCCTGCTTTAGGAATGAAGACTACTTTTGCCATTCTCCAGGCTTTGGGAATATATCTCAACCTTAAACAGCTTGTCAGAATGATTTCCAATGGTGGAATGATCATGTCTGAGCATTTTTGTAGTTCTGCCGGAATGATTCCGTCTTAGGAAAATATTAGGATTTGAATGAACCATTAATAGGAATAAAGATATTTGCAGTTAAAGTAAAAAAAAAAAAAGTTATCTGACCGGAGACTGGTGCTTTTACCCTACGTTTGTAACAGAACGACATAGGAACAGAGGAAATTCAAAAAATCCAAATGTTAACATAAAAAAGCATTTTTTTTTAATAAAACATCTTTATTTAATAAAAACACAACAAATTTTTACAAGAGACAAATAAACGTTGAGGATTATTTTTGTGTTTGTTTTTCTATACGAATAAAAAGTGTCATAATGAAAACGCTTAAAAACTACTTCTAAAAATAATTGAAGGCTAATTTTGATCACACAAATATTTCTTGTATATGTAAAAAAAAAAAAACAAATTGCAACATTTTCCTCATACACTTGATACATCACTTGAACTTTTCACATCTCATTTTTTTTAAAACATTTTTTTCATACAACTTTCGCCTCCAAATACTAACTTAAGGCAAAAAATATTCAACTGGGCTTCGTGGAATGCTCAGCCCATGTATGCACGAGTTACACTCTTGGTTGCTTTGACTTTTCTTTTCTTTTTTTTTTCTCAAATGTACGGAGGACAACAATGGGTTCTCGGAAATAAAAATAAGAAAATTATGTATGTAGACGGAAATATCGACCCTAGTAGACAATCAGCAAATTTTCTTCGTTGAATCCTGCTGAATGACCGGCATTGCGAACTATGAAACAAGAACCGTCAAAATGCATTCGCTTTTCGCCACGTCTAGAGAGGGAATTACAGAAAAAAAAAATGTTATACAGCACACACGTGCATAATTCTCGGAACTTACCTCACAAACAGATGCGATGTCTTCCCCAACGAAGCGGTACAATGAATTGCTGGCGTTGTCAAAGTTGCTGATCCATTAGTTGGACTCGTACGGATGAGGCACTTGTTATGGGTCCGGGTCAATCTATCATTTTGAAAGAGGAAAAAAAATGGAGATTAAATTGACTTGTTGGAAAAGTGCCAGTTACTAGGGCGAACATACTTTACTAAGCCATCGGCAGCTTGTGATATGCGAAATCCATTAATTTCGTAAATTTCTGTACCGTCCTCGGAACAGGATAGAACCGAGTTTTGGACAACAGCAGCAGCCTCTTGGACACAACCAGGTCCGTGGCGGGAGTCGCTGTTGAAATGAAAGAAAGTGGATTCCTGATGATTAAAAACTTTTTTAAAGTCGAGATGCTGTTTTTTTAGGTATTGTGATGAAAGGGGTTTTCAATGTCGCACACTGCGCCTAGTCGCGCGTCCAAACTGAAACGATAGATTCACACAACAACCCTTCAATCACTGGTTGTACCATTTGACAGCAGTTCAACTGCAGCAAAGGTCATTCAATTGAAGTCAATAATTCAACTTTTCATAATCCCTCAACAAACCGAAGCAATTTCAAATAAACGAACGGAAATTCACAGAAACTTACTTGTAAAACACGAAAATCGTATAATCCTTGGACATATCGATAAAGCTGTCCGTGGTCGTCCTTGTGCCAGCTGTATCGACCAGATAAGTGAGAGCACAGTTCTCACTTGTAAAGCTAACTCCTTTGTACCACATTTTTGCATATCGCCTGGAATTCGATACAAACATTAATACGCCCACCCTCGACAAGTGCAACCGAACAAAACTCACACATAATTGTTGGTCTTCATGCCATCATATGTGACTATTTCCACCCGTGATCCGTTCTGGTACACTCGGCCATTGGGATGGACCATCGCCGAAACGCTTCCATTGCTTGACAATGCCAGTGCTACCATGCTGCGTGTATTAAACACACGAACAGCCTTGTCGAGAGTCATATCGATTCTATAAAAGATGAAAGAGGTAAGTGGATATAAAATTCCATGAAAATCATTCGACATAACCCACATTACTCCGTCCCTCAGATGAATTTGAATAGTTCCATTTGGTAAAGTTATCGGTCCGGCAGCATATGTGCTCTCATAGTCCAGATTGCTCATGCGGCCAGAGAATGCCGGCATTGTCGGCGACATACTTCCAGGATGCTAAAAACGATGAAGGTTATTAGTTGAGCTGATCAGTGGAGTAACTAGTCAAATAGCAAACCATTATGTAAAACGGGCGCGTGTCGTTGAAGTGGATATTCCTGCCACCCGCCGACGAGCTGTACGAAGCCGAGGGGCTGTAACGAGCTGATAAATTACGCATCACCCTGGCCGTGGGGAAATCGTGAATTGGTGCCGTTTGGCGATGGTGGATAGAAGTGCCCACCAGCACCACTGATTGGGTTCTCCTGAGGGACACTATGCTGGTGTTGAGTTCGGTGTTGGGACGATGACGAGACAAATGGCGGAGCACTGACATTGAATTTTGTCTAAAACGAGAAATTTTCAGTCAATTGCTTGAGAGAGCTTTTAGCACTCACCACTGGAGGATTAGCTGTGAAGACCGACCGCGGGCGAACGCCAGGCGGCGACCTTAGAATATTGTTGATTTTCTCATTGTTCCAATTGCAGCGACTTAGGAAATTGTCTGCATCGTTATGGATCAGCTGTTGCTGAAGACTATGTGACGAAACAGAAGGAATATTATCAAATTCTTCTTCATTGGTTGTTGCTTGAGGCACAGCTGGTGTTTTCGTCATGGACTCAGAGTCCGATTCGGATTTGTTTTCGGGCTCGAGTTCGGGTTTCATTTCGATTTCAGTTTCGATTGATTGCATTTTTGGGGAAATTAACGGGAAACAAGAGGCGATGATGACTTGGGGGCAGATATGAATTTTAAAATTTCGTCTGGAAAAACTTTATTGACGAGAAATGAACGGAACGTGAAGAGGGCAGCTGATAGAATTTTCAAGTGAGTGAGAATTTTTTTCTTTGTTCAAGGAAAATTATAGTTTTTTTGTCAAGGTTTACATGATTTGATTTTTTTCAATCGAACAAGTGCAAAGTGGATTTGGCAAGAACATTTTGTGTTTGGTCATTCGGTGTTTTTGGATGAAGAGGAGAGGATTTAAGTGTGAAAATCACGTCTGCAAAGGTCTTTAATCTTAAATTAGTTTTCAACTATCTATTTTAACCTTAGATACTTAAGTTCTGGCACCGTCAGTTTTCTATCAGATTTTTGAAGGAATAGGAAGCGTGAAAATTATTTGAAAATAGCATATTTCCATCGTATTTGCAAAAAACAAATCTAATGTTTTTTTTTCTATATCTTTTCAGGTAAGTTCCGCCAAAAATTGCTCACATATAATCATGAAGGGACATTTAAAAAGCTCAAGAAATTGAAAGTAAACTCAATTCTTACTTAAAACTTACCTTTCAAATCAAATCTTGTAATTTTGAAGTCAGGTTTAAATAGTCGGGAATCCGGAGGTAGATAATGGAGTTGTCAGGAATGAAGCACCATTTTCGTTGCGCGCACTTTTGTGTTACTATTCTGTTTATAGAGAAAAGCAGACATCTTTGTTCCTATTGAATTTTCATAAGCTGTGGGATATTAGGATTATGTTTATGACTTTCTTTATTAGTTTCTTTAAATTAAACCGGGTAAAAGAAATAAATATTTTATTTAATAACCGTTAGCTATTTTTTGGACTTTTCTTTGCTTTTGTTTACAAACTTTTTCGTTGTCTGCAATGTTGGCAGCAGTGTGATGTCAAAAAAAAAGAAAGTGTTCAGAAAATGTCGTACAATAACTAATGGTGAAAACACAAGAATTTCTTAATCTGGAAACGCAATGTAAAAGCAACGCAAACTTATATTTTTGGAAAATTTGTCTAGTATGTATATCAAAATTAATTTTGTATGTACCAACATTGACACATTATATGTGAACTGCTAGTTGCCAACTTCACACGTATTCAAGTCCAAAAAAAGAACGATTCCAGCTGTACAAAATCAACAAAAATAAACAACGAGGTCGCTGTTTTCTTGATTTCTTTTCTTAAAAAATATATTAAATAATCAAAGGTGAACAGTCTTAAATATGTAATTTGTTTTGTTTCTATAGAATAGTGAAATGTAGTACATAACATTCATTCTTTTCAATTATTTGAATTCAAACATATGTATTTCTTGGGACTAATTTGGCCGCTTAGAACCAATGACACTGCTGTAGCTTGTTCCTTTTTTCCTTGCATGAAATGTATGGAAATGATAAGTGACTATATTATGTCAATGTGTGCCAACTTTTGTAAGACGCAATAAAAGCAATTTTTGAATCAAAATGTTTTATTTATATTTCACAAAACTTATGTAAATGCAAATTACATTTTTTATTTTGCTAAATATCTATTATTCAAGTCAATAATCGATTATCTTTTCTCCCAGAGCAAGAACTGCCATCTTGAGCCAAATGAACGGATTCGTCCGGGATGGCTCCAAACGATTCAGGACGATAAAGTAAAAACGCTATAACTCTTATGGCTGAAACATAAACTCGCCTAAGCCTTAGATTCGTCTGACGTTTACGAGTTTAACCATAAGAACTGAATGCAGTCTATCACAATGAAGCTTCTATCTCACGTTTCGTCCGTAATAGTACGTAATGTGACTCAAAACGAAAGCTCTAGTTCAAAAAATTGCTGAACATTTGCTCTTTTTGACAGGCCATCAGTTGTTAAAAAAAAGTCAAAAACAAAATTCATTTTTTTTTTTGCAGTGATCCAAACTCGAAGCGGGTACATAGTAACACAGACGACGACTTTAGTACGTCTTGTGCGTGTTTGTGTTTCAGCCATTATTGTATGGTTATGTAAAATGTGGAAAAAGTGTCAAAAACGAGCATATGTTTTAAGGGCTGTTGGAAAATGTTATAAGAAAGCAATACGTCAAACTTTGCATCATCTAAAAAATCGACTAAGCAATATAACGGTTTTATACCTACAAAAAGGACATGTTTACCTATTCGTCATTTAGCGCCCAAATACTTATAAATTTACTTAAAACAATGTACCTATACAGCGATTTGGCACAAATTCATGTAGTCATGATAGCTGGTAGCTTACAAAGAAGAGAAAATAATGATTTTGTGGAGAACTATCCAGCGTATGCATCTGGTACATACTACGCCCATATCCCATTACTCTTCAACTAAGGTATTCTTGCACGAAAGTACTTACACAAATTTATTGCTATTTCAGGTAGAGGAGGCAGGTTCGATTATATAATGCATTTTGCATAATATAAGGTTCCCAAGGTTGCAATTTCTCCTTAAAAAAATATTACTACCGTATTGTCTCTTGCGTTTCTTTTCAATATATTTTTAATACGGTTAAAAGCCATTAAGAAAATTCCTTGAACTTTTAACCCTTTACCAGGGCCAACAGAGTTAAATCGTTTAATGTACATTCATTATTTTCATTTGATTATCTTCATTTTAGAGCCGAAATGTCATTTTTAACTCACATTTCTCGATTTGTATTTAAACCTTTTTATTGCCTTGTTGGATTTATAATAGAAAATTTGACCTTATTAAATAAATTATTGTTCATAAAATAATAACGCCAACTCTCAGTCTCAATGTCAAGTTAGTGTTGAGCAAAACAATAACCGCAACAACTCTATTGGTTTGTTTTCAAAAACCTATTAATAACGATTTATTATGCGAAAGCAATCAATTTTTTTATTATTTTTCACTTCCCTCGGGTCATCCCCAATCACTGTGCAAACATAATTAAAATCGCAATGAAAAAATAACAATAACAGCTTCCCTACATTTTGACACAATATTTTGGTTTTTATTTCGCATGTCCTTTCGATAGATACTCTTTTGATGACAAGATAGGAAAAAAAGAAGAATACTGCAATGACCTAGATTTGAACGACAATTAATGACCACAATGCAGTTCAATTCAAATTCTAGCCACAAGAAATAAATCAAAATGTTTTGTTGTTCCCATAAACAAAAAAAAGAATGACAACAGAGTGTCAGCAGTAATATCGACAACCCATAAGCATATTTTGTACATCCTTCCATATTGAAGGAAATGAAACAATAGGACCTTTAGTCTACAACAGAAAACAAAATGAAACTTTCAAGTGACTGATTTGAGAACCGCAGACCAAAACAAAACCAATCGATCGATCGGAACTCCCCCTGCGGCAGTGAGTGCAATTATTTTTCGATTCAATTAATTGTTACTCAATGGCTGAAACTAACGAGGGAATTATTCAAAACGTTTTGTTGATTTTAGATTTCATTATTAGTCGCCTCAACTGATGCCTTGTGTCTTCGAAGCAATTTTGATTCAATCTAACCTAAATCAAGTGACAGTTTTATCCATTGCGGTTTCGATGGGTAGAGAATGGTCTTAATTGAATACGAAAAGCCATCACCATTTCCATTTCACTTCAGCTTGAAGTTTATAAGACGTAAAAAGTGAATATCATGCGACACTAAATTGGATTAAAATTTTGTTTCGTTAAGTCTTATGTTTTGCCGCTAGGTTCGTAATCGCATTACTCTGAACTGAGTTATTCAATTGAGTGAAAGAAATCAAGTGAATGGAAGTTTTTGTCTCTTCTCTGTGGTATAATTAAATTAATTCGAGTCTGTTGCAGGCGTGTCCTAAAGCTTACATTCTCATCGCATATTATAACTTGATTTCTGTCATCCTTAATCACGCATCATCATTTGCATACAAGACTCGCGTTCTCTTTATTGCTGTCAGGAATGTGATGGCTTTTCAGTACTTTGAATTGAAGCAAAAATTTAAGAACTCAGCATTGGTTATTTTTTTCGACTGATGTTGGTGTGAAATTACGTTTTCTCCTCACACAGCACTGACAGCAGACAACGAATGGTAATTGATGAATGCCTGAGGATATGCTATAAATTTATTTTTGACGAAAGATATATTTTTTTTAAATCTGTTAGCATTTGAAATTATACGATTGTGAAATTTCGTTGCATAATTTTAGACATTTCAGATAGTTACAGCAACACATGCGAACATTTTTCTTTACTTCTTAGAAGAATAAATCACACCAAATACATCAATGAAAAAAAAAAACCAAGTTCTCCCGTAAACAAATTCTGCCTAACGAATCAGCCGCGAAAAGTAATGAGATCTAAAAGAACGCCAAGTTCTAAGATTCAGCAAGTACTCGTAGGTGCATTGCAAATGTTTTAAGTGGACTTACATCCTATCAACTATTAGTTTTGAAAGAAGCTTGTAAGCTAATGTAAATAAGTTAATTTTTTTTGCGTACCACGACCCCTCAGCTGAAAATCATAAATTTCATATTTTATTTGTTCTATTGCACGTTGTGCTTGTATGCCAAATTTCATGATTCTGCTGTACTTCAAAGTGCTCCATATAATTTATACTAATAAATAATGTAAAAGTAGGTGGCTACCACACCCCCTGACCGAAAAATTTCAAATTTTCGATTTTTTCTTTTGTATTTACTTCATGACCTATCACTGTGCCGAATTTCAAGTTTCTAGGGCAACGGGAAGTGCTTCATAATTGATAAATGATGATCTGTCAGTGAGTGAGTGAATCAGTGAGTGAGTGAGTGAGTCAATTACGGTTTCCGTGATTTTTGGAACATTGTATCTTCGAAACTATTTACGCTTAAAATTTATTGAGGTGCTCCTTCTTGACTAGCTTAGCTAATACTGTGAGTTTGAAACTTTTAGTTCTTTGGTATAGAAGTTAGAGGGGTGTGGATAAGGCCCTGAGTTGTTTCTACTACCGTGCCCCTTGACATATAAAGGGTTTTTCAATAGGGACGCTACAAAAGTAGATCGATAGGGACAGCAAACGACGCCATATTTTTTCCCGTTCTCTCGACATTTCTCTTTAGTAAGGTTTGCCATTTCATCACGTATACGATCCAATAACGAGTCGAAATTATTAAAATTTACTGCCGAAATTCGGAGTCAGTGGTCAACACTTTAAGAGCGCTACGTACAATTTATGGTCGTCATAATCGTCCTGCCAGATCAACAATTGAGCGTCTAGTGGAAAAATTTGAATCCACAGGCTCAGTACAAAATGTTTCCGTGCCAGTGAGACAAAGAAGTGCCCGTAGTGTCGAGAATATTGCTGCCGCTAGCGCATCAATTGCGGAAGACCCAAATCAGTCTCTCACACGTCGTTCTCAAGCGTTGGGCATCTCTGTGACGTCGTTGTGGCGAATTTCGTGAAAAGATCTTGGCCTACATCCTTACAAGATCAAATTGAACTGAAGCCGCTTGATCACCAGAAGCATCGTATGTTCGTGAATTGGGCTGAGCAACAACTTGAAAATGATCCGGATTTTCATCGAAAAATCATCTTCAGCGATGAGGCTCATTTCTGGCTGGATGGCTTCGTCAATAAGCAAAATATGCGTTATTGGTCAGGCAGCAATCCACATGTGCTTCACGAGGCACCATTACATCCCGAAAAAATCACTGTTTGGTGCGGTTTACATACTGGTGGTGTCATTGGGCCGTACTTCTTCCGTGATGATCAAGACCGGCACGTTACTGTGAATGGGAATCGCTACCGCTCAATGCTAACCGATTATTTTTGGAATGAATTGGATGATATGGACTTGGACGATATGTGGTTTCAACAGGACGGTGCCACATGTCACACAGCGGGCCAAACAATCGAATTATTGAGAACGAAGTTCGATGAGCGCATTATCTCCAGAAATGGACTTGTGAATTGGCCGCCTCGTTCATGCGATTTAACGCCGTTAGACTATTTCCTGTGGGTCTACGTCAAATCTATGGTTTATGCCAACAAGCCAGCGACGATTGATGAACTTCGTACGAATATCGAACGTGAAATTGCAGCAGTATCGGCCGATATATGCTTGAAAACCGTCGAAAATTGGGTTCAGCGTCTGGACTTCTGCAAGCGTGCCCGTGGTGGCCATGCAAAAGAAATCGAATTTCATACATAATGGCATCAAATGTACTTTCACAGGAATAAAGAATTTCATTGATATCCAAAACCGTTTTTGTTTTATTTAAGAAAACTTTTGTAGCGTCCCTATTGAAAAACCCTTTAGTACTGCTTTTTTTTCAATTAAGTAAATAAATAAATAGAGTGGCGCGACAGCTCTTGAAGAGCCAAGGCCTAAGTGGCTTACTCTCATCAACAATTCTCTAGGTGCGTGTGAAGAATTGAGGGGACCTACAATTTTACACCGATTCCGAACGGCAAAGTTGAGAAGCACTTTTTCATGACAGATGATACTCTTGGAAGTTTTGTCAGTTCTTCGCAAGAGGCAGTGTCCGTGAAAGATGAAATAAAAACTTTGGGCCCGAGTAGGATTCGAACCCACGACGTTCTGCTTAGCAGCCAACGCACCTAACCACTAAGCTACGGACACTACTTTTTCAATTAAGTACCATTTTAAAATTTATTCCGGAATAACATTCAGTTTTTGAACAAATGATATTCTGGAACTGACTGCTTTCACTAAAAAGCAATAATTGCTTTTATAGAAGTATTCGAATGAAAGTATACAATGCTTCGTTCTCCACGATTCTCAGCATTTCGAGTCTTATTAAGTTTCTGTTGTTGAAACAAGGTGTGACTTAATTCAGGGCTGTTCAAAAAATCAAAAAAAGGTACCAAATGCCTATCTCCAATTCTCATAACTTTGACTGACGAAAAAGAGTAGATTGCCATGAAAAAAATATGTGAAAATTCTTGAATTTCATCGTTGAATTTTATCAAGCACACTTTGCTTGAAACCAAAACTGAGATTAAAACAAGCTTTAATGAAATCATGCATGTGCGGCTGTTATGCTTTTTTTTTTAATTGATTAAAAATTGACAGATATAATTACTTGATATAGTTACAGCACCAATATTTCCAGTGAAAATTGCCTTTCCTTGTTTTTGTTGAACGTGCTCATATTTTTTCTTTCCTTTTTTTTTTAATAATAAGAGAAATTACAACGCACAGTTTATGGTGGCTTTATTTATATTACAGGAATGACAATCCCTTTCAACAAAAAAAAATGGAGTATTTATAATTAAAATTCATTTGTGGTTTTTCTTGCCCCGCTGAATTTTCAAAAAGGTTAATTAATTAATCACAGGTGAAAACATGGTTTAAATGGAAAACAAACAACGAGCATTTATTGCCAATAGCAGAGAATAATTAATATTGAATTTGTTTCACTTCGATTGTTACAAAACTGAAATGGGTTTACTCGGCTTAATTTGTCTTCTTTTTTTTTTTAACATAAGAGTCTTGGGATTGTATTTTAAAATACGAAGGGACACAATTTTTTTTGTTTTAAAGCTTGAATTATTTTCTTAAATTTTCGACAAATTCTCAGAATTTATATTCGAAATTAAAAAATAAATAGCTATGTATGTACATTTGGAGCGATACGATTTCATGTTGAGAATCGTGACAGCTGAAACCTTTAATCCTGAAGGTAGGGTATTTAAGCAATTGATCCATTCAATCAAACAAATCCCACATTCACAAAAAAAGTATCTACATTGATCTGAAATACATTTTTTTTTTAAGAAACATTTAATGCTTATTCAGTGTCTAGTCGTCTCAAAGTCTGGCGGGGTTTTCTTTATGAATCACAAAAGAACGAAAATGTATTCTTATTTTTCTTTCTTTCTTTATTTTATTGAATTGTCGTCATTTCTAAAAATATGCTTTTCGTATACCTACTCGATTCGGCCAAGGAAAACATCACACATTCAAAGATTAGATAAATTGTAATTATTCTGTTTTTTTTTTTTGTTATTATTATTTAATTTAACGAATGAGAAACGAAAAACAAACGGTTTTTATTTCTTGACGCTGAACTTAATGTTCATTGTGTGAAATGTTCGTTCAATGCCAAAATTATTGCTTGAATAAAATGAAAAACAAGATTTATTAACGTTTGATCTCAAAATTAAATCAAAATGTTAAAGTTTACAAATATAGTTATCTTCATTCAAATGCATATAAGAATAAAAATGAAATAAAATGGGTGCGCGACAGCTCTTGAAGAGCCAAGGAATAAGTGGCTTACTCTCATCAACTATTCTCTAGGTGCGTGTGAAGAATTGAGGGGACCTACAATTTTACGCTGATTCCGAACGGCAAAGTTGAGAAGCACTTTATCATGACAAATGATACTTTTGGAAGTTTTGTCAGTTCTTCGCAAGAGGCAGTGTCCGTGAAAGATGAAATAAAAACTTTGAGCCCGAGTAGGATTCGATCCCACGACGACGTTCTGCTTAGCAGCCAACGCACCTAACCACTAAGCTACACTACAAAGAAATAAAGAAGGGCACATAATAAACCTGCTTGACTCATTGTCCACAGTGACGCCTATGTTCAAGAGTTATGTAGAGTTCCGACTAATTTAACAAAAATCACTTTTATTATGCTGATTCTTCTTATTCTTTGAAGATGCCGTTAACGAAGTTTAAGCAATAGACATGAAATAAAAGTTTTCTCGGTAGCAACAGGCTGGACCAACAAGCGTTGCGCTGTTAAAGTTATGTTGTTTTTAGTGTAGGTACCTTTTTAATTATTTTTCTGTCTATTACTTTCCCAATATCCAGAAAAAAGTCTAAGGGTGTAATTTTGCTAAATCTAGGCGGCCAATGTACAATTAGCCAAACGTGAAATTAAGTCAACAAGTCTAATTTTTCATTTCAGGCTCCAAACTTGGCGCCTAGTCAATTTACACATTCTCCGATCAAGATCGTTCCGGCCCTGGTGGCAAATATACCATTAATCATTCGGTTTGTACTAAAAGACAAAGTGGGCGTTTTAGCAAGAAATTGCATTTAATGTAAAAAGTAAAAACATAATGCATTGAGACAATGGTTTCTTTATTGAATTCACTGATGCAGTTTAACATTTAAGTTTCACTTCGTTTGCATTTAATTTATTATACGAGTAACAACTAACAAGAAAACAGGCAACTTGCTTGTCACATTTCAACTGTGATTCAGCTTCTTTTGTCGTTAAAAACTGTTTTCTCTGTTCTGTACATAAAGAAGGAAAATTAAATTAATGAATAAAATAACAAAACCAAATGATCACACAAAACAAATTAATTTTCTCTTTGACAATTCGCTTGAATCGACCTACAAAAATTAAAGAAGTGTGCCAAATTTTATTAGCGACAAAACAAAATTAATTGAACTGGTGGTTTTCCGGATTATGGGGCGTGTCGTGTGTTTCTTAAATTTAAATACTGCGTATTATCATATTTTCAACATCATTCGAATGGAAAATAAAATCAAAATTAGCTTTTTAATAGTTAAAGTCCTCTTCAATAAACTCAACTGAATTTTAGAATAATCACAATCCTCTTTAACCTTACAATTTCCGACTTCCAATTTATCACTCCTGCAAAAAGCTTTTTACCTTTTACGAGTAGGTACTACCAAACTTCCATTAATTTGTTATCCTATTAAAATAAAATTACCATCCCCAAAAGTGATGTCTATTAAATTTCCTATCATTCATACAATTTTCTCCAAATAGGCCTGACACAATTACACACTAAAAACTTTTACCTTCAAAACTTATTCTATGCCAAATTCAATAAATTTTCGACAAAGGTGAAAGCTTTTATCCCGCCTCCTTCGTTACCCATTTAAGGTTTAACACACTTACTCGGTGGACAAACATTTTCAAAATTCTTTTAAGTGATGTATCCATCCCATAGAAACAAATTAGTAAGGACACTCAATAAATCAATATTTGAAATCGGTGTCCATAAGAACCCCATTTGGCTACACTTTCAAAATGAAATTCAATTGCAAAACGAACGCACAAAAATATGACTATGAAAATTTGCAATAGTTTCCAGATGGATTCGAATTGAAACCATAGATACGTGCCATGGATGTTCCCATTTGAAAATATGTAAACACAAATTGAAACATTTCTGGCAGCAACAGCATGCCGTCCATGGCCAAAAACTTTGTCGTTTTAAGGATATGCTCCCGTAGTTTTGCATTTACATCCTTTTCGGTAAAGTGATTTACATTCGGTTACCTTGTTTACCGTTTTTTTATACTCATTCTCAATGTTGTAGTTACTTTTCGATATACCCTTGGTTCCTTACCATTTTGTGGCTCCTCAGGAGTCACATGTTTCCGATGTTCAAACACAAATAAAAAAGGGGTAAAAATAAAACTTTCCAAGGGATTTAATCTAAGCCCTCTTTTAAAGGATAAAATTATAAACTAAAACAAAAGTTACAATCTCTTTCATGTGAATATTGGAAAGTCATCTTCCATAAGCTCAGACAGCAGGACTTTTTTGAAACAAGGCTAAACTGTCTCCATGTACGCAGCAAGGATACCTTTCAAATGTATTTTGTGTTCAAATACGCCTTGACCGAAAAACCGAAATTAATGGTAAGCATAAAGTTTTGTTGAACTTTCCATTTTTTGTTGGTTTTTGTATTGTTTCCTACTGTTTTATACAGGCCAACTCACCAAGGTTTACTTTAGAGTATTCCGGGAAGGACTTAGTGGTTAAGACAATTAATTAAGTTCGGTCTTTGTTGGGTGCCTCAATTCCGGGCAGGATAATCTGGTGCACAAGGTTATTTCTTGGACTTTTGCATGTTTGAAAATTGAGATGGGTGTTGGAAGATTGAGGTGTGGCAATTTTTTGTATGATTTTTTCGGAAATACACTCCGCATAGTTTTCACAAAAATTTTAAATAAGGTTTAAAAAAAAAAGACATAAAACGAATACTTTTATGAGTATGTTTTAAACGCTTCCTTCTATTTTCTGTAAACAGCCATACTCACGAGGTAATAATTTTCATTTCCTAACAAATATTTCATTGGCCAAGCAACAATTTCTTAGGCTCAATGAAATATACAATCAAGTCAAGAATAAGATCTATTCAAAAAGTGCACTTCAAGAAATATTGTTCGTTTGAGTAACGAATATTTCGTTGGCTTAGCGAACATTTTGTTATATCAGTAAATTTTTCATTGACCCAACGAATAATTTGCAATGTAACCAAATATTTGCATTGTTTTGAGTTTTACTATACTCCCAATTAACCGCATATATTTGAATGCAATGACAAATTCATAGTGAAACAACCAATTCAAATAGCTCTTAATATAATGAAAGAAGGCGCACTCACTACTATTCACATTCATCTATATTAAGATTGACATCAATTAATCTTTATCATGTTATTGAAATTTTTTACTGCTAATCAATAATGTGGACAATTTGAAAAAAAAAGTTTTCTTGTTTTTCCTTTCGAAAATTCAATGATTTATAAATCAAATCATTGAAGTTCATTAGATGAGATGATTTTAAGTTAAGTGAGTGGATTTGTATTCGCTCTTCAATATAGTGTTTGTTAAATGAATTGAAATCCAATCAAAGTTAAATTGATATGAAGTGAATGCTATTAAGAGTACACGCATTTTTGCGTGGTTGTGAACTTCAAGGTTGCAACTGTACACCACGTGTGATGTTACGTTCAGGATAATACCCTATACATACTATGTACGGCGTATACGTACTTTTTTTTAAGGCTCACATTTTTCAACACAAATAATAAACCTTTAAAATGTGTATTTGTGAAAAATTAAACGTCATCAATGACAGTAAAGAGCATTCACTTCATTTTCTCATGAAGCGTTGAACGTCAAGACTAGCTATCTTTCATAAATTTAAATCACTGCCTTGAACAGCAAACACAAGCTATGTTTACGAGTATCTCTCTGTTAGATGATATCATTTTTCAAGTCAAAATTTATTTCACCTACGATATTACAATGAATTTCCTTCAAAATCACTCAAATTTATGATAATTTAAAATAATTTACTCCATTAAGCCAAGTCATACATACATGCACCTATAGCCATTTTGAAAAATGAAAAAAAAAAAACAAAAGAAAAATCCAACCTCGCATTCATAAACTCATGTGTGTGCTGTGGGACAACAACGTGCCCCAAAAGGAATAGTCTTATCCTGTTTTGTGAGCTGTGAAGTGAAAAAGTATATACAATGTTTTTTGCTTCTGGAAACATGCCAAATAAATATAAGAAAATCCATCAACATTAGTCACGGTCTTCTGGAAGAGCAATTTTACGCAGACTTTGTTGAATATAATTTGTGTGATTTGTTGGTGTTGGTTTCTACTATTTACCCTATCCCTGTGGGGCATTGGTTGTGTTTTCATGAAATCAAACAAAATAACTAGACAATGTCATGCGGAGTTATTTTATATGCGTTTTTTGAATTCATCTACATATGTGGTTGTTAGTCTTTTATAAGTTGTTCTCAAAGGAAAATTAAATAAAACATCAAATGACTGCCTTAGCGCAATACAAATTTAATTAAAAACGTAGTCAAGTATTCCGAAATGTCAAAATAAATTGTTTAGAATTGTTCAGAATTGTTAAGAATTGTTCAGAATTGTTCCGAATCATAAGGAATTGATTTCAATTGCTTTCAGACAATCTTCCTATGGCATTTATTTACATTAAACAGTTGACAAAATCAACTAATAACATGTTAGATTAGATAGTCTGAAATTCAGAAACTTGTGTCATATTATAATGAAAGCTTTCTTTGAAAATAGTGATACCAGCAAATTTTTGACACGAACAACAGACTCACGTATCAATGTCAATGTTTGTTAACTTGAATTGAGTGCTTTTGAGGCAATTTTGTAGCTTATTCGAATGAAATGACACACTGTTCATTTGTATTGAGATTGACAAACACAATTATGAACAATGTTCTTCAAATTACAGTGTTTGTTCTGTAATTTTTCAAACCCCAAACAATGATTCCAGGAATACGTCTAGTTGAACTTAACTATTTTCGACAAGAAAAGAAAAGTTGAATGACACAACCAAATGCCGCAAAGCCAAATTTGTATGTACAAAACATTGAAAGCCAAATATTTATAGAATGAAAAAGGAGGATAATGAAAAATGACTCCTTTTCACTAGAAATTGGAACCGCCTGAACAATGAGAGACCAACAACTTACAGACCAATGACACCAAGTTTTTAGTGGTTATGTCGCTTGGCATTTATTCATTTTGGTTTACAGTAATGGCGTGTTGGTCTAGTTTATTTTTTAGGGGTGACAATTTATTAATGCTTTTCGGAAAGCTGACAACCTCACTGACCGCACAAGAATGAATTATTTGCTTAAAGGTTTATAAATTTGTCTGTATAGTTGTATACATGGAATCCAACCAATATTGATGAAGACTCGCCATACAAGGGCAGGGTGAGTTTGAGGAATTTATGAGAGTTGGTAAATTGCGGTCAGTGAATCAATCAATATCAATTTATTACCAGCTTAATTGTTTTTTTGTTTGTTTCTCTCTGTCGTTGAGGATTAAATTGATAGGAGTTGAAGTGGGCAACAGAACGCAACACGATTAACACAATTAGATCGGTGCTTTTGGCATAAATTAGGATTCAAGATGTATTTGATAACTATCAAGATAGGTGGTCAATTAATTCGTGATGGAAGTGCCTTATACGATTTAGGTGAATGATGAAAATCAATAATGTTTGTGGTTGTTTAATGCTAACAATGGGATTTGACGTGACTGAAAGCATTCAATTTTCTCAATTGGTATGTTATTTTGAATACGAATTTGCTGATTTGATTCTTGTCTATCTGAATAGGATTTTCTTTTTATGATGTCAACTTTTGTTTTTCATTCCTACGTCTCAAATAAACCATTTCTATTAACTGCCATTGTTTACCAACCATTTTTACTTTCCTGTAGGCCAGCTTATAGAAAAACATCTTCCTTCGAGCTTTTTTAGAGGAAAGACACTGCGCTTAAGCCTCTATTTTAGCTTCCTTGGCCAAAACAATAGTTAAAAATATTATTCAATGTTGTTTTAATTATCAAAAAAATCTACAATCGTGTTTTGTGCAATTCGTTCCGACTTATATTTTACGGTTTTTACTTCTCCATCAACCGATTAGCAATAAAAACGAATTGCGTGACCCGCATGTAGGTCACATGTCAAAAGATCATGCATCAAACATACATTCCAACAATACGAAAACTTTTAAAAATAAACAACTTCAAAACATGCCGCCCGTCTATATCCAACAAACCGCCCACAACGTATGCAATTTTCCACGCATCACGCATTTTCTTGGCACCAAGAAAACACGAACGAAACGCCCGCATTTGTTACATCTTTTCACACATTAAAAATAGCATTTACAGGAGCTAAATTCGGTTTTTTCTAAGAAACTAAAATTAGTTGTTTAGTGTGTTTTAATTAACAAAGTTTTTCGTATTTATTTAAATTTAAACAGAAAATGAAAATATACACACAAAGTTTTAAATTTAGAAACCAAAAATCACGAAATATGAAAATAAAAACTTTCAATTTCATTATGCATTGCTGCTGGTCTTTAAAAAAATTTGGTGTCAGAGCGGTTTTAAAAATACAAATTTTAGTTTTTTTTGTCAACACGCATTTTGCAGTATTTTTTGCATGCATGCATGCAAGCGGTTATAATTATTGTTGCAATAAAATGCAATTTGTTGTTGTATAGGTGGGCGATTTTATTATTTTTGTATATTGCTGCCAGTTAAAAATGCTGGCGGCTGGCGGGCGATACGGTGGGTGGAAAATATAATTCACAAGATGTCATAACAAATTTATGGGATGTTGCTTTTCATTTGGGGATATTTTGAAATGCAAAAAAAAACAAGTAAAAGAAAACTGACAAAAAATTGCAAATTTATGTGCTGAGCAATGGGTAGATGAAAGGACATTTATTGGCGACAACGGTTGTCGACGAAAACAACTCGATGGTTGAAGTTGTGTCTTGAAGTTTCATATGATTCTTATCGCATCGAGAAGGAAATGTTAAAAACACAGCTCATATTATTTTTTTTATTCCAACAATGAGCATAGTAACGCTTTCTTCATGGAATGAAATTGTTCAAGTAAAGTAAAAAAGATAAAATGCACTTCAGAAATCGACTTTAAATCTATCTTTCCAATAAATTTTTATTTAAATGAAAACCCCATCGGGCTGGCTTCAATACCATAAGAATTAAAAGAAAAAAAATATTAAAAATACTTCAAAGACAGATCTTCTTATTCTCTTACAACTGTCGTTTTATTCTAGTGAAAGAAAAACTATCATTGACACAGTGACATTTATCGATCTAGATTTTCACTCTATTTAGATATTTTATTCTTGTTCTCTTATGCTGAAAATGTTCTAAAGACTTCTATACCAATTTTAGAAATGAAAGAAAAAGAATTTTTGCTTAAATGTTCGAACACAGTTTTCGACTTGTGGTGATGATTGGAAAAAAACCAAGGAGAAGCTTTTCGTGATTCTTTTTTTTTTTCTCCTTTATCTTGAGGTTTTACACTTGAAAGGTGGCAAATGAACCAGGCAACCACAAGGATTCGGGTTGTTATATCTCTAATTGATTTTTCACAGACTAAAAAAACGGGAATCAAATTTAATATAATGCACTCTTTGACGGGTGATTTTGGTGTTGAATTTCTCTCTTGGAGGTAAAAAGTTTTAAAATAAGCCTATTCCAAAAAGTTGTAATACTATTCTATTCAAAAGAAGACTTTTTTTGAGATCTTAAGAGTGTTTTTCTAGGTGTTAAAAAGGTCCTTTTTGACGCGTCGTCGTGTACTTAAACGACATTCTATTCCATATATAAAAGCATCGATAATAATCCTCGTGGACATATGTCGAATGTGAATATTCTATCAGTCACTGGAAACCAAAATTATCCACGAGGTCTATTAACTTAGCTATAGTCACAAAACTATCTTTCTTCTTGGTTTTTGTCCTCAAGCTAATTGTAATCTAATCTAAAGTATGTATATCTGCTAACGCAAATATCTCGGCAACCAGAGCTCGAATAAGTTTGCGTTAGCAGATAAAAATATACCTTAGATGGAATATGAAATATGTTGAATTTAGCGAAATAGGTTTCTATCACGACTTTCGAAAAATATCATGGGCTTTGGACAAAAAAAATCTTCCGAAACCCGAATCGAATGATATACGTCAAAAGAAAAGTCTGGTCGAATTCTATTCATCGAAATGGGTTTCAAGTTTTTTGAAGGCCTGGTATCCGAGATATTTGAAAAAATGCAAAAATGTTAACTATTGGCAAACAATTTTCCCGCAATTTCAAATCGATATTCCTCACAATTTTCCTCATTAAACACTTTTGTACATCAAATACAGGGCTTACAAGTATTCTATCAACAATTTTGTGTAGCACTCAATTAAAGTTTAGGTAAATGAAAAAAATTACTTCTTTCGATTTCTGAGTTCAGAACAACTATCGAAATCTATCTGTAAGGTCTGGTTACCGAGTTGTGATCCCAATATATCGGGTCCAGTGTTGCCACTTCAAATGTAGGATTTTGCGCAGTGAAACCGTTGAAAAAAGGCAGTAAAACAACATTTTTCGCAATAGAGTTCTCATTTCACAAAAAAGAAAAAATTAAACATAAATGTTCATACAACATATATTAAATTTACATAAATTAATTTAAAATTTCTTTAAATGTATGTTCAACACATATGTTGACTGTAAACTTGAAAAGGATGTCTGAAGTTTGATGATCATTTGATGCAAATAAATTAAAGAAAATAATTCATACTTTCACCCTTCGTTTCACCAGTTATTTGCTAGCTTCTTCAGGGGTATGTACCTATATGTATTTATTAACTTTTTTTTCAAATTGGGTAACATTGCATTATTGTATATTGAAGAACACATTGATAAGAATAACACTTATTGGACTGTCCAACAGCATCAGCAACTTGTTCTCCGTAAGAAGTCGGTTATATGTATAGCTATCAGAAAAATTCATCAATAAAATTGGAACAGTGGAAGCAAAACATTTTTCTGACGGGTATCATTTTCAAGTGGTAACGCAGCACTTTGCCTCTCGGTGTTTCTTACTTCTAGTACCTATTTGGTACAAGTGCAAGTTGCAACCTTATTTTCCCTCGAAATTTCACTTCTCCTTATAAATTCTTATGTAATGACACAATGTTAATTGTAAGGAAGCGAACGAAACAATGGAAA
The DNA here is from genome assembly GCA_920937365.1 of Sphaerophoria rueppellii. Taxonomy (NCBI): domain Eukaryota; kingdom Metazoa; phylum Arthropoda; class Insecta; order Diptera; family Syrphidae; genus Sphaerophoria; species Sphaerophoria rueppellii. The sequence continues at coordinate 12,669,145 of CAKKXW010000002.1, read as the reverse complement.
GAATTTATCAATGGTCAGTCGGTTGGTATTAGAATCTGGTGTCAAATAAACAGACGGTTTGTATGATGAAGTTTTAATATGTTTCGGCTAATAGAGGAAGAGTATTGGTACCGCATCGTTACAATAAACATTTTAAATTAAGATAATAAAAGTTTTAAGACTTTGCTAGCAAGTAATGTTGATAACGATTACTTCAACAAAATGAGTTAAAAGAAACATCAATGCCATTTTAAAAACTTTTGATTGATGTACAACACGTTGATATTGAGAGATTTTTTTTGTCCTTTTTTTTAAATTAAAATAAATGGGTTTCCAATAAGAAGAGTTATTTAAATATTCAAAGAAAAATGCCATTTTTGAGGCAAATGATCGGATGTTTATTTCATAATAAAGAGGAAGTTTTGCCGTTAATTATGAAATTGTCATCAGCCAAATGTCAACCACAACCACGCTTACAGGACAATATGCTCGTCCTGAAATTCTCCATAGCAAAATCGCAAAGTGGGTGCTCTATGTCCTCGATAGCCTCACGAATTCCATCTTTGAGGTCTTGAATCGACGCTGGGCTGCTGGCGTAAGACAAGATCTCGGTGGACAATTATAATCACCTCTTTTGGAGATAACACGGTCCTAAAGATATTCCCGTAAAAGCAGATCAATGGTTTCGTTGCTTGTGTGGCATCTAGCGCCATCTATTTTTGTAAGTAAACATTGTCCAGATGAATACCATGCAACTCCGGCCATTAAAAATCATTAATCATCTCTCGATAGTACAATCCATTCACCGTAACTGTTGATCCAACCTCATTTTCGAAAAAGTAAGGTCCAATGACATGCCGGACTATAAACCTCACCAAACAGTCCCAGATTGAGGATGGAGAGGCTTCTCAACAATAACTCTTGGGTTTTCCTAGCCCCAGATGCGACAATTTTGCTTGTTGACGTAGCCACCTAGGTGGAAATGGGTTTCATCAGTCAAGAAGATTTTTCGATGGAATTCCGGATAATTTTCATGCAATTCCAATGACACAATCAGCAAAGACACGACGTTGTAGATGATTGGCCGGCTTAAGTTCTCTGAATTCCCAAGAACGATGGAGAATGGACAAACCTGGCTTTTCTTCAACACTGTGGGCTACAGCAGCAATATTCTCAGTTGTGCTTGAGCGACGTGCACAGGTTTTATTCTTTTCATTACTTACTTGTCCTTAAAGCTCGAATTTTTGCAACGTGTTGCGGTCCGACAAGGTGCTTCACGATTAAGTTTTGCGAACTGTGACTTCCTAATTTTTGCCGTTGAAGCATGTATCGTTCTATTTTTAGTAATGACGTAATTTCTATTTGTCAAATATCAAAAAATAACAGTCGAAAGTGTCACCTACCGAAAACCCTGTATGTATGTTTGGATTGAACTATAAAAAAAAAAAAAAAAAAACTGTTAAATTTGCATCAATATCAGCTTGGAAGCTCTCGTGTTTAATGTTTTTCACATTCAGGCAGCCATCAAATAGAGTTTTGATAAAAGTGAAACGTAAAACCTGAAAAAAAAACCGAAGTCCTTGAGTAAAAATGTAAGACGTTTTTTTATTCCCATCAAATGGTGAAATGTGGACTGGACGCTATCAAGATGTTTTGTCATATTTTTTGCACATTTTCCAGTTGCAAAGTGTCAATAATTTGAGCTATTAACCCAAATACCTACAAACAGTCACACAAAAATTTCCCTGAAATTCCTGACCTTGGCTTCGAAAAATATCAAGACCAAACTACTCTTTAATAAATCAAGAGGATACAGAATCTTGAAACAAATTTTGTATCATTATTTTGAAACACTGTAGGTACTCGCAAAAATAATGGCAAAACTTCAAGGCAACTCAATTTGTACGTATAGTCATTTTCGACACTTGTCGCTTCTATGGCAGCCTCTGGTCAAAATATTTATACATTTGCGATAGAATCATTTTTCTCTGATGCTTCTTTTTTTCAAAACCAAAAACCAAACTTCAAACTACAGTTCATTCCTACCCACCTGTCATCAGCAGAGCATCCCCAACCTGTGTTGTGAGATTAAGAGCACTCATCGATATTTCGTTTTTGTGTTTAGATATAATTCAAGCTTGTTTGTTTGTTTTTTTTCTTGTTTTGTTTTTCTTTGAAAAATCGAATTGAGTAATTTTCCGGCTAAAAGCATGAATTTTCGACATTGAATTTGTATACTGATGTACACAAATTAGGGAGGGTGCGAGTTGAAATCTATTTTCAAAAAGTGTCATCGAACGGCCTTATGCTAGAAATGTCTCAGTTCTGTTTGAAAATATGAATACCGAGTACATTTTGAATGTGCAAATTAATGATTAATTATTTATTTATTATTCAGAAAAAAAAGATTTGGTGATAAATGCGACAAGAAAATGTAAAACCGATGGACAATGTACGTTGAAAACTATTTTCAACCCTACAAAAGACTAGGGATACAAAGACAGTTTCAAGCGTCTGACAGATGGACGACCATAAACTTACAATTTAAGTTCATTGCTACTTTTTTAATTGGCTCATTAAGAAATTGTTGTAAACCCAAACGAGCGTCAAGAGTCTGTTTTTGCGCGTATTTGCGAGACACTAAGAAGGGCCGTAAAAACATGTTTTTGTTTGCTTGCCATCATCAGGCCAGACCAAGAACATGTGTGCTTACTGTCAGACTTACACTTCAAAAACCAAAAAGACCTTGAACTTTTGTAATCAATCTTTTGTTTGCATAAAAATATGTAAAGTGTTGTGTTATCCTTTCGTTGAACTTGATGAGACTTTATGAGAAGTAAATTAATCACCGCATCTTTGATCTTCAGAATATTTTTGTTTTGCAGATATTTTTAATTTTATTTTTTATAGTCATTTCGGGATGGGGTATGAAATGATGACAGATTTGCGCGAGGTCAGTTCAAGAAAAAAACAAAATTGTTTGACGTCATTACAAGACATTGAATTACATTGAATTTCATTTTATTTCGTTTTCTTCTAACTTTTACTCTTAGATAATTAATTTTAAATATCAATACGCTTTCAGATAAACAAAAAAAGATTAATCATAATGTCTAGGGAGCTATAGCTGCCTCTGCCTGTCGAGTTTCTTTCTTGTTGAAGATCCTTGCCCTACTTTTCAGATTAGGTAGATTTTTCGCTGTAAATATAATTAGACTGTTTGGTTTTTTTTTTTTCTTTTTGCGTTTTGTTTATTCTGTCAACAAAGTCATTATCACCCCAAAGATGAAAAACCATTAAACATAAATAAATTGTCTATTTTTATAGTAAAACGTGCGTTTATAAGCTGGTGTAAGAGTAAACAGTTGCGGGTGTACTTTTGTTCTCTGGCAGGCTATGGGCAAGGTCGACTCGCGTAAGTTTGTCTAAGCTAATTGAAATAAAATATCTGCTTTGAAGAAAAAAAGAACAGAAACAAGGCTAAGGGCAACGTCAGAAGACATGATTAATTTCTTGTCTTCGAACTTTCTTTTTCTTCTAGAGGAAGGTCGTTTATCTGTTGTTTTTTTAAATCATTCAATTTTTAAAGTTTGAAGATAATCGTCCCAAGACATCTCAGGCTGATAGTTTATCTCTAGCTTATTTTATTTGCAAGAACAAATGTCCTTTACTTGCCTTGATAGGGCAACTCTGTACTGCACAATTGTTCACATGTTTTTGCTTGATGTATAGATTTGAATATTTTATTTAAAGCAATAATTGTTGACTTTCTGGCTAATTAAGACAATAATTAGTCTTTACCTTTTTTTTTCAAAATGCCAAACCTTGTCCGCACTAGGTTCCTCAATTCAACATTGGATTCAGATTCCTTAATTAGTAAAAAGAGATCCACATTTAATTAACTGATTGCAATTCGTCTCTTTGATCTATCCCTTAATTGCCGTTGTCATTAATTTCTTCCCATTTTCGTTCACCAAAAGGTCAGACACCCGGAAGAATAAAAAAGAGCAAAAGTATGTTAAGGACAATTAATTTTATTCATTTCAACATCAAAAGGCATTGATTTTTTTCCCAAAAATATCTCTGATTAACAATACGCCCACCCAAAATTTCCTTCCGTGACAAAAATAAAAAAGCAACTCAAAAATCACTTGTTGATTTCCAAAAACAGAAAAAGTATATTTTTAAATAAACAATGAGCAATTTTGGTTAAAAATAAACAAACAATAAATATTTCGGTGGTTGTAAATTAAAAAAAATCTTTTCACTCTCTTAAGAAGCACTTGAAAGTGAAACCAAAATTCCTTATACTCTCCGTCTCCAGTGAGTTCTTACAAAAGTTCAATATACCGATTATGCGACAAGTATTCATAAACATTCATCCCATAGACCATTTTCACCTCTCCACTTGACTCGAACTAGAGTAAACGGAAATAAAAACCATCTTTCAATCTTAATGGGGAATGTCTCGTTCAATGCACCCGTCTGTCTACAGTATTACACAAACCGAACAGCGATGACATCACGCATTACTGCAAACAGTTTTTGTAGCTTTTCAAATCTCATTATTTATACGACAATGTCAAATTGAATTACTAACCAACGAGTGCAACAAAAACGACTGAGGACTTAACGAAGCGCACTAAAAAGGCGGCAACAAGAAAAAGAGTAGAAAACCATCGCTAACAGTCGCAGTCGTCGTAGTCGCGTCGCGTCATATTGTTGTCGTAGTAACAGAGAGCACTGGAAAACCGGATATTGAACTTTGTGGCATTTCCTTGACAGGGACTAAGTTGCGTCCCCGTTTCATTGCGTTATTCTGTGGGCGTGGATGGAGTTGTATACAATAACAATAAACAATAGCGTGTCAATTTATTTTGAAACCGGAGAGTTAATATTTCTGGTGAGATATACTTATTTTGAAAAGCATTCAGAGAGCTTTCATCTGGATTTCCTGGAAAGAACAGAAGCGAGGGAAGACATTTCCTGGTAAGAAAATAATCGGTTGCTAAATGCAAAAAATGTGAATGACCTTTTACAGGCTGGATGTAAGGGATTTTATTCAATTTTAATGCAGGGCCGTAGATGCGGTAGGTATTTATCTTTTATCTTTTCTGTTTATTGAGGAAATTGCATGTCTACGTTTCTGAAAGTTTCACCAAAAAATGAAAAATATCATCCATGGAATTTTCCAGCTACGACTCTGACTGCCGACTATTCGCAGTGACTCAACATCATTGTGGCGTCATTTTTTTCTGCTGTCTTCTTAAAATTCAAACGAGCAGGAAGAAAAAAGGAAGAGAAAGAAAATATAAACACATTATCATATTTCACAGCACAAAGAAAACACATTACACAAGTCGGTGTTTTCCGAGAATGCGGGATCTTTTGTTATTCAGGAACGTTGTTGTGGTCCTTCTTTGTTATACATAGTTATATCGAACAATTGAATAGGTTTTTACTCGCGTAGCTGTTGGAATTACTTAAGTTACAAAGCATTTGGCAACAATTAAAGTTCTGTGTAGAAAGAAGAAAGAAAAAAGCAAACATAACAAGCAAAATAAAGATTCTATCATTAAGATTTCTTTTTTTTTTGTGTGGGGTGATCTGTTCAAACTTCAAATAGTCTATGTTGGACGTAAAAATGCAAATTTCCTGAAATTGAAACTAAACACAAAATTTTATATGAATAATATGACGATCTTTTATATCAGGGCTCTGAAGTTCATGTCTATTACAAATTTACAATTTTTTTATTAAATATATAAATTTTTCTTTGACTGGCAATCAACTATGGACCTCCGCGGAACGGAATGAGTCGCTTTAAGATGAAACGACGTCAGAAAGTATTAAAAACTTATTTCCAATTCCAATGGATTTTCTGAAAGAATTGAAGGCTGCTTTGTTATTTCTTGGCAGTTTGAGCACAAACAGCAGCTTGACCAGGCGCATTTTCATCTCGCCCGCTCTTTTAACAGACAAGAATATGTCAGCTAATGCACGTTAAAGTTGAAGCTAATGTATTGGCATCCACTTGACAGTTTTGTGAGGATTGTAGTGACATAATTAGTCCATTTCTCTAAAATACGGCTGGGAACAAGGTTTCGATGAACTGTGGCGGGCGTTAAGAGCCATGTTAAAAAATGTTTGCTAGCTGAAATTGCAGATATTGTAAAGAAGTCAAATGCTTTTGCATATATGCATGGTATACATTTGCCCATATATAATCCAACTTTATTTATACAATTCACACTCACTCCATTCGGAAAACGTTATAAGTAGACTAGTACTATCGTACTAACATCGCTTTTTCTACCGAATGATACTTAAGTATCAATTTGAAATCCTACCTTCATTTCATCATCGGAACCAGGGATGAAAAATGAAAAATCGTCTTTCAGCATTGTATCGAAATCAAAATAAAAAGTGTATCGAACTGTACTTTTTGATTTGTGAAGTTTTGTTGAGAAATACATACTTTTTTTTGTCATAGTTAAAACATAGATAACCAGCCGAACCTCTGAACCTCGTCTCGTCCGCAAATTTAAAGTCGACATTTGTTGTGAAAAAAACATGCCTATAACCGTTCTGAGCAGCGATACCAACCTAGGCATTTTCACGCCTTTTAGGCATTATTTTGTAAGCTAAGGCTTCAAGGCTTATTTTTTTGTAAAAAGGCATCTTTTTTTTCATTTCAGTTTCGAACTACTTACTTCTTTATTTTATTAAAGCATTCTTAAAATATTAAACATAAAAGATTGAAAAATGTTTATTTATCCTTATGAAAAGAGTTCAAGTTGTTCGAATTTTCCGAACAGTTTCTTCTGGTTTTCATCTGTCTCACTGTATAATGAGAGAAGTTCAGATGTTAGACTTTCTAGCTTTGTTCAGTGAGAAAAAAACAGCCCTTTCCATTACAGCACAGCACACTTTAACACTTTATAACAAGTTAGAACGCTCATCTTTTCAACAGTTGAAATTTGTCTCACTTGATATCTATGCTTACTTACTTACTTATGGTGGCGCTACAGTCCAGGTCGAACCAGGGCCTCACCCAACAAACTTCTCCAGCCAGCTCGGTCCCTGGCTAACTGTCTCCAGTTTCACACGCCAAGTTGGTCCTCTACCACCTGTGTGCTCCACCTCAGTCGCGGTCTTCCTCTTCTGCGACGTCTTTCCGGATTGGATTCGAAGACTCTACGAGCCGGAGCATTATTTTCCATTCGCTCAACATGACCCAACCATCTAAGTCGTTGGACCTTTACTTTTCTGGCTAGGTCAGTGGCTCGTACAGTTTTTGGTTGAATCTTCGTCTCCATTCTCCATTAATGCAGACAGAACCAAAAATCACTCGAAGAATTTTTCTCTCAAAGCAGCCCAAAGCGTTTTCATCAGATGTTGTCATGGTCCATGTCTCTGCACCATACATGAGGACCGGGATGATTAGGGTTTTGTAGAGTGTCACTTTAGTTGCTCGTTTGAGGACTTTACTACTTATTGCATTCTAAGTCCAAAGAAGCAGCGACTGGCAAGAGTGATTCTTCGTTTGATTTCAGCGCTGGTGTTGTTGTCTGAGTTGATAGTGGATCCCAGGTAGACAAAGTCCTTAACTACCTCGAAGTTAAATCTGTCTATGTTGACGTTTGCTCCAAGACGTCGATATTGGTAGTCCTTTCTTGACGACAGCATTAACTTGGTCTTGCCCTCGTTAACCGCTAGACCCTTCTTCCTGGCCTCGGTCTCAAGACTCACAAACGCTCCACTGACATCACGCTGTGTTCTTCCAATTATGTCAATGTCGTCTGCGTATCCTTGTAGCTGGACGGACTTTTGAAAGATTGTGCCTCTTGTTTTAACGTTGGAGCTTTGCACAATCTTTTCAGGAATGATGTTAAAGAAAGCGCATGACAACGCATCCCTTGTCTAAAACTTTTTTTGAAATCAAAAGCATCCGTAAGGTTTTTTCCGACCATGATGGAACAGCGTGAATTTTCCATTGTCATCTTACACAGACGGATGAGTTTTTTTCTGGGATGCCAAAACTAGTTATTGATATCTATGCTATATTCTACCTAAAAAGGTGGAACAGAAAATCTTGTCCTAAACAAGCTGTTCTAGAGAGACTCAATGAACACCAAACAAGAACAGTTGGGAACAGAAAATGTCTCAATGAAACACCAAAAAGTTGTACTTTTCTATTCCAAACTTTACAGAACAGTGTCGCTGAACATACCTTCTCTATCGTTTTGTTTTGTCCACTTCTAGCCAGTTATGTTAAGCTGAAAGTAAACCATTTTAGTATTCATTGCGGTTTGTTTGTTTGCATTTTTAATCCCACTTGGAAAAATCAAAAAAGGCATTTTTTTAATGAAAAAGGCATATTTTTTTCTAATTTAGGCATTTTTTCGGCTAAAGTGGTTGGCAACGCTGGTTCTGAGGGCAAAATAAAGAACTGTGTAAATTTTCGCGTTAATTTGTGGTGTGATGTTCTGATTTTGACCCCAGACAGATTTTCACTTTTATATATATGGCCCTGAAAACCTGGTATTGCTTGTGATTCATCATCTTCATCATCATCATCGTCGGCCTGGCCACTGAAGTTTCTCCCTTCCTTTGCGCCACAACCAGACCGCACCCCCAAGCTTTGGGTGCCCTGGTCTACGCCATCCTTCCAGCGCAAACTTAGTCTGCCTCGCTGTACCCTAATATATACTACAAATGACTTTCCGGGCCGGTTTCTCTTCGCTCACACGAGCTAGGTGCCCAACCCATTGGAGTCTACCAAGCTTAATTTTTGTCATCAAGTCTACTTCGTGGTAGATTTGATACAGCTCGTGGTTATTTCGTCTCCGGAATCGTCCTTCCTCACAGACGTTGCCAATACTATTCTCAGTAAGACTTTTCTCTCGGACGCGACTAAGAGTTCAGAGTACATTTGGCTAAGCACTCAGATCTCGGATCCATAAGTGAGTAATGGTAAGAATATCATCTTATACAGTAACAGTTTCAAGTAATGGTAGGTATTGGATAAATCGATTTTTGTATTTAAAGAGCCTTGAAAGACTTAAGTAGATTCTGTTGGCTTTGAGCAGCTGTACACATATTTTTTTATTTCCATATTGTTATCGGCTGCTAATACTGACTCAAAATACATAATTGAAGGATCGCACTTATTCGAATTCATGCTCCTCCACCTTAATACCTTAATAGTTGTTTTTCTACTTTTACCAACGTTTCCAGTAGTCGGCGGAACCATGTTCTTAGTTTTTCCTTAATTTACATGCAGCTCCAGTTTTTTGACGTTTGCTCTCTCTGGATGAACGAGGATCTGGGTTCCTTCTAAAGTTTTCAATGTCTTCTTCGGATGCCAATAATTGGGTGGACTTGGTGACGATAGTGGTGCTGGTGATTCTCATTTATGACACATTGCTGTGCCCGCGGTGTTACCCGCAATTACCGAGATAAAAAGTAGCCTATGTGATTTTCTGACCCCTAAACTATCACTACCTACGCAATATGTCAATCCTTTTGCTCTATGAAAAATATGTTTAATCTGTCCCACAGGAACCGTTTATTTTATCAGAATAGAACGTATCTTATGTTACTTTTAACACCTCCATCGCTTTAAGAATTTTTTAGTGGCGCTACGACACCCTTCAGACTTTCACATTGAGTAGAAGATGCACCTAACTCTCCGAATGAAGAATTGAAAACGGTAAATTGATAACGGAATGAAAACAAACGAGAATGAAAACGAATAAGACAGATGATGTCTCGGGCTTACATGTTACGTCGCGTCGTCACGTTCGTTAACGTCTCATTCAGTGAAATTTAAACGTGTTGCCAAACTAGCAATTTTATTGACTTGCAACAATGAGTGCGTTAAGAAAAAGGATACTTGATGGTGATATGTATTTTGGTAAAAATATTTATGATTTAGCAGAACACCTATTACTTCGAGTGATAGACTTGATTATCACTATGATCATTATTGTACTGAATTTAGTAATAGTGTATTTGTGTACTTATAGAGAGGCGAGTGTATCGCAAAAAGTACAATTGTATCGACTTTTGCAACCCAGATCGGAACTTCTCCCAAGAACTCACTAGTGGAATGAGGTTTCGATCTTGCAATTATTTTGTCTGTTAAGATTGCAACCAGGTCTTTTGGAACCTGCTGATCCACGGTTATTGCAACAGCCATACGTAGCAATTACAATTCATGCCACTAGGCGTATTGAACCTACCGATCTGTCCCACCAGCAGATTAATACCTGCTGATCTGCAGCCGCTTAGGTGATCATCCCCAATCACCGATTATAATCAAGAACCTGTCAACACATTGCGGAACAGCAATCAATGACCGTCCACGATATGTATTTGAAGGACCTTTTGGTTAATACGAAAGTTCTATAAGAACATTTTGCCCGCGATGGTGGATTGAGTCCGAAACACGGTGCCTCTTAAAAGAAATATTAACTTTTTTGTGAATATTTTACAAAATAAAATAAATTGAAATTGAAACTTAATACATTTTTATAATTTCAGTTTTTTACAATTTAATGAGAAAAATCAAAACGCAGATTATTCTAAATAACTTGTGAAAATCGAAAATTATGGATTTGACGTTTGATCAAAAAGGAGAATCTTCCGTTTCCGTTTTGTACAATTTCTTATGCAAATTTTCTCGAGCAGATGACCGACTGGGCCCACCCAATAAAAACAAAACTGCACATTATTATAATTCCATTCCAAAAATTTGCGCCCTAATAACCCAGAGACCCAGTTTTGTTTGCATGTATCCAAATAATAATAATAATAATTGCTCATTGCATCACTAGTCCCGTTAATGAGCCAATCAGGCCTTAACCATAAAGCCATCTCTCGTCATTTATCATAAGAAAATGAAAATCAAATTTCAAGGAATTTCAAAAATGGGATCAATAATATTAAAAATCCCACGCAGCGTGTAAATGAAGATGGAGATGGAGACATCGCACCAACCCTGTTTTGCTTATTAATTAAATATGACCCAAAATACTGGCAGCACAACGAAATGTATGTCAAAATATGAACCCCCACATTAACCCCCGGACGGTGGTGGCGGTGTTTTGAACTTCTCACGTTGTCTTTTCTGTAAATAAAAATAAGAAATAATGCCACCATTAAAATTTAGGGCACTCATCACTGTTGATAGAGTCTCGCGTAAAGTAAGTGCATTCGCTTTGTGCTTCTTGGAAAAAAGGCTGTAGGCAGGTACATCATCATCATCAGGAACTGGTACACATACCGTTTCCATGTTCTTAAATGCCGTCAAGCATTCAACAAATTTAAACAATATTATTGTAAGAAGCGCGAGCTAAGTACTCTTAACCGACACATTCAATTTAATTCACAGTTATTATTGTTACTGTTGTGTACAATAAGATTTTATGGTATTTAAAACTGCGGTGGCTAGCGTGACTGTGCGTTGGCGTTGGCGTGGAAAATTTCATTCGGGCGTTGTAATTACATTGCCAGTGGCAGGCTACAATCGAAATATTTCCAAGTTAACACGAACGGTGTAAAAAAAAGAAATGATTTTGTCAGGTACAGGAGGTGTGTAAAGGTGGTGGTGTTTTGTTGGGTTTCCTCGTGCGAGAGATATTCACAATTAAGCGGCTTTATTTTTAAATACCTCATTGTCGTCATAGTAGACGCGACGCGACGCGCGGTGGTGCTAAGGTGTCATGTAAGAATGCGATGATGTTATTTTGGGAAATGTAGAGTAAAATGATAATTTTAAAAATGTTTACAATTTTTCCTGAAATTCATATCGAAAACTTGATATTGGCAAAAATAAACAACTTCATATGTAATGTATGTACCTCCCCATAGATAACAATTCGTGCTGAACAGCATTCTCAGAAACGTGATGGAAGTAGGAGAGAAAAAAGAAGTAGGAATTTCCTCGCATTTGGTTAATACCCAACCCATCCGTGTCGACAGTTTGGTTCATTAATTTGTGGAATAAATTGGCAATTTTATTGGCGTTTTGACTTTAACGGATGGAATTTGAATATATTTTTAAAGTTTTCTTCTTATCTGAAGGAAATTATTTGAAATGTTGTTTTGTCTGGAATTTCAGTGTTTATTTTTGTAAAAAAAAGTAGTTTTCGAGTTCAAGGAGGGTTGTTGTGAAAACAAAGTTTTGGGCAGATTTAAATATAGTATTTGGTTTATTTAAACACTTTGATGTTTATTTGTTGGGGGTACTAAATTCAAGACAGTTTAGTTTCGAATTAAATTTAGCAGACCTTGTAAGAATAGTTTGCTGCACTGTAATTATGACTTTTGTCAACTTAAATCTAGGTTTGCAATCTTCTGAATATACATAGTAACAGAAAATAGATTTTCATCATCAGTTAGATGGAAACAAATATAAAATTACAATATACTTGGAAAAATGAATTTTTTGGCACCTGTGGCGTATACTTACTCAAAAAAAAAAATTTGTTGGCTACTGCGGCTTATACTTACTCAACAATTTTCGATAAAGTGCTTTTTTTCATGCCATCCATCTCTTCATTGGTACACATCTGTTGTTCAATCTGCATTATTGCCTTTACGGTAGAACCGATAACTACTTGGAATCAATTTCTTAAATATTTCCATGATGTTTGGATGTGGAAGCAGCTTTATCAATACAAAATTTACCTCTAAATAACAATGATGGAGCTATAAGCCATTTGTATCATCAGTCGTTACCGAAAATTCTGTCATATCAAAGCAGTCAGCCATATAGCTGAGCTTTTATCGGTATTTTATCCGACGTTAGCAATATCGCTGACTTTTGTGGTTTGTATATGCACTGGTCCAATTGACATCAAACTCTAGAAGGCGAAACAGTACCTCTCATAAGAAATGTTCGCTATAAAACTTTCTCTAAAAGTAATAATCCAATAAGCGTATTTTTTTATTAAAAACACAGATTTTTTGATTTAAGAAAAAATACATTTTGGAGTTTACTCCCTTAGAATCGATTCATATATGTATAGACCCCGGTATGAAGAAAATATGGATAGGAATGAAAAAAAGCGTTACAAAAATTTTAATAACGCTAACCTACTGGATCGATTTTGATGAAATTTGGCACAAAGATAGACTAGAGCATACGGTATTTTTTAACACAATTAAAGGGGTTAAAAGGGTCACAAGGTCACAAGGGGTTGAAATATTAGGTCAAAGTTTGTATGGAGGTCGATAAGGTTAGAAGTTTAAAACTTATTGACGCAAAATTATAGTCCGCTAATGAACAAGTTTAGTGTGATACTAGCTTAAAATGACGTTTCAGACATGACTCAAACGTCATTTTAAGCTAGTATCACGCTAAAATTGTTCATTAGCGGACTATAATTTTGCGCCATTATGTTTATGGCTTTTAACTAAACATATATATATACGATAATCAAAGTTTGAAAAAAAAAATGAAAGTGAAAGTTTTATAGCCACGTCGAATCTATGTTATTGAACAGAGATTTCAACGTAGAACAATTAAATTTTCACACATGCTACAGAATTTCAAGCTCTTCAATATTTATACTACTTTTATTGTAACGGTAGCTCATGCATATGGTCAATGTAGACATTTTCACATAAATTTGCTTATAATTTTTAATTCTATAGAAAAATTGAAATATTCGTTATCTACATGAAATAACGGTGATTTTGATACCTCATCATAAGGATACGTCTCATACAAGAAACACAATCCTGATTTTAAAATAAATATAACTGCACACAAATGACCTGCTTGGTGCATTCGAAATGACACATCACCTGTGTCAAATCTTCGGTCGATAAGTCTTCTTCCAAGTATAAGTAAGGTATTCGAAAAGATCATCAATACAGCTCTGATTAAGTGGGCTGCGGACAACACAATAATTCCGGATAATCAGTTCGGGTTCAAGGCAGGACATGACACCATTCATGCAGCGTCTAAGCTCGTTTCTGACGTCCAATGGAACAAGTCCAAGAAACAATGCACGGGTGCTGTTCTGGTGGATTTAGAGAAGGCCTTCGACACCGTATGGTTAGAAGGTTTGTATCTAAAACTCACCAGACTAGGCCATTGTTGTATATGCTTTATGATATGCTCCGTAGCATATTTTTTTAATTAATAAAAAAATGTTTCAAGGATTTTTTTTTTTTTTTTAAATTTAAAAAACAAATTTTAGAATCAATTTTTTGCAAATGAAATGACTTTTTGAGGTTCATATTTCAATTTGATTTTTTATTAATGAACTTAAATTATATTTTTTTTATTTTTTAACGTGTTTTCGTGAGTTAAGTTTTAGAAACGAGGAGCATTTTTACGTGAAACGGCTAGTTCTGCAATTAAATCCTATAACTGGCTCTTGCGAAACAATGAGTATTAATGAAGCTTATTTAAATTTAAAAATATGAATGTCAAATTAAGTTTTATTTCATTTTAAATAAACAAGAATAAAGGCACACATTTTGTTAAGTTTATAGTTAGTTTAATTCTGCTCATAAATTAGTGAATTTAAAACAAAAATGTGTTTAAAACTTGCTTTGAACTAGAGATAAATATTTAAAACTAAAAATAGGTCAAATCGGTCGACCCATTCTCGTGGTTTAGAGAGACAATCGAGAGAACTCCAAACGTCTAAATTGAGAAACACTTTTTAGCCACGGATAAGAAAATTTAGTCAGTTCTCCTCATAAGACAGTAGATTCACAGGCTTACAAATTTTGGTTTTTAAACTCTCCATCCGTTTTCGTCCGATTTCCTTTTAAATGATTTATCAATAAATAAAAGTAGATTAGTTTTAAACTTTTCGACAAACCAATTTTGATGGAAAAAGAAATAAATTCTAATATTTCAGGATTAATTTCCATAAATTACTAGCATACCCTTAAAACAATAGAAAGTAAAACTTTTAATGCAACGGATCCTAGTTAGAAGTTAATTAGATTTTCCATCAAAAAAGTGCATTAATGTAATCAAAATTTATATTTTGCTTCAGAAACCCTTAAGCTCAAACGTACTACCAATCAATTTAATTTTAATCCCACAACTTAGTACAGAACCTCACTTTGGGAATATAATAATAATAAACAAAAAGTTTAGAACATCATATTATGCTCTAGTTGGAAGTTCATGTCCGCGCTCATCAAACTCATACTGTATAGATGGTGTCGTCAGAGGAAAGCTTTTAATCCTGCCGCCAATCAGTGTTATGTCAATTTTATGCACGGTGCTTCAAGAGAAAGTTTGTATTTGAATAGGAAATTTTATACACTTGCCAAAAAGTCGTAAAAGCCAAAAATTATAATTTCAAATAAATTTTCTTTAAATTCTGATATGTATTATAAAAGTAATTTTTTTCAAAACACCTTGTAGCACACACAAACGTAACGTGTTTTGCCAACGAATAGAAAACTTAATTATTTCAATATTCTATCGATTGGAAAATTCGCACACGTTACACTTCATCAAAGTCTGCTAATGAATAGATAGACAGATAAAATTGTCGATGGTAGGAAGAGCTCCGAGCCTCGTTCAGATTGCCAGATATTTTACGTACCGAGTCCTTAAAAAGGCTTTCCTTAACTTTCTGTTTGCAACAGCCCCTCTCACAACCTCACTGAACAATGTTATTTTAATTTATTCTTCTATTCCATTCGATGAAAGCAATTAAAAGAGAACAAAGTTCAGGTGGTTGGGGAGCGTGATGAGTACACTCCGGCCTTGGAAATTGTGCCAAAGAACTCAATTCAATGAAACAACATGTCGATCGTCCTTCAAATGCAAAATAAGTGTGTGGGCTGATATAGAATGCAGTTAATATCTTAGATCTGCTAGTGCCAGGCCCTCCTTGGTAGGCATGTGTGAGCAACGTTTAAATGTTATAAATAATCACTTTGGTTATTTAACCCAATTAATCGAGAACTTAGACGTCCTTCCAAAATCCCACGTTGAGAATGATGCGATGTTCGATTGTCAGGAGTGAAAACAAATTTACCATAGCAAATTTACTCCTGTTAAAATGAACGTCAATCAATGTGATGGAAAACGAAACGAATTGGTGTTAACAAGGAATTCAACACACACACACATGAGGCTCTCTTGATGGGAAACAAAATCAAACTGAGTTGATTAACAATAAAAGTAAAAACATGACAGGAGAACACAAAAATAAACAAGAATGTTTTCATTTTTGCATCCTCATCATCGCTCGGCATGTTACAAGTTTTTTTTTTTTTTTATTAAAATATTCGTAGGAGCCAAAAACGGTTTGACCTTTTTGTATTTTTATACACTAACCAAACATGTGCACAACATGTTAAAAAGGTGAGTGGTTTTTTTTTTTATTTTTTAACAAAATGAAAATACAGATGTAACCCATGTCAAGAGTAAAAGAGGTATTAACCATATTGGATTTTGAATTGAAAAGGATCCATTTTTTCCTTCGACAATTAAGTTCTCGCCAGCACCAAAATCCGGATCGGCTGCTGATAAAATTTGACGACCATCACCGTTGTTACACAGGTCAGATGTACAGGAACGATAATAGACTTTGTAAGTTGAGTCGGATTGGATTTCATTTAGATACTGAAAAGGAAGAAAAGTTATTTTATTTTGATTTTGATTGATGGTGGCATAAATAAGGGTTGAAAGTTATTTTTTTATGAATTGGCTATTGAAATTAGCTCTAATGATGGAGAAAGCTTCTCAAACTTATCTGCTATGAAATGTCTTATGAAACTTCTATGTCTGCAATGCCAGTGCATTTTATTTTGAAAACGCCAAAGTTGGTGTATTGGAATTAATCTGCTTCAATGCACTACAAATCATTAGCTACAAAAAATTACGTATACGCCACAGTTTACGACGGCGAACCAACATAAAAGGTTCTAAAATTTTCAATAAGCGTTTTTTTTTTCAATATTGCTCATGGGGTCTTTTTATTCCCCTGTATATTTGAAACATACTAAGCATTTTCATTGAAATAAAATTTACCTGTGTCATCATATCATTAAATACAAAAAAAATCTTGACTTACCAATGGCTTGTCCTGACAATCTCTGATGAACGAAACAATCTTTCCCGTTGGGTTCTGAAAATAGTATAAAAAGCAAATCAACAAATAACGAGTAAAACAATTTTCTTTTTAATAATTTGTATGAGAAATGCTAACCGGACGCGACGTCTACATTAAAAAATAAAAACAAATTAAGTTTACATAATCTCCCTGCGAAATTATTTCATAAGAAAGAAATAAAGTTTCCTCTTTTGCATATCAAGCAGAAAATTAATCTTATAAAAGTGTCAAAATTATTATGAAAAAATAAATTATACTTTTTTGATTCCATTGAGAAAATAATAAAACCTCATCAAGTCCGTTAAAAAAAAATGGTCGACAAAAATGTTCAACAACTTGGAGTTTCCTGCTTTTTCCATGGAACAGGTATTTCGATTCTTTTGTTTATTATGTGCTCACGTCCGAAGCCAATTTATCAAAGCAGATGATCCCCGTTTTGAGTTTATATGGAAGTAATTTTGTTGTTTTTCAGCATTATGTATCCTCTATTGCCCGTAGGAAGAGTTCGCTTTTGAATAATGTTTCATAATTTGTTTTTGTTCACGATGGTTTACGCTTTTTATGAACGTTTCACGTGCTCCTTCTTATTGCGTTTTATGCTTTGCACTTTTTGCTCGGATTCATTAATTGTCTATGAAAAAAATTGCAAGCCCCATCTAAATATTTCAAATAAGTTTAATCCGAATTTCGACTTGATTATGACACGTTTTGGCTTATTTCCCTTTCAAAAAGTAAAAAAGCATGTTAAGCTGCTAAAGCATAATGGCTGTTATCCTTCTCTAACTGAAACATTTGTCATGCTCCGTTATTTGTCATATTTTAATAGCATAATGATATTCTCTATGAAAACATGCATGACATAATTCTCTCGGTGTCCATATGTCTTACATACATTTTTTGTCCTCAATATAAATCTTTCAACCACTTGACAGATTTTCACAGTTGTGATTGTCCGAAAGTTAATGGAATTTATGCAATAGCATACCTCTTAACCTGACCGAGTAAAAATGACTGAAATTGAAAATTTTGATTCAGCTCTCACCTCTGGGAATGTCAACGCGTCATCGTTGTTTCAATTGTCATCCTGTTGTTGAAATGCTAATCCAATACCTGCACATATGTTTCTGTCAAAGTTGAACATTGGAAGGCTCTTAAATATCTCACACTCTTCTTCTGATTTATTCATTAAATTTATGTTAATTCCTTGTTTGCAGGATATACACATGCAACCACTGCAGCGGATATGTATGTCCTCGTTTTTGTCCTTGTAATGTCTTTCATTTCAAGGATAAATCAAAGCTCGCAATATCTACTAGTATCATAATTAATTTTCCAATTCCATTCACTGTCCTTCTTTTAGAGGTCTTTCCTCACGAGAAAGGATAACAATTGAATTTATCTGTTTCATTGTCATATTTCGCTCTCGTCGAATACCGATCCGATACAAAATTGTGGGTCGCACAGGGTCGATTTGTATTTCCGCTCTCTTAAGTGAAAGCTCAACGTTTGTTTTCTGTTGTTAAATTATGCGAATTCAGAGATGGTGTGTGCTATCAGAGATTATGAATCTAAAGAGCTTGTAATTCGAGTGCGTAGTAAAATTGTCAGTGCGGAAGTTTTGATGTTTCACAATTTTAATTGAAAAAAAAGAAGAAAACTACGGATCAGGGTGAATTAGGTTTTAAGAAATATTTTCTATCTGCGTAAGCTGGAGGATAAGTCCTTGTTATAATGGAAGATGATGAATTAAATGCCTAAGTCGGAAGATGTTTGTTTCGCTTCAACCATGAAAGATGTGAAAATTCGAGGAAAGTTGGAAAGTTTTGAAGCGAACTAATCATCAAACTTGGCATTACATAAAATTCCCAAATTTAAGGGCAGGCGAAACAGTGATGAAAGCGAACAGACAGTCGAACGGAAATGGAGGAGGAATTTAATTTTTCGAATTCTCAATCCTTATTTTTTCTTTGTTGAGCTTAATAAATTTAAATTTTAATTTTTGCGAGCAAATTTATGCCTTGGTGTATCAACCGTTTGCTGTTACAAAAATTAGATATATTAAAGGAAGATTTCAGTTTAGGAGCTCAATTATTCAGTTCTCTGGTCTTCTTATTGAATGTTATTTTCAGTGGTATCAATAGTACGAGCAATTTTTGAAGATTGATGCAGTTCTAATGGTTTTTGAAAAAAAAAATGCAAAAATATACAACCTCCCTCTCTTCCTCGTTCCTCCACCTCATCTCCGTCAAAACTCTGAATTCCAACGTTTGTTTTATTTTTTTAATGGCCAAACAAATGAAAAGAAATGTGGTAGTTATTCATCAATATTATTTGATTTCGAGTGAAATAAAAAGTTTTAAACATTTTACTGTCACGTTTTTTATTTTGTGAATTTTATTTTCACTGCACTTCTCAGTAAACAAAAAATGACAATAATCAAACCGAAAAATGACACACGCTTTCATATTTTTTTTTGTTTTTATTTGAATGTCAAATAAAATTTAAATGTAGGTTGTAGCAGGAATGGTAAATATTTTCGGAAGTGGTTTGAGGCATTAAATGTTTTGCTTTTTTTTTATTTTTGGAAAAATGTTCACCTAAAATTTTTGAAGCCAAAGAAAATTTTCTATTAAAAAATTCAAAAAATGTTAATTCAATAATTCAAAACAAACCGTTTGACTTTATTAATGGTAAGCATGTGTGTAATGCTTTCAATTAATTAAAAAGTTGCTTTTAAAATTAAACGTTCATAAAACCATTTTCTTAGAAATTATTATGTTCAATCGCTTGATTATTTTTCAGCTGACCCATTTAATTGTTATGAATTTGTGATCATCATTTTGATGTGACACTTTAAATCTGAAAATAAAAAATACTCCTACACAATTGAAAACGAAGGCGACTAGCAGTCTAGAATCGTTCTGGGAATCGCCAGCAAAATATCGGATGGAAGGAAAGTTTCAAAGAAAAATATTAAATCACAAAGGCACACAAATTTCTTTTTAGATTTTAATTTTCTTTGAATAAAAAAACTGTGTATATAGGTTTTTAATAGATTTACTACCTTTTTGCAAAAAAGAATTCTAGATGGTTTCTGAGAAGTAAAACTGTTGAATAAAAGTTAAAACAGAGCTAATACTTTTTTTAAATATCGTTCTCATAAATTTCTGATTTTCTTCCCTTTACACATTTTTCGGTTTTCTTGTAAGTTGAATCATTTCTAGCTAAAACATTATAATAGCAAAAGAGGTTTTTTTCTGAGGTTAAAGAAGCCAACAGTTCAGATGATGATAATTTTTGAAACCATTGCCTTCAACTTCTTGGCTCAAACACAATTCAATATGTATTAAATCTGTTTGGTCGACTGTAAAACAAAAAAAATCCCAAATCAAAATCTGATTAATTGAAGCCCTATTACCATGACAGCCAGAGGATAAAAATTGATGACTCATATTTGCTTGCTTCTAATAGAATTCCGTCGCTATCCTAGATGGGGGGCAGCGAACCTTTCTATTCCCATAATACTGAAGCAATTCATTAATCTGATTTGTTTGGACAGGCATAATCAAATAAATTGATTGGGAGTGCCTTGACGTCGACCGTGCGTCGTCGACAGCCTATATCAATTCAAACACAAAAAGAAGGTAGTCCAGATAGCTAACCTAGCCATGTAGCCTGTCGACTGCTTCATGTCTAATGATGAACAGGAAATAAGACGAAATGATAAACGGACGTGAAAGGTTGAGCCTTGATATTTAGCAAAATAAGATTCTCAGCATGTCTCTCATGATGCATCAATAATAATATCAAATACACACTTTTGCTGAACTGACTTGAGCTGAGCTGAGTGAATGGGGAAAATGATCCTTCAATTAAGGGATGTTCTTGTGCTATTAATTTGAGTTATTCATTTTTTTCTTGATATTTTTTTTTGTGCTCTTTCCTAAGCTTTTATTGAATTATGTTAATGGAGACAATAATTTTTCGAAATTAAATAAAAGTTTGATGATACCAAATCGCATGGCTCAGGATGCTGGCCGTGCTGTTTTTTCGAGGGGATTTATATTTTATTGGAAAGAAAAATTGTGATTAGATTTGTCATGGTTTTGATTTGTTTTATCCTATTATGATGCCTTAGTCGGTACAATTTCCTTTTATTTTTTTGAGATTTTTTTGTGGAATTTTTGCTGTCCTTGAATTCGAAAAACGTTTGGAAACTGGTTACAATAAAGTGCAAACAATGAAGTTGCTACCCCCTAACGACGACGTTGAATTCTATAGAAAAGAATGTTTGAAAACGAATATATGGACTTCATTTGTATCAATATCAATTTAAACATCCTCCCATCAGATACAAGAAAATCATTCTTCAATAAATTATTATGGCTTCATGTCATCTGCCACATACTAAAAATACAAGCAAAAGCTATATGGCTTTGTATTTATAACAGCCATTCGTATTTATACGACTGTCAATTGTAAGCATTTTTGGCTGTTATGATTATACACAGCAGTCTAACCCCATAAAGTCTTTTTACTCATTCGATTCCTGTATACAACATCAACAAAAATTCATCAATCCTCGAACAGAGAAACGGAAAAACGTTTATCCTCGTTCTCTAATAAACAATACGATTAAATAAGTTCCTCCATCCAAACTGTGTCTATATTTGAAATTTAGTCAGCAATAAATTTTCGTTTAATCATACACTTCGAACGATACGTACTAATCCTCACTGACATTTCGAACATAGTCATATCGTCAAATCCCATATCGACTGTCGGTCCTAGAATTTAATGTATATCCATGAAGCAATGAAACTGAAGCTATCTATACTGGAAATGGAAACATAAAAAAAAACCCGATTTTATGTCAGACTTTTGTAAAAAATCGAATTTTCATGCAATGAAAAATTAAGTGTTAAATGTCAAAAATGCGTCGCACAAATCGGCTTTGCAAAAACACTTGAATTGTTTGAATGTCACATTTAATTTTTTCTAAATATTCAAGCTAACTACAGGCCATTGTTGAAAATGCGTCCTAATCCAAACCTTATACGTATTGATTAAGAGTGAAAGGCTTACATTTCAGGCTTGAGATCTTGTTGATTTCGGTTTTGTTAGTACCGAAATTCAGCGAGTCTCATACAGTGAATTTATTTTCGTTTCAGGAAAGGAATGGAATTACTTCTCATACAACCGCCCTTTTGTTTTATTTGTTTTCCTATTTTTAATCCAAGCTTTTGTAATCTTTTTTATTAGAGCTCTGAAGTGAAAGCAAATTCAGTTCCTTACAAAAAATTATGAGATAACATCTTTCGCTAAAATCTACCGTTCTTGAACACTTTGGCAACCCTCTTTTAAATGTTCTAATAGTAGATGTCGAACATATAGTAGCTGTCGGAGCATAGTGTATGCTTAAATTTTTCCTCCAACGCTATGTTTTTTTTTTTCATACAATCTACAGTTCCTTATCTATTTACTTGCCAATGAAAAGTGAATACGACCACACCATCTAAGCAAATATTATTTCTGAACCATTAATCAACCGATTTGCATGAAATGTTCATGAAAAGTGACATGTTTGGCCTCAATGGTATCCACGTACTACCACGTCCCTTTCTTCATAAAGTTATTTCAAATTATTTCAATAAAACTACTTCTAATTGTTCCTGATATTGATCTGTGATAACCCAGGCAAATATTTTTTATTCGTTTTTAAAATATTTAGTTTTTATCTGTGTACAAAAATATTATGAAAAAAAAACCGTCGGAAACTGTTGATCAGAATGTGCTACTGCTTACCATATACAAAATATTCGAAAATGTTTCTACCCTAACAACCCCAATGATGGTCTTTGTTTCACGATACCATTACCTACCCCATTGCATTGCTCCTCCATAACAAACCATAAATATGGTACAAAAAAAAAAAAAAAACAAACAAACAAACAAAAATATCATACCAAAGTTTCCTGCCGCTGAATTGTGCAGTATTTTTTCGAGCACAAGGTCGTACGTTGTCCCTCTATTTCAGAGCTCACAATGCATGATTTATCAGGACTCGGATCAACATAGCTACAGGTGTAGCAGCGTAAACCTTTACAAAAAAAAAAGTAGAAAACAAAACAGAATGAAAACTCGTACTCGTATCAAGGATTAAATATAGTTTTATGTTCGTCATATCTCTTCTTTTTTTTCACCGACAATGCTGATGGCCGATGGAAATGGATGATAAGTACGAAAATCCCCAAACGTTCCAGAATTGCCACATATTCACGGATACTTGCAGCGTAGAGACAAAACCAAGAAAATGGAAGAAGTTTGTAAATCTGGCAACTCTGAATACGACAAACAGAAATACACGATCTTGGATTGTTCGTTCTTCTTTTTTCCAAACGAATGAATAAACGATTTGAAAAAAATAAATAAAGCGCAATGATGACGTCAATGCAGCAGTGATTCAAATGAAAACAAACACAAGTCTATGAGTAACCTCGATTGAATCAAAGAAAAATTAGTTATACTTTTAGACCTAGATAGAAGACACTTAAAGCAGTCGGAGGACTTAAGCTTTTACAACGACCCGACTAAGAGTCGACGACACAACATTATGTTACATTTGAATTTTAGATGACTTCATTAGAAATGTATTTATAGATGAGCACCGCATCGCATCGTTCATACAAAGTTCTTAGCGCCTAGTGTCGACGATCTGCGATTTTTTTTTTCAAGGAGACTAAATAATTTTGAAACTAAATATTTTTTTGTGTGGGACTATTAGGTATAAGTTTGTCAGTGACTTTTATGACACTTTTAGGATCGAGACTGAGACATTGCATGACAGTCAAATTATATTTGCATGCGACTGTCTCATCACAATTTCCCATCAAACACACCTCCTATACCTATTCAACAATCTGACCACGGTTGTGAAGTGTGTCCCGGTGGTTGTTGGGGGGTGGGGTCTGGGGGGGGGGCGTGATCGGATGTTGGGGGAAGGGGGTGCGGGAGAGGGGGGGGGGCGGGTGTAAGGGGAGGGGAGGTGGGGGGGGGGGGGTGGGGGGGGGCCAAGGTGGTGGGGGTGGCTGGTGGGGGGGGGTGGGGTCATGGGGGGGGGATGCTAGAGGTTGGTAGAAAGGGTGGGGGGGGGGATGAGGGGGGTAGGTGGGGTTTTGTTGGGGTTGAGGGTGTTGGAGATGTTTTGTTGGGGGTCTGGGTGGTTAGGGGTATGGTGTGTGGGAGAGTTGTTATATCATCTATATATCTATAAGGTGGGGGTGGTGTGTTAGTGGTGGAGTAAGGAGGTGGGGTGTTGTGGGGGGGTGGGGTTGGTGGTTGGTGTGTGGGGGGGGGAGGGGGTGGAGTTGGTGTTTGTTTGGAAAGGGTTGTTGGTGATATTTTTAGGGGTTTGAGGGGTGGATGGGGATGGGGGGGGGATTGGTTTTGTTTGGATGTGAGGGGTGGGGGGGAGGATATGTATGTGAGTGTATGATGGGTGGTGGTTATTTATGAGGGAAATTTGGTGGGTTGGTATTGTTTTTGGTCATTTTTATTGGGGTTAAATTTTTATGATGGTTGTGGTGATATTGAATAGATTTTTATGTATTTTGTATTTTTTTGTTGAGGACTCTCCGTCATAAAACGTTGTTACTTCATCTTTAATGAAACTGCTTCTTAAGAAGTACTGACAAAGCTTCCAAGAGCATCATCACTCAAGGAATTGTTGAAAAATTAACAAGGTTTTGGAAAAGACCCGGGAAGTAAATTTATTCCATAATCAATGGGAATTTTTGCTCCAATTTATCATTATAGGAAACATTTTAATTTTGTTCATTTGATTCCATTTACAACAGTATATTTTTTTGTTTTTCACCATTTTTTTTAAACTTAAATTAACCTTACAAAAGTAAAACAGTTCGAAAATTTTAAACCAAATTAGGACACCTCCTTATGGAGAATTAATCATTTTTCGTTTTGAATTTTTGAACAAAATAATTTAGCTCTTCTAACGATTGTAATTGTTTTCTTTTTTTTTCTTAATCAGTAAAAGTCCCTTAAGAGATAAAAGATGTTAAAAAAGCGTAAGAACCAAATTTACATAATAAATGACTCAAAAAAAGGAAAACAACTTCCAAAGAAATCACCAAAAACCTTGTTCGCAGAACAAATCTTAGTAATTTGAAGGCAGAAAAACTTTTGCTTCAACAAATATATCTAAAAAGAAAACATTTCCTTAATTTCCATGACGACTTTTCACTGATTTTTCTCATTTTTATTTTTTTCTTATTTTATTACAGAACGATCGATTCGAACCAAGATCTCCTCTATTCCACGACGAAAGGAAAACGCCGCCATTAACCCCAGCTCCACCGTCTACTCCCAGAAGTAAGACTAAAGGTTCGTATATAAAATACATGCTTTGCTTCAGTAAACGATTTACGGAATCAATTTTATCCTTTTCTTCCTTTCTGCATGATTTGTTGTTGTTGTTGTTGTTTTTTGCGGAAAATTAAGCAACTGATTATCATAAATTACAAATTTTGTGAATTTGTTCTTGCTCTTGTTTTAATTTTATCCTTCGGCTTCTTTTTAAAATGATGAGTTTCTTGCTCATTGCCAGGATAAGCGGATTCCAATAAGTGTTGTTTTTTTTTCGCCACAAAATGTTGTCCTTTTTCCTTCTTATTGCTTCTGCAGTAAAATCACAACGGAGAACATGAAAATGCTATGAGTTCGCTTATGACAAAGGTATGAGGATAAAAGTAATACATTATCCTGTTTCGTTCTTGAATTGGTTATTTATCTTATATATCACATCACTGTTAAAGACCGTCGTACGAGGGCGATGAGCGATGACAAACAAAATTTAAATACACGGAGATCCTTAAACGAACGACATTACGTTATTAAATGACGCATTGAACCCATTTCTGCACGAGGTACTCGCGTATAGGCGAAATATTTTTTTTTCTGTTTGTAGAAATGTCCTATAGACTTATAGTATTTCACATTCGTTGGATGGATGCTTACAGCAAATTCAGTCATTCAAAATGATGGACATTATTTTCTCTTTTCCAGTTAAAATGAAGTGAATTAATTATTATCTTACTAAGGCGTAACTTATTGGCTCAGTTCTATAGGACATGCTCAGTTCCTTTATAAAGTTATGTGTCGTAGTTCTACGACAGACTATAAAACACCCGAACTTGATTTTCACAAACCATTCCAGGCTGTCTTTCCAAGCAGAGAGGAATGGATTGATAACATATCATACACCAGTAAGTCATCAATACCTATTATGCAATTAAACAAGAGATCACTTTGATTTATTGTAAGTATGATCACCGGACATAATCTGTTAGGATTTCATCTGAAAAAGATGAGAATCAGTTCAGATGATCTATGTAGAGGATGCATGAAGACACTTCACACTTTCTATGTCACTGCCTCGCACTTTCCCACCAAAGGAAGAAATTGCTCGGCAATTATTTCTTCGGGGATTAAAAAAAAAATTATAATACTCCAGGTAGGTACTAACATTTTGAACTTCATTAATGTGGGAAATTTGGCTTGATTAACTGAACACATAGGTTTTTATTAGCTTGAGTAGCAATACTCACGAGTATCACAATAGATCTGTATTGATCTTTGTGTGACGGTAACGGCATCAACTGTCAGCCCCTCAACTTAACTAACTTAAACAGGTGTTTAATATTCATGTTCAATTCTCACATCCCTCTTCTTCCCATGTGGAGCTAAATAAATAGAGTGTGCGTGTGAAAAATTGTGGGGACCTACAATTTAACGCCGATTCCGAACGACAAAGTTGAGAAGCACTTTTGGATGTTTTGTCAGTTCTTTGCAAGAGGCAGTGCCCGTGAAAGATGAAATAAAAACTATGGGCACGAGTAGGACTCGAACCCACGAGGTTCTGCTTAGCAGCCAATGCACCTAACCACTAATCTACGGACACTACCATGTGGAACTGTATCGGAAAATATGATTAAACCATTTTTGCTGGCTTAAACAGCATTGACAATGCTATTTTAGTGAAATATATGAGTTTCGATGGCTACAATCTGCAAGTTTTAAATTCGAAGTCTTAATTCACGTCAGAGCGTGTCGGTTGACTGTTGGTTCAGTGCCATAAATTATTAACGTAAACAAACATCAGCACTTTAAAAGATTGGCAATAGAAAAACAGTCGATTTATTTTATAAGCGACCTTTGAGCAATGTGCGATTCTTTCTTTACTCTTTTCCAACGTTACTTTAACGATCAGTGCTTTTATGGAATAGCTAGTTGCATTCGTATCCTTTAACAATTCAGCCGTAATACTTGTGATTCTAGGACTACATAACAGATAACACCCGCGTCAACACCACGGTTGTGTTTGAAAGACCGAAAACCATAATCTCGTAAATCAATAGACCGTAAGTCATTTGACTATAATTTATTTACGCGCAGTACTTTTATCCGAATTAACTTGACCGCAAAAGCTATTTTCTTTTCTCATGACAATTTATTCCTTTTCATCACTCAAAGTTGTGAGAATTAAAAAGGTTTTTCTAACAGTCCTATGCCAAACCCTTTTTCAAAAACAAATATTTAAGAAGACACCAAGAATCATGGAGAACGAATCATAATAATTCTTCGTTCAAATAACAGCTACAAAGTAGATAGGCAGATCTACATGAACATGAGCATGTACGAAAGAAAAGGGGAAAAGAACTTCTTCAAGTAGGCCAAGTCCGGATACGGTTTGGTTGCAAATAGACGCAAGGGAAGCTGTCTTCATACTACTTTTCCTTAAATTTTAACAATAATGTTACAAGCACTAGTGCTAATAAAATGAAGAAACTTTTTCGGCAACAAGACATTCCTGTCAACATTTTTTAAGAATATTTTGAAATTGCTCTCACATTCAAAGGACCGTATCCGCATCTACCACAGAACATCTTTTTTTACTCCTCTACGTACAGGTTTTTCGCAGATTAAAGCCATAAATATTTCTCAGAGAAATATTTAATTTTTATTTTAAATTATTAAATCATGCAAAGCGACCACAGTGCACTTTTAAATAAGTCAACGTTTGTTTGTAATTCAAGTCAAGTGAAAAAGGACTCAGCGCTTGAACTGGGTCATTTCGTGGTAAAATAAAATGTTTGAGCAAAGCCAACAGAGGTTGTTTTTATTAAATTAACTGTTCACATTTATTTTTTTATCAAAAAAGATATACATAGAAGCAAAATTAAATTTCATAAATTTTTTGAAATAACAAATTCGTAGAAAGGATGAATTAAAAAAACGTCAATCCCTGGATTATTGACCTATTTGCCTAGAATCCCGGAATGAACACATTAAAAAATTATTATCAAACCATTCAAATTCAATGAATTTCTGTTTTGACGGTCTTTTTTCTGTTTTTTTTAGACTCACCCAGGTTACAAAAATATTGGATTATTGTAAGAAAAAATGCAAATGTTTAATGAAGTGGTGGTGCTGAAATAAAAACACACCAAATAAAAAAAAAAAGGAAATAAAGCCAAGGGACATCGTTAATTTTGTGACCTTATCGATGTGTTCTCGTAGTTTTTTATGTTATCATTGACACAGCTGAGGTCGTCATAATTAATAACTTTTTTAGTTAAACAAATGATGTTTCGAGTGAAGTGGAAAACCCAAAATACACTTTGTAATGAAGACTTATTGTTTGTTGGTGACATACATATTTTGACAGTGATTAATTTTGAAGTTGACATTTTTGTTATTTTGAAAAGCCAAACCTAATTGGGGTGGTTCTGATATAAATTATTTGAGTAATCCCCTCAGTAATTTTCAGCTGAGTCAGTGGAGTAAGAACTTATACTTGGGGGCGTGGAAAAGTGCTGCCATGATGTCATTGTTTAATATCTCAGGTATAATCCAAAACTTTAGCGTAAGCAATACTCATCGCTCTCCTTTTTCCGATTTGTTTCAGGGACATTTCCATAAATTCCCTTGGATATTATAAAAAAAAATAAGTATTTCCTTTTCCTCATTCCTTTAGAACAGAGGGAAACTTTGATAAAAGAATACTACAATTGTTTTTCTATTTCTTCAAGATATCGTCTTTTCTTTGCAAACAGAATGTAAAGGTTTTTGATTCGATCTTTGAAAGTTTCAACTTATAATAGCAAAATACACATCCTTTTCAACCAGTTCTTAAAATTATCATTTATCAAGATCTTCTTTTGAACTGTACACGTCATGTTTACTGTCTGTTCGTAAATGAACTATTTTCCTCAAAATTGCTCAACTTCATAAGATCTCGATGAATTATTTTTCCAAGAACAACTTGCAACCCCGCTGCGTTCAATACATCTTTCTTCACTAAAAATTTTCCACATATTCACAAACTCTTTCCGGTGATATCGAAAATACATCCGACACTTCATACTTCATCATCTACAGCTAAAGTCCATTCTCAATTGAAAGATTAAAGATTCCCATATCATTCAGTCTTCCATTCACGCCCTCACTTTCTCCCAAAGAAAATGTATTATTAACCAGGCTAAGGGAAGAAGAAGGTTTATTTATTTTCTTGTTTGTTTAAATCCGTGAATTACGAAGAAATAATATCATCGTCATCATCATTGGGATTCACCCAAGCGAGTTGTATTTTCTTTTTTCGTTTGCTTGTCTTTTTATTGCTATATACTAAAGGTGTGTTCAGATTCTGATGCTCCATGCTCAAACAAGTCAACGAGGTCGAAAGAGAAAGGGATTCTGTTAAGAAAGGCCAAAACTTATCCTCTCTGGGTGTTGTAACCCAGAGGCCAACATGGTTGAAAAGCAAGCATAACAGACGTGATTCGATTAACATCCTTTGAAATGTATACATATTTTGAGCAGTGTATCCTAGCCAATGGCATAATGCGAAATGACAATGCCAGAGGCGAATTCTCACAATAAGGTGTTCCTTTGCTCCTGTGCATATTAGATTTAGAATTGAAAAGAGAAAAGTAGTGTATATTTTCGGTATTGAACATAAAGGTTACGATACAATGATCGGGATCAAAATGTTTCCCTTTTAAGGATTCCAAAGTGCTAACGTCGTCATCATCGTCATCGTCACCGTGTCGAGGACATACGGTCTTATTTAATTTTTGGGGCAAAGGTATCATTTATGTGTTTTGTTTACAGGTTGTTGAATTTTGGTGACATTCCCATTGGGATTTAGAATTGAGAATGTTTGAATGAAAATTGAAGAGATTTTTTTCATGACAATATTAAATGGGAAAAGAAACTTGGGAAGGGGAGAAGAACAAGGCTAAAAAAGGGTTCCATTATCTGAACAGTATGAACCTCTTTTCACAGGGAAAATGACGACATTTCAAAACATTAATTTTACAGTTGGGAATGAGTCGTAAAAGTAAATCAATTGTTTGGCATTTTTAAGAGTTTGGGCATTAACGTGTTCTATTTTAATTGATTGAGAAGTTTATCTTGTGCAAGACGTTTTTTTTTTGCATTAAATAACAAAAGCAAAGGTCTGGTCTCTTATTTGCTTTTTGTTGGTTTGCTGAAGTAGAAGTATCTTAATTCATGTGTGTTTTATAAAACAAATAGGTCTAAGAATACAGCCTTGTGGAACAGCATTTTAACTTGCGACATATAGAATATAGGGCAAGTATTAGATTCGTAAAAACAAAAAAGTTGAGATTCTGATCAAATATGATATTACGATGGTAGAGAAGTCGAAGAATTTGAGATGTCAACAATTTCTAAAGAAATGATATGGCCTCAATTTTTTCAGGTAAAATGTGTGTGCACATATTTTAATT
The DNA here is from genome assembly GCA_920937365.1 of Sphaerophoria rueppellii. NCBI lineage: Eukaryota > Metazoa > Arthropoda > Insecta > Diptera > Syrphidae > Sphaerophoria > Sphaerophoria rueppellii. The sequence goes on along the minus strand of CAKKXW010000002.1, from coordinate 12,638,229 downwards.
TAAATTTGTATTTATGATTATAAATTAAATAAATAGAGTGGCGCGACAGCTCTTGAAGAGTCAGGGCCTAAGTGGCTTACTCTCATCAACAATTCTCTAGGTGCGTGTGAAGAATTGATGGGACCTACAATTTTACGCCGGTTCCGAATGGCAAAGTTGAGAAGCACTTTTTCATGACAGATGATACTCTTGGAAGTTTTGTCAGTTCTTCGCAAGAGGCAGTGTCTGTGAAAGATGAAATTCGAACCCACGACGTTCTGCTTAGCAGCCAACGCACCTAACCACTAAGCTACGGACACTACTGTATTTATGATTGTCAAAGTTTTTTTTTTTGTGACTTAAGTTTTGGAATACAGTAGCAAGTTCGTACGACATAGTCGTGCACATTTAATTTTTAATTTTTATGCACCTAGAAATTCCCATTGGTCGAGAAACGTTTAAAGGGGTGGCTTTAAGTAACACGTTCTGTCATTCGAATTTTCCAAGACCTTGTCATTGGTATACTGGCCATAAATTGTCGAATGTTTGAATCAGAAATAGCCGGTATTTTTTTGGACTCACTTTGGGAAATAGTTTCGTATTTTTGGATGCTGCTCAAGCGTAAATCTGACTCACTTTGTTATCGGTGGCATGCCATTGATTTCCTGTCCAGATTTTGAGCTGTGAAAAAGCTGTCAGTTTCAAAATGACCAATGATTCAAAAAGAAACCAGTTAATAGCCTACTCTGTAGACGAAACCACGCCTCTGTAGAAATTTTAAAAATTCTTCGAAAAAAAAAACAAATAGTTACTCTGAGGGTTAGCCTTTTTGTCGATTCATTACAATTTAATGAAAGTGGTAACAGTCCGCACAACTTTCCACATGAAGAGATGATACACCACCTTCTTCAGAAAAGGTTGTTTGATCCAAAATAAATTCATGGGAATATGTACTTTTTTTTCCAAAAAAAAAGAAACACACAAAAACAAGAAAATTACCATAAATTTAATGGATAAACGTATTTCATCGGAATTATTATGATGAAAATCATTCGAATGTTAAATAAACAAAATCGAATGGATTATTTATTTTTAAGTATGCAAGCTGTGAATTTTGATGAAAAACTCCCATATACCGAGCTCCGCAAATACGCGATGGTATTTTTGGATTCTGTTCAATTTGCAGTATTTTTTTGGGATTACAAGAAAAAAATGTTCATTGCCTCGAATTCAGCTAATAAATGGCATCGATGAGAAATCCCTTTCGCTTTTCTTTCAAGTCAGCAGGAGTAAGTGGAGAACTCAGTGCCGCATAAAGAAGGAATAAATGGGAAAACGAGAGCTTGGATAATGTGAGTCTGTACAGATGAACTTATTGATATTCAAGGCTGTGAAATATTTAAGTAGATATTATTTGGGGAAAATTTATTTCGGTGGATAATGCATGTTTGTTTAGATAATGATGTTTTTATTTTGAACCAGACTGAATTTAAATACAATAAATGGATTGATTGCTTTTAAATTGCTTGATATTCTAAGACTGGGGATGATTTGTGGAATATTGACAGATTTATTAAACTGCGAACTCAACTGGGGGTCAACAAATGTCTCAATGTCTTCGATAAATATTTAAAGGTCAAAGTTGCTATTGCTTTGAATTGCGTGATTCTGAAAATTATTTATAGTTTATGAATATAAGGCCAAAGAAGAATGTTTGTTCACTCGGGCGTATACGCACTCTCAAAAATGTAATTATATGAACCAATAGTTATCTTTATTTGGAAATGAATACATTTCAGACAGCTATTCTCATGGCTCATCCTTTAACTATAAACACAACTTGTGATGAGCAATCAAGATTTCATATCCAACTGTACTGAGCAGAAGATTTGTTCATCGCTCTTAATTGATTTAACACACACGATTGCCTCCAAAAATGTTCACTCAACTATTTCGAGATGTTTTTGTATGAATGCAACTAACAGACAAAAATATTCTTTGTATGTTTTTCTAGCCACTATTCAAAATCCAGCTGCCATGACAGTTTCTGTAACACATGTCACGCAGGGTGCATCAGTCGTCACAACCAGAACCATAACCTCCGCTTCTGATACAACAACAACTACAACACAACAGCCCTCAACAACCCGCTCCAAAGCCACCACAATGATGGCCCTTGCAATGGGACGTTCCCAAAGTCCAGGTAATTCAAGTGGATCGGATACCGATGGTTTCGCAAGTTCCTCGGCCTCGGCCACCGCACTCCGAAGGATGTACTTCAAAAGTGGGCGCAGTTCCAAGACAAAATTCAACTCGACCATGCCGTGCACTGGTAGCGGTGGAAACACTAATTCCACCGTACCTAATGGTACCACAGTTGTTGTCCATCATCACAACTCGGTTGCAACCAATGGAATAGCACTGTCATCATCAAGTGTACCTAAGGTGAGTTCAAACTAAATTGCGTCTCTCTTCTTTTTGGATAGGGTATGTAATAGTCTAATTTTATCTTTTTGCGATAGACTTCAAGTGAAGTGAAACACATTTAGCTGTGAATGAAAACCAAAAGAAATGCAATTTTGATTTTGTGAGAAATTACTTTCGTTTTTTTTTTTTGATTTTGTGATTTCTTAGAAGTATGTTAGTTTTTGATATAAACTTAAAATACTACAGTAGTTTAATTAAGTGGAAAAATCCATTATCATAAAATCTCCTGCATTTTTCGTAGTAATGTAAAATTTATAAGGACTGTTAAATTCCTGCATTTTATTCGAAATTTTACTCTCTCTGCTCAGTTTGCCAATATTATATCGTGTCTGAAGCGCGCATTTTTAAGAGCAACGGAATAATTTCTTTTTTTATTGGAAATAAAAGTTAACGATTCCGTGCAGTTGAACATATGAGTGTGTTAGAATAGTAACCGAATGACTTGCACTTGTCTATTTTTGTTTCATACAAAAAGTCATCAACCTTTGACTTTGACAGACAGTTAGACTGATGAAAAAGCTCAATCTGCTAAGTTTTGATCACTGTCTCGACACTTTTTGAGATCAATTATTTTAACTTTTATAAATGACTTTTTTGTTATTTTTAACTTAGTTCTTCATAAATTTCTTGTTCAGGTTGTAATAATGGGATCATCAACGGCCTCCATGACCGACACCAACATCAACACGTCAACGGATTCGGCTTCAACACTCGTTACAAGTGTAGCAGCAACTGATACCTCAGAGACATGTGATTCCTTGGATATGGGTAAGTTGACAAGAGCCAACGTACATAACAAAAACTTTATTTCATTCGAAAAGTTCGTTTTTGTTTCTAAAAATACGCTTAAGCCAAGAACGTTTCCAGAAATAAACTTTGTTCATCAGTCGCTGTTAACATTAATAATTACCCTCTACATATTAGATTTTTGTCCTTCCTCTGTGGTTTTTATTAAATATTCAACAATAGGGTAATGCATGATTTCTTTTTTTATAAAATTAAGAAGGATTTCGTTACTTTCTGCTAAAATCAAAACCAGTTTTTTTATTAAATAGCAAAGCTTAAATACTTAAAACAAAACCTCGAAAAGTTAGAAGCCTTTGTATCTTGTGTAAGAGAGAAAAAAAACTTTTTTCAAAATAGGGTATGTTTTAATTTTTTGTGTTCACATCCTGCATCCTTCCCATTTTGTTTGTATATAATAACATCTCTTCCAATAACATTCCCACATATAACATAATAAAGGAAATGTTCATGATAATGATAAGAAGGATCAAAGTTTCATCCTTAAGGTCTTCTTAATATAAAGAGACAAATCGTAAGTGATGACATTTTTTGTGTATCACTGCGGTGTGTTCAGAAGCAATAAAAACATACAAATGTATGAAAAGTCTCCCGTAGAGGTGTGGTGAAAGCCAAAAAGTTTTAATAGAGTGCGACGACGTTTCGTTAAAAGAAGTGGAAACGTCCTATGTCAATGTACGTGATTCACATATTATGAGTGTCGTATGGCTGGTGTAAATAATTCCTTGCATATATCCTTTTTCTTGTAGAAGGAATAAAAGGAAAAAATTCCGTCACGCAACATTTGTTGTTTGATATTTCTTTCTTTTTTTTGGCAGGTCTTGAAAAAATAATGAATGAAATTCGTCAAAGAAAGTGTAGAATTTTTGTTTTTGTTTTCTTATCAAGTGGTGTTATTTGTTTTTCGTTTTGTTTTGAATTGTTTTTGAAGAATTTGCAATAATTATTTCTTTTCAAAAAATGATATATAAGAAATAATGAGAATACTCATGTGCGTTTAAATCATTTCGCTGTAAAATATTCTCTTTTTGTCTTACATCCGATTACTTGAAAACGCTTTCAAAGTAGAGAAGAATATATTTTTTTTAATCTCGGTTTATCAGGAATACACTTTTCTTGAAAACAAAAAAAAAATAAAAAGTAATATCTTTATATTAAAAATTGTCATTCAATGCCTCAAACGATGATTCCGCTTAAAATCTTTTCACCGTAATTTTAACTCTTGTTTGAAGAGTTGTTTTGGGCATTTCTTTAGCAGCTAAATATTCTTTGAAGAACAATTTTCTCAAGAAAACGCTTCAAATTTTCTACGGATGGAATTAATTTCTACAAGGTTGTAAATACAGAATAAAACAAAGACTCTCTTTTATGCAAGCAAGTATTCGAAATAATTTCTAACTGTACGAAAACCAATTGTGATAGAGCCAGATGAGCGTTTTATAAGCATAAAGTTTAAAATTGTAAGCAAGAGGCGACACATGCAGAAAAAAAAACAGTGTATAATAAATTCTTGACTTTTAATAAAGAAATTGCTAAATTATAAAAGTTTATAAAAAAAACCAATGAAGGTATTATACATTTTATAAACTACTAGCGTTTGACACTGTCTGGCACGATGCTCTCCTGCATAAACTTTTATTATTGAATTTCCCAATGTACTTAATAAAAATCGTTCAATCCTTCTTTTCCCAAAGAAAATATAAGGTTTCCGTCAACAATTGGTTTTCTGGATTTTATAATGCTGTAGCGGGTGTACCACAAGGATCAGTGCTCGGTCCGATCTTGTACACCATTTTCAGCCATATTCGCTAATGATACTTGCGTTTATTCATCTGATTTAATTGGTTTCAACATTGAAACCAATCTTCAATCAGCATTCAATACTATCAACGCTTACTTTTGCATATGGAAAATTAAAATCAATCCTCGTAAGACTCAGGCTATCTTTTTCACACGAAAAAGAAAAGCCTGTTTTTTACCGAGCAACAATCTTCACTTAGGAAATGCTAGTATAGAATGGGGTTCTAATGCAAAATAGCTTGGTGTATATTTAGACAAGACATTAACTTTTGGCTTACATAAACAAAACGTAATTAAGAAAATCAATGCAACAGTAAAAATTCTCTATCCATTTATAAATCGCAAATCGAAGCTTAGCAATGAAAATAAACTTTTGATATTCAAAGTAATATTTCAATCAATAATGTTTTATGGGTCACCTGCCTGGGGCAAATGTGCATTCAGTCATATACGGCGATTATAAACAACTCAAAACAATATCTTAAAAATGATTCTCAACCTCCCATGGTCATTTTCAACGAACGAACTTCACTCCACGTTAGAGATGGATATGGTATCTGAAAGAATTATAAAACTCAATGAAAGATACCTTATGTTATGTGCTTTTTCCGACAACACATTAATTTCAAACCTGACTTTATAGTTTCTATACAATATATAAAAAAACGACATGTCATCATGATAGTTCACTGTGATATTAATCTAAATACTTACTTGTTTATTATTTATTTATTTACTTATTTACTTATTTATTTATATATATATTTATTTATCTATTTGTTTATTTACTAACTAACTTATTTATTTATTTACTTATTTATTTATTTATTTATGTATTTATTTAATTATTAATTTATTTACTTGTATTTATGTTTATTTATAAATTTGTTTATCTATTGCATAATGATCGTATTTATTTATTTATTTATTTTGTTTATATATGTATATTTTTTTCTCTTTTGTATATATTGTTATTAATATATTTATTGCTTTAGTCATAATATATTTTTATTTGTTTATTTAAACTTTTGTAAAACTTGAAGTCTGTTTTGAATAAAAATCGCACCGTCCACCCTTCTATTACCATAAATATTAAATTTAAATTAAGGTTTTTCGTAGCTTTTCCTTCAAAACAAAGATGTATTTTAAACCAATTTATTGATTACCTTACAGCAGTAAGGTAGATCAATCCCACATCTCTGTAATTTGTGCAATTTAGTTTAAGAAAAGATGTACAAAATTGTTGCTACAATAAAAATATCTATCTATCTAAACTACTAGCTAACCCGACAAACGTTGTTTTGCCATATTTTGTGGTATATGAAGAAGAGAGCAATTTGACGTTGTAAAGATTAGCTTATTATATCATTCCATCTTCATCACCCATCATTAACACAATCAAACTGGAAGGCTTGTCACGTATAACTGTCCGTGCGAAAACATGGTGTGCTCAATTCTATGACATTGTTTGGCATTGAGTCAAAAGTCATTGCAAATGTCAATCTTACTTCGGAACTGAATGCGTTAAAATTGAAATGGCACATCTGTATACTAAAGGGCGTCGAAATCGTGCAGCCAAGATGTTGTTGATCAAGAAATACAACGCTAGAGGTAGTACAGTCGCATTGAATTAAGAATATTTGTGCGCGAACTAATGTGCCCCACTGTCCGTGTTTGATGTGGTGAAGACGAAACAAAAGTATCAGAAAGCGATTGATCCCAATGAGTATCAGACATCACGGTATGTTGCATATTCTCCCCATTCACAATTTTCAAGTCCGCGATTAAAGTAGCACCTACATATATACTCAGGAACTTTAGAATAAAACAAGGTTTTCGCAAATGTGCCTAGTGTATCATTACATTAAAAATTTATTTGTAAAAAATTCTAGAGCATAAATGTGTTTATCAGATAGATTAATAACTTCTAACATCATAGATGCTCTGATAGTTCGCAAATCTCATTGAAAGAGTTTATGAAAACTTAGAAAAATGATACACTCGGCGCTTTTTTATCACGATACTATCCCACAGTGTCCGTAGCTTAGTGGTTAGGTGCGTTGGCTGCTAAGCAGAACGTCGTGGGTTCGAATCCTCACAAAACTTCCTAGAGTATCATCTGCCATGAGAAAGTGCTTCTCAACTTTGCCGTTCGGAATCGGCGTAAAATTGTAGGTCCCCTCGATTCTTCACACGCACCTAGAGAATTGTTGATGAGATTAAGCCACTTAGGCCTTGGCTCTTCAAGAGCTGTCGCGTTGCTCTATCTATCTATCTCAAATGTGAAAAAATTAAACTACAAAAATTTGAACATACAATTTCACAAGTAAAAACTGGTAAGACCGCAAACTTGAAATGCGAAGCTTATTATTTTCTGAACTGTTTTGAAAGTTGGAAGAGATTGGAGTTGTAGAGTTTCTCAAAATTACTGTATTAGTTTTGCGAAGTTCGTCGAAAATTGTATGAAAGAGAAAGATGTTGTTTCTTCTGTTACTGAGTTTTTAAACACACGCACAAAATATGTTAAGTATTCTTCATGATACTTGTGCTTAGATCCCACATTTTAAACAACTTTTTCGTCTAATGTAAGTGTACTTAAAATGTGAACCAAAAATTTAGTATACTGAAGGCATATGAGAATTATGTATTTGTTCTCTTATGAAAGTCAATTTATCAATTTAACTTGCGTTTTACCTTTCCAATTTTGACACAGCATCTTATACATCTTCATCCTTAAGAAATTCAAGCCTTTTCTGTAAAATTCATACAAATGACGTGTGCCTACTACCTTAACCGAAGTGTATTCAATTCTCCTTATTTCTAAATATATTGCCTAGGTAAATGCCCTATTGAATAAAACTCAAGAACCTCTGTCAGACTTAAGCCCTTCCCTTTTAAAATATTGCAAGAAAAATTTCCATCTCTGGTTTATTTTTGTTTTCACAAAATCTTTCCATGATCTTTTAGCAAACAACATATCTCTTCATCATTGTGCTTTAATCGTCCTTATACCCAAACACAAAAAAACCACATCAGAACGGAAGAAATTTTTAACCTCCACCCAATATAAGAACACACCTTGACAAACACGTTCCCACATTGAAATACAAATCCCATGCACCAAAACAAAACACCGGAGAAAAGATAAAATCCACGAATAAATTTCCATGTGAACTGAAATTGCTTGTTTCCGTGACATGAATTTCTCAAACTCCAATTGCGAAACCAAATCCGAAATTGCGATATTCCCTTCCGTGGTTGCTTATAATAGTATATTCAAATTCATCCCATCTTGAAACCATCGCGGAGGATGATGCTCCGCAGAGGATCAAGATTTTCAATATTTTTTGTTCTGTTGGTGATTCATGCTAATTTAACTGTTCCGAGGAGAAACGAAAAACCCACTCACCTATTTTAAGAATAAAAAATACAAAAAAAGTATAGGTATTCAAGCACTTTTTTGTTTGTTTGGAATTTTCAAGGTGATACATCCGGACAGAGTGAACCTATTTTCAGTTCAATCGAAGAACCCCTGCTAACGGCCATTCATGCCGGAGACTCGGAACTCGATTCCAATGAGATGGAACTAACAAGCACAATGTATTTTGGTCCTCGAATGAATGCCCAAGAAAGCATCGAGGTTAGTATTCTGAAAGCCCTTTGATTTCATGCTTCATTAGCTCTTTGGCAATGTGGTTGTTGTTGTTTTTTTTTTTATTTTCTCCTTTACAAATTCAAATAATGTTTTCCTTTTTCCAGAGTCAAGAGTCCTCGCTATCCATTCAGGTCGAACCGACATCAACAACTCCTCTGCTGTCACACAAAACCCCTCGAACAGCACCACTCTCAACCAACTCGTCGAATCATTTTCCCTTCGATAAGCCGATTTCACCGAAAAGCGCCCGCACAACAGAAAAGAACAGGTCCCTGTTTACCTTCAAGGATGCTGAAATTTTCTTAGAAAAACAGCGCCGCAAATCGGCTTACGAAACTGTTCAAAACACTGACGACGCATGTCGGAGGGAGAACTCGTCGCGTAGCTACAATTCAAGGAGACGAGAGTCATCGGCAAATGAGAAGGAAAAACGTCGATCGATTCGGGAGTTATCGCCAAATAAAAACAAGACGCACAAGGACTCTGGGAACAATCGAAACAATCGCTACTACGACGAGGACGAAATCACCTATGACTACGATTATGACCACTCGAATGAAGACGATGTCAAAAAACAGAAACGCGAACCGAAATTTCGCACAAAATCAGCCAGTCGCCACGCCAGCAATATGAAAACCAGTCCTAAACGAGACCGCCGACAGATTAATTCCGCTCCAGCTGTAACGTCCAAGGAAAAGTTTTTCAGCAAAAAACAGCAACTGTCACCGTCCAGCGGCGGTCATCATCAGCAGCAGCAACAGTATTCAAATCGAAAGTATTCATCGTCGTCATCGTCGAGCAGTGATCGAAAGGACGTGACAATGTTTCCCTTTGACCGCGAGGCACTAGACTATGAGCGGATCCAACGAGAGTGTTTCGCTGTCGACGAAGACCCTCACGACTCCAGTTCGACCACAAGTTCCACAGACAGCGAGGATCACAATGCTTCGGTGTACGAACGCAAGCCAATTTATGTGTCACCGTCTAAAGTTATCCTGAATGCCTGCTCGATTAAGAGCAACGACATCTTCCAGCAATACACCCTCCTCTCACAACAAGAGACCTTCCATTCCAACGAACGCCGCAATTCGAAAAGAAACCGTCCTGACCATTCCAAATATCAAAACGATCACCTGTCCACATCAGATGCCTTCTACCCAAAACCGCCAACAGCTGCCAATGGTGGCGATTCAGCACCCCTAACTGCCGGCCACATCTCACCCAAATCACATCACGCCGATGTCCATCACTTCGACCAGATCGCCTCGAAATTCGATCAGATCCCGCCGAAGGCCTCTGCAACCGGCAACGATCACTACCATGGGTCCAATGCCAATATCTATGGCAGCACTGCACAAAACCACACCAGCACCAATAACACCAGCAACCTAAACAACAACAACAACCGATGTTCTTCCCCATCGAATTTGGCCAATAACGTCAGCAGTCCGAACGGTTCGATGCGTGGCACACCGCCCTTGCCGGATCTGCGAGTTGACTTCTTCTCCGAAGCGTCCAAATTAAATTCCAAGTCATCATCGCAGCATCATCTACCTGAAAAGGATCACATACAATTTTCACACCATCATCATCATCAACAGCAGCAGCACGACAATTTGGACGATTGCCAGAGATTATCGTTAAACGCTTCCGCTGGCGCTGCTGCCTCGAGCACAGGCCAGACGTCGTCATCGGCGGCATCGGTGTCGGCCGGCAATGGAGGACCAATAAATGTGACTGCGAATCCGATGGAATCAGCAGTTTGTACGCAACCGCGAGCTACTATAGTCGTTCAACAAGTACGTACGATATAATTTACTTTTTTTTCTCTCTCACAAAATTCAAATAAAAGAAATTACCAACAAAATTTCCCTTTTCTCGAAAACGTTTTTGAAAAACCACAAAGCAATTCAGTATATTTTGAATACGTGATCAGTCGGGTCGATTATTATCCGAACATCTCGAGAAGTATTTTTTCTAGTGATCTTAAAATCGAAACTATTCTTTTTCTGAAAATATTTTAACAATAATTTAATTTTGTGTTAATTGTTCTGGAAACATTTTGGATCAACTTCTTTCTTATATTTGAGAATTTGCCATTGCCCATTCAAGAATGTGATCTGATAAAGTTACAATTGACTTCAACCCTAAAAAAAATATCAGAAAAGCTATTTTTTTTTCAAAAAGTGAAAGTTTCGCAAAACACAGTTAAACATATTTAAAAACAAATAACAAAAAAATAATTTCTTTCGTAAAAATGGCACCCTTCTATAAAAGAATGTGCAGGAGTTTCACCAAACAGTATATAAAGGTTTGTTTATTTTTATTTTATTTGCATTAACTTAAAATGACTACATTGAAACCACAATTGGAAAGTACAAGAATGTTGATCAATTATTTCCTCAAAATAATATTTCTCAAAGTCTTGTAAGATTACAACTTTCTTTCACTTGACTATTATTGTTAAACTCGACAATTGTTTTTTTCTGCTTAACAGTAGCCTTTTTACTTTTTGTGTAACAAAAATGTTAAGCCCTATTTTGCAAAAAAAAAATTGTTAAGGAAAAATCCCAAAACGTATGTTAACTCTTCAATAATAATAATTTTCTTTTATTTATTTGGACAACGATAACAACTTAGAGGTGCTCACGGAGTTATAGATATTTCATAGCTGCCAAGCCGATCATCAGACTTCTTTATTAGTGGTGCTGTCTAGGTTCAAATCCCAAAATGTGAACTCAAAAAGTTTTTTCGATTAAAATGAAAAAAAAAAAAACAACTAGACAGCACCACTAATAAAGGAGTCTGATGAACGGCTTGACACCCGTGATTATCGTTGTTGTTATATAGTTGTTCAAATACATAAATGGAATTGACGGAAGCAGCCTAACTACAGTTTAGAAACGAAATAATCATTTTCTACTCCAATAATTTATTGAGTTATGCCAACATGATGGCGATTAAAGTAAATTTTTATAGCTACATGTGTGCTCGATGTTTTTGCATTCACTTCATCTGCTAAAAAATAACAGAAAATTCACTTAATTCTACTCAATCTAAAATTTCTCTAATTTTGTTTTGTTTCCTTTTCCGCCTTTCCGGAAGATATAGCCTAATAGTGGATAGTATTTTGCATAATTCTATAATCTTGTAACCGATCATAAAAATTAGACTATACGCACTACCCTGAGAAATATTTCCACTATGTGGTACTTGAACCGGGAATGGGGGTTGAAAGAACTAAATTTACTCCTTCTCGTCACTTAAAGTTATGAATTAGGCCGCACCCTATTTAAAAACCAGAAATGTTTTGAGACACCAAATGCTGAGAATCATGGAGAACGAAGTTTACTTACTTACTTAAGGTGGCGCTACAGTCCGTTGTGGACTTGGGCCTCAATCAACAGGCTCCGCCAGCTAGCTCGATCCTTAGCTAGTCGTCTCCAGTTTTGCACTCCAAGTTGATTGAGGTCCTCTTCCACTTGAATGCGCATCTGAGTCGCGGTCTTCCTCTCCTCCTACGTCCCTCGGGGATAGTGTCGAAGCTTTCCGGGCCGGAGCATTGGTGTCCATTCGCTCTAAATGACCGAGCCATCTGAGTCTCTGGACCTTGACCCTTCTGGCTAGGTCCATGTCGTTGTACAACCCGTAAAGTTCGCTGTTGTATCTTCTTCGCCATTCCCCTTCATTGCACACGGGGCCAAAGATGACCCGAAGAACTTTCCTCTCGAAACAGCCTAAGGCACTTTCATCCGATTTTGTCAGTGTCCATGCTTCTGCACCATACAGCAGGACTGGGATGATGAGTGTGTCGTACAGTTTTACCTTAGTTTCTCGAGAGAGGGCTTTTCCACTCAATTACTTTCTAAGCCCAAAGAAACAGCGATTAGCAAGAGTTATTCTTCGTCTGATATCGGCGCTGGTGTTATTGCCCGTGTTTATAGCGGAGCCTAGGTAGACAAACTCCTCTACTACCTCGAAGTTATACGCGTCTATTGTGACGTTCTGCCCGAGCCGTCGGTGTTGGGTGTCCTTCCTCGAAGACAGCATATACTTCGTTTTTCCCTCATTTACCGATAAACCCATTTTTGCCGCTTCTGTCTCAATTCTCACAAAGGCGCCATTGACATCACGCTGTGTTCTTCCCATTATATCAATATCATCGGCGTACGCGAGAAGTTGAAACTCTGGTGTTGATTGGAGTTCTGCCCTATCTTCTCAAGAACGATGTTAAAGAAATCGCATGACAGTGCATCGCCTTGTCTGAATCCTTTTTTGACGTCGAAAGATTCCGTGAGCTCGTTGCCAACCTTGATGGAGCAGCTTGAGTTCTCCATCGTCATTTTACACAAGCGAACGAGCTTGGCAGGGACGCCAAAACTAGACAATGCTTTGTACAGTTCGTCTCTGTGGATGCTGTCATACGCGGCCTTAAAATCGATGAATCGAAAATATATATATTATTCTTCGATCAAATAATTCCAATCGATTGCGATTTATTTTCTCCTTTTAATAAAATACAGAGTTAGTGCGTGTGCGAATTGGGTTAAATTTTGACACTTCGCATTGAATAAAATGTGTTAAAAATTAGACTAGCTGCGGAGCAAGTTAAAATATGACAGCAGTGGTTAAAAATTCATCAATTTTTAACCACAGTTCATCCAATTCGCACACGGCCTTATAGTTTAAAATCCCCGCGAATATTCATGTATCAAACAAGTCTTACGTTAAAGCAAATATTCAGATTGAGTTTTCAATCAAGAGTCAATTCAATTTACATTTTAAAATTAAAAATAGAAATGTATGACTAACAATCACAAATCCAAACAATTTAATTTATTGAAATTAAACAGAATCATAGTCATTCAGCATAAGATCAAAAAAGCTTAAAAGACACACATAAACAAAATCTCAGTAACACACTCCCATCATCATGGTGTCAAAATTTGACAGTCTAAAAGACTATAAATTTGGCCTTACGCATCGTTCTTCTTTCAAATATCCGACGGAATGATATTAACAAAGTGTAAACAAAACAAAAAGCAGAAAATCAAAACACGATATTTCTTTAAGAAACCCAAGCAAGTGTAGACCAAGACAGACACGACCAAAGCTAGAAATATAAAATTTGCATACAAACAAGAAAACACGAGTTAATTTATTCTATAGGAACGCGAACTTCAATAAAACACAACGCATCGTTTGGACTAAATAAAAATTACGTCGTGTCAAGGATTGATTTATATCTGTTTTGTGTGTGTTTTGTTTTTTGTTTAATTCGTCTGAAAATTTTGCTTACTCGCAGTCAGAGTTTTTTTTTTCTATATTTCCCTGATGGTTTTCAATCTCGACGAGAATAATCCCAAAGTGTTAATTGATGATTTAATTTTGTAACCTCTTAAGAAACTACGAGCTTTAAGAGTGCAAACACAGGAAGTTGTTTTTAGTGAAAAATATAATAGAGAGATGTCACTGGAAGACTTGTAGACACCCCAAAAGGGGTTTCTGACAAACCGACCTTCAACTTGTGATTTTCAAGCTACTCGAAAACAAAAATCCATTCCAAATTTAACTTACAAGAGAACTTAAGAGAAAACAATTATACACTTAACATCTGGACACTTAAGTTCGGTTTTTAAGACAAAAATAAATATTTTTAAATATCACTTAGTTCATGGGAGTTTATTTGCTCACAATCCCTTGGCCCTGGTAATGATAAATGATTTAAAACGTTTTAGGAAACTTAAAAATAACGTCTTTGACATGAGGAAAATAGTATCAAACATAATTCACGTCTCTTGTTCTTCGAACTCGTAGACTAAGAGCCGTGTTTTTAATCACGTACGCACTTAATTCGCTAAGTTCATTTCATAATGATTCTAAAAAAGTGCTGAGAAAAAAATCACCTGCCTCCGGTCAGCCAACAGAGTACCGGCCGGTAGCGTTGAGGCCCCTCAGAGTGCCTGCTAATTAAATTGTGAGAATGAAAAGATAGATTAGCAGAGATTTTCACACCCTTCAAGAACTTCCGTTTTTAAATAATATCTTTCATAGAAAGAAACTGTTGAACGAAGTAATTTCCTGGAAAATAACAGAGAAACAGGGTGTTTCTTATTTTCATCTTCGATACAAAACAAATCACAAAACTAGGAAACTAGGATCATGATTTCAGACTACGATTAAGGTCGTTCTACGATCTAAACGGCAAGAGTTGAGACTTCTATAACTATGACTATAACACCCTACGTGGTTCTTCCGATTTCATTATAGTCCATGGACATGGAGTGGGCATTCATGGAATTATTAACTTGCGTCATATTTTTTGAGATACTTCCGAACTAGCTTGAATAAACAAAGCACCCAAATGAATTCCATACAATCTTTCATGCAATTTAACAAGTCAATTATAAATTTTGTTGAAATTTCTTGTACGTTAACAAATTGCGCCTCTCTTCATATAAATTTGTTTCAGTGAAATTTCCCTTGATAAATAATACTATCCAAGGGGAATTTTTTACTAAAAATTCTCATCGAAGGATGTTTATACAATCAGTGTTTAGGTTTCAAGCAATCTAATGATTTCCGAATCCTACAACACATTAGCATTGATTTTACATTTCTAAATAATTCAAATACTTGTATGAAAATGTGTTTATTCAATGAATATTAATTAATAATTATGGTACACATTCAACTGCTTTTGTTCTTCGAAATAGAAATGGATACTGCAACTTCCGATTTATCGAAATATTTTCTATTGCATTATAGGCACATTAACACACACAAACCAAACGTTTATGCATTTATTAGTTATTGATTTCAGGTAATTTATTCCGATAGGGGTTTTGCTTGAATGCCAAGGAGCTCTTATTGACTTATGATAAATAGAGAAATTATAGCTTTGAAGAGGCATAATAGCATTAAGTGTTTAATAGTATTGTCTAAGAGGCAATTTGCTTTTATTTGGAAAGGATCTGTGTGGGTGACGTTGAGTATGAGTATGATGGCCTATTGAATTAAGCCTGAAAGAATACATTTATTCGTTCGGAAAAATTAAGGAGTGCCTTAAGAGATTTTGAATGCCTACCCCAAGTCCTTAATTTGATGTCCCCGAGGAAAAAAGTGGCACTTTTTGTCCTACCCTAAACAATTTTACTGTCTAGTTTTTGGAGTTACTAAGAAGTATCATGTTAAAGGTCATGTTATACAGAAAACAAAAAAATTAAATCTTATGATTGTGGCCTTGCTTCAAAACTATACCCGAAGGAGGTCACAGCAATATAAATATGTTAATTTGATACATATCTTGAGGATAAGAAAGCTTTTGATGGTAACTTATTGAAGTTTTGTGGTTGTTTTGAATGATGGCAACTTGAGAGTACTTCTGAGGGGATATGCCTTACAAGGATTTTAGAGACATAACTATACGTTAAGGAAATTTAAACTTTTGTTATGATAATTATTGTTTTTCAAGTAATTTTCTACTGAAAAAAATTCCAGTAAGTTGAAAGGAATACTTCAAAAACAATCCACCTTGGTCGTTTGAATACCTTGCGCTATTCAATAATTGCTGAAAGAAAACAAGTAGCAGCTGCTATCATCTACATATCTTTCTTCCCAATCATATCAATAACTTTTCACTTGTCATCATCCAATCGCCTCTTTTCAAAATATTTCAATCTCCATCAGAAAGTTCAAAACGATTCATGATCTAATTTGTGTAAAAATATCACAATCCCACCACTTTTGAATATCTTTCGCGGTTGTACTGCCTCTTAAGCTATCAAAACATTTCGTCCGAATCTATGAAAACAACTTTAAATTATGATTTCTCTGCCGGGGGTATGATGTGAAAGGAAGAAAGAAATTATTAATTGCTTCTTAAAATAGAAGAGGTGTGTGCAAGAAAATAGAAATGCAATTCGTTGTCAAACTCATCGAACAAAAAACATCTGTTTGTTTGATTTTCATGATTTTCAAAATAATTGAAAAAAATGAAAACAAAACAATTTTTCAAAACAACTACCAGCTTAAAAACAATCAAGACTTTCAACACTTTTTTAAATTTTATGACTTGTTAATTGAATCAAACAATATTCGAAATCTAAAGTCTTAATAACAAAAATCCCACTGTACTTTTGCCTATTCTTGTGCTGCCTTCTCAAGACACAGAAAATCAAACAATTAAAACACAAACCGTGTTTCCGATGTTTGTTTAGACTAGATTCTTGTTTATGGCTTTCTTTTTGTGTAAGTTCAAACCGATCAGCGTTTCGTTTGTTAAGACTTGAAATTGATGATCGTATATTTTCGGATGTTTGAATACTTTGAAATTGTAGTTGCGATTGTTTGTTTTCATGTTTTTTTATTGATTTTGATTACAGTATAATTGTGTGTTCGAACAGATGGTCAGTGTTCTTTTAGATATAGTTTTGTGGTTATTGGAACATTTATTTTAAATTACTCTGGTTGCTGACCGGGAACATACTTTGTATACACTATTTATTTATCAGATGCGTGAACATAGATTGAGAAAATCGAAAATTAATTATTCGCTTTACAAGTTTAACGTTTAGCTTTGGGTGTTTAGTGTTTGTTATTTTTAGAAAATACTATTTTGATGTTCCCTAATGTGAACTCACGTCATTTTTGTAATAATACGTATCTGTTAAAATTTTCGTATGAAAATGATAGAGCAATGAACTTTGGTTTGGACATTTAATTTTAGACACTTCAACTGATTCCATAATATTGGAAAATGAGAATCTATTAAAATTCAAGGCAAGACAAGCGATATGTACTTTGAAGTTGATTCCTTTTCTCATCTTGTTTTGATAAGTCTAGAGAAAACAAGGTTTGAGCTTCAGTTTCTCTAACCTAGCTCAGAACAGTTTTTATTCTTAAGTCATTAACACTCAGCTGACGCCATTGCGAAACTTATATGTTAAAGTCTAAGATAACAGAAGGTTAAGGTCAAAAAACTGGAAAATTAAAGCCAAGAAAACGAAATCAAAAACATTGCCGCAGTACTTCTGCCCTTGTAACGCTTGCCCAGAAAAAAAATCCTACCTTTTTCACGAAAATCTACTTCTTTTTGACACTCGAAGTTATGAGAATCTTGAAGATCGAAATGTATAATGTATTTCGATTTTCCTAACAGCCCTGAATAAGGCCACAGTTTTTTTCAAATACAGAAATTTTATGAGACACCAAACGCTGAGAATCATGGAGAACGAAGCATTGAAATTCTTCGTTCAAATAATTCTATTCAAGCAATTGTCTTTTTTTTTGTGAACTCAGTCAGTTCAATATTATTCATGCCACAGAGAGGACTCTCGCTTTCCTTTTTTCTATATTTTTTTTAAATTCACAAGAATTTTAATTGCTTATAAACGTTGTAAATATGTCTTCTCTTAGGCAGACATAGTAAGAATATAGTGTGTGCAAATTGTAAGAAAAAAGTATGCGAAAGCAAATACCAATGCAAAATAGCAGTCTGGTATAGCAGATAAAGACGTTACAATACAATCTGAATTAGAAATAGGTTCAAAAAAACCACAACCCTGTGTCTGTATACAAAATCCATCAAAAGAATGAGAAATATGCATGTCAAACCTTTTGAAAACAAATGCCAAGCTGCGCCTTTCTGTCTGTTTAAAACATTGTCTTAAACTTTTTTGTCACTGACTTCTTAAGTCAATGTCTCATTTCTAACCTAATTATAAGCCAAACATTGATGTGAATTCTCAAAACAAAGGCCTGTTGCCCCAGAAACAAAATTAAAAAGTAACTTCTGACAAAAGGGTCAACAATATTAATCGTACATTCTTAAGCTTAAAAAAATCAATTTCCCTAAAAATACCTTCAGCCAAAAAAACTTCGATCGCACCAAATCAACTGAATTCGTCTTCACTTAACTTTCAGACGATAACCTACATTTTTTTTTTTTTTGTTTGCTTGAAAAATACCTAATAAAATTAAAAGTGAATATAAAGGCTTACAAAATTTCCCAAACAAAACCCACTACTTCATTCTTTTTTGCGTATAAGCCCTCTTGAAAAACAGCCTCTCTGACTCTGTCTCTTAATTATTCTGTAAGAGAAGGCCCTTCATTATGTTTTAGGTACCTGGAACCTGGGTAAAATTTAATTAAAAAACCGATTAATTTAATATTAAAGTCATGTAAACGCTGTAAGCTACCGTTGTTTTTATCTCTGTCTCTTTTTTTTGTAGTCAAACTCTCTCGCCCCCTCACCCTTCTGTGCAACTTCACATTTTTACATTTACATTTACATTTTTTACGGAGCCTGCAGCTGTTGTTGACACATTCTAGTACCAATGTTGTTTATATGGACCGGGCATGGAGGGTCCTTTTTTATTGTTTTACCCCTCTCGAGTTGTTTTTAAGGTCGACACACATAAAATACAAGAATTAATTCATTTATGTCCTTAAAAATAAAGTGGAGAGGTAATGTTACATTTTGATGCATGTGAATTCAATTTAAATGACTCTTGTGGTTTCGATCAATGAAATATGAACAGAAATAAATTTGCTGTAAGTGTAATTATTAATTTCATTTATGCATTTAGGTATGTATATCGAAGGATTCAATTAAATTAAAGGCATTTTCAAAAGGACAAGGACAAAAATCGGATTAACTTTTCCCTGAAAGAGCACAAACCAATATGATTTATTAAAACGACCTATTGGCTCGGACTGAAAAAAACTATCATCCTTTTCTGTTTGATGTCCTTTTTTTACTATGTATATATCTAAAGGACCTTCTTGCTGTTTTATGATATATTTATTTTTAAATTTTATTCATCTTTTTCTTCAATTTCTTTCGTTATAGCCATCCTTAAGCCTAGATAGTACGGTGGAAACCTTACTAATAAAAAGCGAGGGTGACTTTGTGAGCGTTGAACAAGGCAAGGACTCTCGTAAAAGGAACTCACAACAGCTTCACATTCAACAGCAACAACAGCAACAACAACAGTCGCAATCACAACAACAGCAACAGCAGCAACAACAACGTAGGGACGAAAACATGAGGCAATTGCTTGATGTTACAAACACATTAACTTTTGAAGAGTTAAGGGATTTCGAAATGAGGTAAGTCCTTTACCCAAATCCAAAATATCCTACAAAAGTAGTAGTCCGTTTTGTGGATGGGGTATTTTTTTTTTTTTTTTTTGAGGTTATTTTCTTTCTGCTGGCGGGCGGTGTGTTGATTTATTAAGGGATCAAGCGAGGTAATTTGGCTTGGTGTAGTATTTGTATAAGGCTCAATTTTTGAGGAAGGATCTGAAGAAACTGTTTTGTCTTAACATAAAGCAATGATACTAGAACCATTTCAAAGTTCTCGATTTTGTTTACAAATTATTGCAATTACTCTTTTTCTGTTGAAACTAAGTTTGAATTTATTTGGCACTTAAATGAAGGAGTTTGGTGAATAATAGGCTTTTTTGATAAGAAATTGCAAAAGATGATATAGCTAAGTTAAAAAGTTGTCAAGTTGAGAATTGTCTTGAAATGATATTTTTGATTGAAAGTAACTAATTGTCTGTTATATCGCTGGAGCTGGAGACGTTCAACTAGCAAGGATAAAATGTATAACACTTTTTTCGTCTCAGAATAAATAAACATTATTTTGACGGTTCACCGATGCACGGACGTCTACCTTCCCAGACCGATAATCAATTAATTATTATCAACAACCCAACACGTGCTCGAACCACAACCCGCAATCGTTGAGTCTTTGACTTCAAACTTAAACATCAAGTCCATTTTCTTTTTGCCAATAAATAAACCATAAGCACTCAAATTGACTTTTTTTAACTCAAAAAGAACCCAGACGTTAAGGAAATTCGAATATGCCGTCAATCAATGTCGGGTCCATGTTTTCTATTTGCGTTTTGTTTTGCCCATTTTCCGGTTTTTCTTATTTATTATTCTTATTAACCATCGAAGTGTTTACCTTAAAGAAATACAATAAGAAAAAATGTGCACGACGGTGGTTCGTACGAATTGTCCTGGATGCTAAAAATAAATATTTATGATTACTTAAATTGCAAAAAGTAGTGTTAAAATAAGAGATATACTATAAGCAATTTGATTACAATTACTTACGGTTAACGTAATCAAAAAATAAACTTCAATATATAAAAATAATTAGGAATTCATTAAGAAAATTAAACTTTGCAAATGAACTGTAACGTACAACATTTCATTCAAAAATTTACAATTAAACAAATTCAAACCTTATCTGATGTTATTGAATTTTTTTTTTTTGAAAATCGTTCGGAGGTTTTTTTTTAAATTAATTTTTTATTTATAAAATTTTTCAAAAATGTTTTAAAATTAAATTGAGTGATGCAGTTTTTAAGACTGTAAATATATATTATACTTAAATTTGGATTCATAAAATTGATCCGGTTTTTGGATACAGGAATTTTGAAAAAAAAAAGTTAAAAATATTTTTTAAAAATCCAAAAAAATTTTAATTTTTTTGAAAACACACTATTATTTGAACAATATATACGTATTTCAAAAAAAAAACTTAGTGATGGGGACTTTCATTTTCGAGAAAATCTAATAACAAAAAAAAACGGTTTAGGGAGGTACGTTTTGAGCAATACAAAAAAATTTTTTTTTACTAAAATACATAAATGTTCAAAAAACTTAATCAAGAACGTTTAAAAAAAATCTATCGGGCCGGTCGTTTTGGAAGAAAAAAAATGTTTTGTTTTGGCCAAAAAAATCGTCTGGTGGAACCCTTAATTTTGATCTTTTAAAACAAAAATAACAAAATTGGGATATGACTTTTGCTCAAACTCTAATTTTCAAATTTGAAGTTCAATCGGAACAGAAGTTAAGGCTGTAGATGCCTGTAAAACTTTGACAGACAGACAGACGGAATCGCCGGACCCACTTTTTCGACTTCTCTATCTCGTAATGTCATATCTCATTCATCTCAACTTTTTTTTTTGTACGAATTCAATACTTGCCATATATTTATATGTGCTAAGTAAAAAACCTTAAAAAATGTCATAATTTGCCAACTTCTTGCCAATCTAAAATGGTTTTAACCATATGAAGACTTTGAAATGAAATTAGAAAAGTAATCGATTTTTATTGCCCAAAGGTAATTTTTTGCCTCACTGCCCCGTCACCGTCATATGAGAACGATTCAAATGTTTTGCAATAGAAAAAACTAACTTTCTCCAAATTGCAAGGATGATTTACAACTCGTGTTTGTGTTTTTATTTTTTGCTGATGTTCGAAAATAGTGCCTGGAAACTTGTTAACACTTTGCACTGCAAAATTTATGAACTTTCAACTTTCAAGCAAGATGAAGACATATTTGTTAAGAGCATATCACACGCCCTTGTAACTGTGCAAACTAATTTTTCTGTAGCTTCCGTTTTTTGCCTTCAAAATTTTGCACTTTTTTTTACTTTCCCTAAGGCCGGGTGCTAGTTCGAGCATGAGAAAGAAAAACATTTTGAACTTTAAATTGTCAACACTTACATAAGTTACTTGAGTGAGTGGCGGCGTTCATTTTATTTATTCCCTGGTATATCAAAGGTGCTTACCTGGAAACTACTTATAGTTCAAAGAAAATGAGTAATGAAGGAATTTTGTTCAAGTATTTGGACTTATGGCATTTAACAATTTCTGTGAAATGAATTTAATTAGAACGAAGACGATGCAGTATCGAGCAAGCAACGTATATGCAACGTAAAATTTCCCATCACTGTCCTTGTGACAATCTGTCTCCCCTAATTGTACTATATGCTTTCTAAGAAGCATGTATAGGAATTGTGTTTACTCTTGAAGGACAAACACATTGTCAATGTTGATTTTTGCTTTAATTGTTAATCAAAAATCTTGGCCTCATGAATTCTTAAAGTACTTGAAGGCAAACAAAAGAGTCTCAACAAAATTCTGACTAAACTAATCAAAATCGATATATCCCTTCAAAGTTGCAGGAACCGGAAATTGCTTACGGTTAAAAAACACACATACACACATCACATTGACTGCGATTGATGTTTCTCTGAGTATACTATATTTTTGCTCTCAGACGAAAAAAACAAACAAATAACATTTATGGTATGATATTCGTATACCTTCCTATGTATTTTTTTTTGCTACGAGAATGTCGTGTATAGTTTTGTGTGTTTTATGCGTAGCTATATGTGATGTTTTTGGGACAATAAAGAAAATAAGAAAATTGAAAAATATATTTTGAAGCATCGTAATTCCAAATGGAATGGATAGGATAAATATTTTGAATGGAATTATTTATTTTTTTTTTGTCAAACTTGGCTGTAAGGCAGAGTTGTCGATTTATCTGGATTTAAGATGAATTTTCTTCTTTTTTTATACTTTTGTGAGTTTATTGACAGCGCGTATTTACAATTTTGATATGAAATGTAAAACGTTGACGAGTGTCCTTGTTATTTTGGTGATCTCCAAAAGCTTAATACCGTCTTGGGATTGAATAACAATCAGAATGCAAATGTACATGTATGTAAGGAGAAAGATCCCTGTAGCAAGGAGATTTGTTGCTTTATTAAAATTGAGTTCACCTGAGTGTAACATCAAATTGGATATATGTACATATTTTGTATTGAAGCATTCTTAAACTGTCAGCCTTGAAAGGATCGTTTCTATTTTGATATGATATATTTAGGTATTTATTTTTTTTTTTTCCTAAAGCAAGACAAAGAAAAAAAGAATGGAAAATTTTGCATTCCACTTCCATGCAATACTTGGTGAATTATTATCCCTATTGCTGAATTCACTCACATTTAGTTATCATTATGTGTTTTGTTAAGGCCTGGATTAAAAGAATGTTGAAAATTACTGGTAATTGAATGTTAATGTTTAAATTCATCACAAAACAACATTGGACTATGATAATCGAAATCCCGGAAAACAAAATTCCGGATAACGAAAGCCCAGAAAATACTTTCCCGCAGTCTTTTTGACCGGGTAACAGTTGCCCGGAATAAAACCTATCTTTTTTCATGAGAATCTACTCTTTTTTCCTGACTCAAAGTTATGAGAATTAAAGTGACCGAAATCTGGTACGTAAACGTAAGTAATGTAGCGAAATCAATAATAGAAGGCATAATGAATGCAACAAAATCCAGGTTTTATTGCGGTAATAACAAGTAGTCAAGACCAAATTTGAGATTTTCAAATTAAAAGGTTTGCCTTGTTTATATTTGTAAAAAGGTGTACAGTGTTTAGAATTTCAGTAGACACTTAGGTACCTATTCACAAATAAAACTGCTTTCTTCAAGCATATTTGCATATGGATTTCATTAAATTTCAAACAAACAGATAACAATTTTTGCTATAAAATTCCATCCTCTTAAACATTCAACACCTTCACTCGCCGATGATGTTTTTAAACCAAATTAATATATAAATCACAAGGAATAAATTCTTGAACGAATGAAAATAAAATAATTAGTCTCTCATGAACGAGTAAAAACACACATTAAATAAATAAAAATCGAAACTCGATTAGAATTCAATTTTCTTCCAAAACTTTTTTTTTCATTTTCTCATAAAAACCATCTTAGACTTAAAAACCGTCTAGGTGTTGCTAATTGCTTGTGGAAAAGTTTAAATTTGATCAAGTTTCTCATGAAATGTTTGCTTAATTGTCTGTAAGCAATTAAAAACTTTTAAATTCCTCAAAATTTATTCATATTCCATTTTCTTTTTGCTGAGGTTTCTTGTGAATATGTCGTTAATGGTTATGCAAATAAAAGAAGTCAATTTTTGCAAAATAAATCAAAGTCAATAAGGTTTTTCTAATAAAAAAAAGTTGATTTCTCTCAAGTTGTTATGTAAAAATTAATTTCATCATCAGGGAATGAAAAAAGGTAAATGGAAATTTCTTTTAATTACACTTACCCCAATTTTTAAAGGCAAACACATGGTTTCAAAAATGTTACACAAAAAAACACTTTTTTTGTTTCACTCTAATAATAAATTCCAACAGAATATTGCATGTGTGCAAAGAATATTTGCTTAAGAAATTAATAAATGATAGTAAAATGGATGAAATTTGAAACAAATTCCACAAGGAGAAGTCGAAGTTTGAAGCTTTTTGAGTAATTTCTATAGCGGATTCAAGGATATTTATGCAATTCCGCTTATAGCGAGTAACTGAAACAGGACGTCTAAGAAATACACTCAGACATGTGGCCATGAATAAATAGCAGTTAAAGCAGAAGGACTCTACAAGAATTGCATGTTTTAGGTCATGTTTCGTTTTAACACAAAAATATGGGTGCGGATATCTGTATCAAGAGTTGAAACGAAAGCAGTACAATGGCTTAAATATATTTCTAAAAATATGTTAACCATTTGATAGCCAAAAACTAGTAAAAGAACCTTGCTATGCTAAACTACAAAAATTTCGCCTTCAATGTTGCACAATCAGCCTTCTAGCAATTTCAATGTCAATGATCTACAAATGTGTTAGATAATTGATAATTGGTTAGCCTTCAACATATTTCAAAATATATGAAAAAATCGAGTCCTGTCTGTCAAAATATTGACTTTCAAACATTTTTTGTGCTCTGGTTTTTTTTTATAAAGACAAAGCGATCTAACTTGTTCTACTAATTGACAAAATCTTAGGACTTTTTTATTAAAAAAGAAAACATTAAGTCTACGAAGATATCAACTAAAAATATAAATTGTCCTCTTGACACACATAAAAATACATATTGTCATTGCAAGAGTTTGTTTATCTTTCGGAAAATGTTAAAAGTGTTCTTTTTTTGTATTTTTAAACATGCCTGCCCACGAAAATATTTTCAGAAATGTTCAAATGACGACACAGATAATCTCTTTTGTTCTTGGTCAAACTTGCGTAAGACAAGAAAATTTACGTCACTGATGTTGAAAATTTAAAAATATACAAATAACATAGAAACGTGACTGAATAGATGCAGAATGACACAAAATGTAATTGGTGACGATAATGCCCGGATAGATCTTTTGTTTATGTTTATTAGAAGCAAGGTTGACGTTTTATTAGTTTTTAAAATGAAGTCCATTAAATGAGGATGATACAATCTTATTTCAACGAGATAAAAACTATTTTTGTTGAGTTGAGGAAGGTTAGGGAACATCATAAAAAAGCAGATTTCTGTTCTGTTACAATTTCTACAAAAACGAGCGTATGGCGTATGCGTAACCTTTTTTTCTAGAATTTGCATTTCACGTAAATTTCAAGAAGACAGAGATTGTTAAACAAATTTTTAATTTATTTCCAGATATGGTTCACCACATCACAGTCGATCACAATCGGTTAAGACACCCGGCAGCAGAGCCTCTGGGCGACCGAACCAATTATGCTTGCCTCAACAGAGATCTCGGTGAGTGTTTGTTTTTGTTTTTTATTCGAGTTGGATTTTTATTTCTCTTCTCTTTTGATAGAGTGGCATCAATGCCAAATACTGGCGTCGAAGAGGAGTACTATAGACTGAGACATTTTTCCATAACTGGCAAAGGTGTCGTTAATCGTGGTGATTCGTTAAAGAGTCGTCGCAGTCGATCAAATAACAGTGTTGCCAGTTCAAATTCGAGGTAAGTCTTCAAAAAATACTAAGGTAAACTAAACTAAACTAAAATTTGATTGCAGTACTGAACATTTAACAGCAACACAAATACCAGCACCAAGTTCAGCTCGCACTTCAGCAACCTGTAGTTTGGCTTCTAGTCGGGAGAGTAGCACGTCAAACCCAGGAAGTGGACCTTACAGGTAAAACTATATTTTATTTTCATATTGTTGATAAAACAAAATTTACCAATATGAGCAAAAAATTAATAAATTTAAATGTGACTGATTTTAGAGTTCTTATGCTTGGTGGATCAGCTGTTGGCAAGAGTTCATTGGTATCACAGTTTATGACGTCAGAATATTTGCACGCCTATGACACAAGTATTGGTGAGTTTGAATATCAATTAGATTCAATCACAAAAGGCTTTGATTATTATATTTTGGTTAACATATAAAAATCATCTTTTTGCTCTAAAGACGAGATATATCAGTGTTAGGGAAAGAGAGGTTTAACATTTAAATTTCATTATAAATTCCATCGCATTCACTGTCGAATATGAATTATGTCAATATCGATTACTCATTTGAATGGTGTTACAGACAGGTCAATACTAGCGTTCGGGAGACTAGGAGCAGCGTACATCACCATTTTTCAGTAACTGTTAATCCTTGTTGACGTTGCCATAAACAGAACTGAAATATGTACCTTAGGTGAAAAATAGGTGTCAAATAAAAAAAAAAGTAGAAATGTAATCGATAGATTACTTTGACAAACGGCTTCAAGCTTTCAGTTCTACATACCTGGTTTAGTGTCAAAAGTACATATTAGGTGATAGAAGGACATCAGATTTTCTTAGTTGCCAGATAAAAATTGTTTTGCTTTGGTGATCAAAATAAGCAAAGACCCACTCCATACATCCTCCATAATTGTTACATAAGTGATACCAACTCTATAATGACAGCAAGAAAAAATACTGTCACGACATAAATTCCATCTCGTAAGAAATCATAAAAAAACGAAACTACCCTGAGCAGACGTCCTTTACTCTTCAAAAATGGTAAATTATTATTTTTTCTTCGCGCTACCTTCACCTACAACTGAAGAGTTTATACGTGTTTCCGTTTTCTTTCTTTTTTCACTCAACCGAAATAGTTACTTCATCTTTCTATTTTTCTCAAAAGCCCTTAAAGATGAGGAACGAAAACATTGTGAATCGTGGAAATAAATTTCACAGTTTAATGATGTCCTTGTTGCCACCAGTTACACTCAAAGTTCTTTAGACCTTTTTTTCTGTATTTCAATGATTGTTATTTAGAAGATGAATTACGCAAAAATGTGGTCCTTTTTGTGTTTAAGTATCTTTACGGATTGTTTTTCTTGTTGTATGCAATTACAAAGAAGATTTTAGGATGGAAACCTTTTTTTTTATTTCTTGTGAGAGTTGGACAAAATTAGGGTACTCGATTCGATGTCGGTTGATCATTTGAGATGAAGTCAACAGATTTGTAACAAGTTTTCTTTCCCCTTGATGTGCTGGTCTTTTATGTGTAAATATCAACCTTCAATTTTTCACCTTTTTCCCTTATAAATATTTTTGTGCTTTTTTTTGCTTTCATTGTTTCTTAACATGTTTATACTTATCTTATCTGTTTTTTACAATGTTTTCAAAATGCGAATCGAAACAAATTTCTTAGGCAACACAAATATCGAAATTCGTATTGAAAAACCGTCTGATGGTAAAAACAAGAAAATATCTTTAACCTTCTTTTCGCATTCAGTTTCACCTCCTTTATTTTTTAAGTAGATTAAAACTTAGACCAACAATACCAACAATAGGATACAAATTGACAAAAATATTAATTTCGATTCAATAACTCGTAGTTAGTGCAAGAATTTTATTTAACTCAATTTTTACCAATTTTTCACACTTAATATTTTTTGATTCCTTCACAAAGTTTACAATTCGTTTCTGTCATTTGTCATAATGAGTCCTGAAAGTTCCTTTTGTTATTTATTTTTTATGAACGGTTTAAAAACAAATAAGAATAAACTCAAGCACTCATAAAATCCTTTCATTAATGACAATCTTGTCTATATCATTTCTGCTTTGTTTGCTTGAAAAATTAATCCCTAAAAAAACAGCACAGTAGCCTTGAGATGATAAAATAATTAAGGTTCATTCACCGTAAAAAATAGTATCTAATTCCCAAATCCGGTTTCTTCTTCTGCTTCACAACACACACACAGCCTCCCTTTTTCGTAATGACATTTTCTATAGAGAACAAAAGACACTTATCTCCAGCTTTAAGGATACAGCTCCTATCAATATATTAACCACAACCAAAACCCACCTAAGTGAAATTTGTTTTCGATAGAAGAGCTATCTCTCCAATCCACTTTTAATAAGATATTATCTTGACATCGCATCGTCCTTCTGTACAAGAGTCGTCGTCTTCGTCATTCTTTGCATTTTTGCTTGTTTTTTTTTTATCTTTTCTAATATGTGCTTGTTTTAATTTAATTTTAAAACAACAACTTTATCAGCACTTTAAACTCACACCTTTTGAACAAATTCACAAAATAAAAGAACATGGCTTGGAAATATGTAAAACTGAGTTTAAGCACGTTTCAAGTCGTTTGTTTCAAAATTGCTTATTATCCTTTTTCAAGGAGATGGAGTCCTTTTTTTATCTTTTTTTATATGCTACATCCTATCTTCCACTCGGTTGCATTTGTTGACGTTGGTCTTTTGTCTTTATATTTCTTTATGTCTATTTTTCTTTTAGATCTCTTTGAAAAGTCTCCATTTCCCAAAAAAAAAAATACATACACTGCAGATAGTGGTATCCTTTTTGTATGCAAATTTCTTTCTTATGTTAAGTTCTGATTTTTTTTTTCTTTCTTTTGAATTTAAACTGTTTATAAGAATATTTAGAATAAAGGCAGAAAAACGTCTCTGTCAAGCATAAATTATAAATTATTTTATCTTTAAAACACAAAGCACAATTTCGTTACAATGTCAAATGATAAAAAGAAAAATCTCGATGAATTCTTTCAATTTGCTTTTACTTGTAGATGATGACTCTGGTGAAAAAGCTGTGTCGGTTCTTTTAAGCGGGGAGGAATCAGAACTGATTTTCATCGACCATCCGTACACAGACATGACGGTAAGTTATTTTTTCGAGCTAATAAATTATTGAGTTTGTAGGAAGAACTAGGAAATGGTATTCATAAAGTATGCACAGTGGCGTATAAGAATTGTTTAAGGGGCAAAAAACATTCTTACAATTTACAGCCTTGAATAATTTTAAATGTTTTCTATGCTTGTCTTGCATTAAACTGTTTTTTTTTTTTTTTTGTAAGCAATATGAAACCTTCGAAAAAATCTTCACTCCGCCACTGTGTATTCACCAACACGACATTTCCATAAAATCAAAAATGTATAAGCCCCAACCTTTGCACTCATGTGGTTTACTTTGTTCTTGTTTCCTTCAACTTTATAGCCGGATGACTGTTTGAGTAGTTATGATCCACATGGTTATTGTGTTATTTATTCATCATCTGACCGAAGCAGTTTTGCAATAGCCGAAAGGGTTCTTCAAGTTTTGTGGACGAACGAGAATATTGCGCAAAAGGCTGTTATTTTAGTTGGTAATAAAGCGGACTTGGCCAGAAGCAGACATATTACATCTGAAGGTATGTTGACTTTTTTGTATTTTATTTTTTAGTACATATTTAAGAATTTCAAATTTGATGATGCAAAGAATTAAACATTTATTGAGTGGAGTGTAGAAATCATGTTTCGTTGAACAAACATAAACAATAGTTATTAAATATGAAGTTAAAGTTTTCAACGATGTCCGAGAAAATCTACAGATGATTTGCGTGTTGTTCTTTGATAATTGTTCCATAACTCTGCTTGGAATGAGAAGTACAAAACGGAAAGTAGCATTGCCTGTCAGTTTTTTTTACTCCTTTCTGAAGTAACTTGAACATTTCAATGTATTTGTGAACATTGTGCAGGGCTTTCTCTTCTTAATTCATTTTACTTGCGTTTTTCTTCGTCCTGAAAAAGGTAACCATGGTAACTTTTTAAAATAAATCAAAAAAAAAAAAATACAAATTTGTAGCAATCTGACTTGATTGAGTATTCTCAAAAAAAGCAATTCAAAAATAGGAAAAATTGAACAACACAAGAATTGTTTTTCTTCTTTCTCCATGATTCTCACCGTTTCCAGTGTCCAGTTTTCTCATATATGTACTACCAAAGATTGTAGCCTAAAATAGGGAGAGTAAAAAACTTCGTTTTCCATGATTCTCATGGATTTAAGTGATTTAACCCAGTGCGGTGTTTACGGGATAGCCACATTTTTTTCTTGTAAGAGGGAGATAGAAGAAATTGTTTTGTATGCTGAATTAATGAGTATTCAATCTCCCAATAGCATTTTAATGAAAAAATCCACAACTTCAAGTTAAACGATTGTGAGTTAATTGTTGTCCCAATTAAAATCTAGATTTCATTACACTCCTGAGAATCACTCAGAAAGTCAATAACAATGCACGCGGTTTTCTTTTTAAAAACCACTAGAATTTCACTTTGATCTCAATATATAACCTCTTTAATACCGAAATAATGAGATTTTCACCAAACGACTACATATTTCTGGCTCTTCAAAGCGAATCAACCAACATCATTCAGCAAATAGAAAAAAAAACTTTCATTACAAGCAAACTCAAACTCATACTGATTATAATTTAACTCATTACAAATTCTCATTACAGAGGGCAAGGCAATGGCAACTGCATACGATTGCAAATTCATCGAGACCTCGGTTGGGATAAATCATAATGTTGATGAGCTCCTTGTTGGCCTTCTTTCGCAAATTCGCCTCAAATTGGAAAATCCAGAAAAATCAAGGTAAAAACACATCAGAAAAAAGCACAAAAATACCACAGACTCACCACATTAAAAAAAACCATCCCCAAATCCTCAAAGTAATTTCGATTAAAAACCACAAAGGATAATCCTTAATTTTGTGAAATCTTACGACAAAGTTGCTTTTTAATAGCAACAATTTGAGAAACTCACTCGAGTCTGAAGCCCCACTTCAAGAGAGCAACAAAAAAAAAGCCTTTTTTTTCCTTTCTTCCGACATAATCCTTCATAAAAAAAGAAAATCCTCATAATCTCAACCTCTCGATACCATCACACACATCACATCAGAGAGAAAAGAAATATTTTGTTCATAAAGCATTTTTTGTTTGTGTCTTCTTCATAAATTGTTTAGGGATTTATTCAGAAAACGTTCCACAAGGAAATCAAAGCGAAGGGCCTGTTCACCATTGGGTGGAGCTTGTTTAACTGGCAATGGAGGCACTAATCCAAATACACCCGTCGGACCGGCAAATAATGTGATCACAGATGTTAGTACGCCACCAGGAAGTTCACATAGCAGGTAATTCAAAATCGAATTTCTTCCATCATTCGATTTAAATTTTACTGACAGCAACTTTTTTTTCGTTTCATTGCAGTCCTCGCAAATATCGTGGATCACGTACGTCAGCTAGTTTGAAAGTTAAGGGACTATTGGGACGTGTTTGGGCAAGGGATTCAAAGTCAAAGAGCTGTGAAAATTTGCATGTGCTATAAGCGTGTAATTCAGAGTTACTTCAATACCTATGAATTTGTATGTCTGTGTTTATGGTTTCATCCCATCTGTGTTCCGAGAGCGTTGCGAATAAACAACAAATATCCTTGCAGAGAGCATGCGAAAGTATTACAAACAAAACTAAATCCTTAAACATTGTGGTGTATCTGTAATCTTTGTTTACAAAAAAAAATCTCTCATAACGTACATTTGTTATCTTCTATGTGTATAAATGTATATCTATAAAGCTTAAAGTATTCTCTAAGTTTAATTTCAATTTCACACCTTCTTAAAAAAAAAAAAGTGAAATATTTCATGTGAGAATATAAAACCTATTTGTGTAATTAAATTGTAAGAAAGTCCTTCCGCGCGCAACAGTATCATTTATTTTTTTTATATTATTTTCAAATAGGTCTATATATTTTATATAAGAAAAAAAATCAACATGCCGTGTAAATTTCCTTAGTTTTAAGTTGAATTACTTTAAAAAATATATATATGTCTAAATACTTTTAATCATTTTATTTTTAGATTAATTTTTATTTTGTATAATTTTTATATAATAAATATACTTCCATCTATTCAGACTCTTGTTTTATTTATTTACGTCACTGTCTGATTTTTTTATTTTTTGGATTTTCGAAATAAGTTTTAACATTGCTGCAGTTTATTTTCTTAATAAATGGCTAACACTGCATGAGAGGAATTGGAGAAGAAGTTGAAAAGGCAACAGTTTATGAACAGTGCAGTGTTTCACCCATAGATTTTTGTTTTTTAAGTTATGAGTTTTCAATTATACCTTAAAAAATTCAGCATGAAATAAATTATTCAAGCCGTGTCGGTAATATTTTGCTTTAGTTAACAATAATACTATATTTTTAAGTTGCTTTTTAGTTTAAGAAACTTCGTCTCCTAAAAGTAAGAAAAAAGGAAGCAAAATGTTAACTCTAAGAACATACATAAATTAAAAAAAAATATTTTTACATTAACAATAAATAAGTGTAATCACAATAACTTAAAATTATGCACATTGGGTCCATTTAAAATTTTAATAAAACTAAATTAGAAACAAAATAAATGTGTAGCATTTGTTTTTCATTTTCTAAGTAACCTAGGTGTAGTACGAATTTTATAAAATTTATTATCGGTGTAGTTAAACTAAATAAAAGTAAATCAATAATTTTTTTTTAGATTTAAGTAAAATAATAATGTTTCGAAAATCATGCAAAAACAAAAAACAAAAATATAAATCATTGATTACATTTTATTTCAAGAAAAATTAATTAATGTTAGTGTTAAATTTAATTATTAAGTATTTAAAGTAAAGTATTTACATTTAATTTGTTTGAAATATTCATAGAAGAAGCAATATTTTGAAAAATTCGAATTTTGTACTTAGTAAACAGAGTAGATAAAATATTATATTAAATTTAACAGAGAGCCTTAGTTCTAGTTTGGTTTTCTTTTAGCGAAAATAATTAAGCTATTTTGCTTAAGTAGATAAATGGAACTGAATAAAATCAAAATCAAGCATAAATCAAATAATATCGTACCATTCGCTTAGTTTTGCTTAATCCAAACAAAAACCTGCTCAAAACCAAAAGACTGGTATAATTTCTTTTCCTCGAAAACCACTTTCATTTAAAACGATTTCGATTATTATTTTTTTATTTTAAATGCTTATCAGAAGCAAATGCACAAAATAGCTCAAAATTGCTTTTAAGAACTTTTGTCCTTCAAGTTAAATTTAAACAACTAAAATGCCTACCAAGTCCCAATTCAACGATATTTACAAGAACAGCATTTAACATAGAAATTAGAATGGCAGTAGTTTTTTTATTTAATTATTCCATTAGATTAAAAAAAATTTAAATTAAATTAAACAAAATTATAAATATTACAAGAAAAATGCTGCACAAAGGAATTTATAGAGAAACAATAATATTGTATTTAAACAATTGCATATACATAAGAATGTTTACTAACTTAAAAAAAAAAACAACTAAAAGTAACCATAGTTTGTAAAAATTCGTGTTATATAATACATACACTTAATTTAATTTAATTTACAACATGTATAAAATTATATTCAAATTGAAGTGATATTTTCCATTTTACTCATCAAAATAAAAATTAAAATTAAATAATTGTTTTCAGTGTATTTCAAAATATATTTAAACCATAATTCATAAAATAAAGCTTCTTTAACAAAAATAAAAAAATAAACTATATATAAATGTATAAAAGTAAAACAGACATTGCAGAATTTAAACAAGCAAATATTATATGCATGTTCCATTGACCAAAGTCAATTTGATAGCTGATTGAATAAATGAGAGTTTAAATCTATATTTTTAATGTGTCCGACATAATTGTTTATGGAAAAATTCAATACATGAAAGTGCAATAGTAACCTTGAATAGTACATCCGAAAATAAAATAATTAAAACTGATCAAAAACAATATTTTACTTTACTTAAGTATTATTTAGAGCAGTTTTAAATAAAAACATGAATTTAAATGCAATAAATATTATACATAATATATGTGTTAATTTAATTGTGTATGATTTTTTTTTACAAAATTTGTGTGCGTTCGAATGAACACAAGAGAGAGAGTAATTTGAATGTTCTATCGCCAGAAAAATTCCATATAAATATAAAACAAGATATAAGGGTTAATGTTTTATTCTTTAAATATAAGAAAGAAAAAAATTGTGGGAAATGAAATTGTGTAAAGAGGGGTGTACATTTTCAGTTTGCAGCAGCTTTTGCATTTTCAGGGGATGGCTGTTTTGTCCATGGGCAGTATTTTAGAGAAGCAGATCATGCTAGCGCCATCTGTTGAAGTAGCAGTAAGCTGTATGAGATTGTATTGGGGGCGCAGAACACTCCCTTTCTGTTTCTGACAGACAGTCCTGAAAGCCAAACCCCACAGCACAGTTGTATATTAGATAAATGGGCTTTAACGAGGTCGTTGCTGATCCCTATATTCACCAGCGATGAGGTTCATTTTCGACTTGACTTAGTTTTTAACTAAAGGCGGTGCTCACCCAACAGTATTTCCAGCCAACTCGACTATTAGCTAGAGACAGCTGCTCCAGTACGGCACACTTTATTGCTTGAGATTCTCTTTCATCTTTGTGTGCTTCTTCCAAGTCTTCCTTCATTCTTCTTCTTCTTCGACTTCCATCGCGGTTGTGGTCAAAATCTTCTTTCTTAATTTTACGTTTCCACTGAACGATAATCTAGATTATCTTCCAGTTGGATTTTGTTAGATCAATTTTAACATTCAAAATCTTGGTTACAAAAACTGTTACATTTGAATGTTTTTTTCGCACAAAAATGCAAGGATGACCTCCAATAAAATTAAAATTTTGGTTTTAAATTATTTAAATGATGAAGAAAAAATTTGTTTTTGATTTAACTATGTTTTCTTATGAATAGAAAGGCAATCGATCAAAAATTACTCAAAGAATTTATTTGACATAAAAAAAGCTCAATTGCACATTAGTTTTCTTATTAAAATGTTTTTCGGTTGTAAATCCATTTTCCTGTTCAATAAGAAAAAGTGTAGGTTAGAACAGTACAGAAAAGTGTAGGTTAGAACAGATCAGCAGAGAAATGTCAGACAAGTTAAAACAGTCATCGAAACGTCATCTGTAAAAACTAATGTGGCTTTGCTTACAACCAAACAATTGATCCGTGACGTAAAAGTGGCAATTTGTTTCCCCTTAAACGCATTTCTTTCACAAAGAAATTGAATTTATTTCCCGAAGGATTGATTTCTCTCGAATCTCTTTTTGAAGACGGATTTACACATACTTGTACACGGATTTTACACATATACTACAGCTGAGTTTTCTGTTGTAGTGATAATCATGTGCAAAACGCTTTCACAGCTGACTAGGCAACACAGACATTCAAAAAAGGGATCGATTCAGTGATCACTTTATAACAAGATTGGAAACCTACCTACGTTTTACCCTCCAAATACCGCAAAAGTTATTTTTTTTTCATACACACATACACTTGCAGCAAACTTGCTTTATTATGTAGGCAATTGTATCATTATTACAATAAAACGCATATTCTTACAGCTAACCTGTGTCTTTAAGTTTGTATTACACGCATACTCTTACAGCTAACCTTCTCCCCTAGCTTGTAGGCAAATGTCATTTTGTTGACAGCAAGGTTTCCAATCTTGGTATAAGTGATCAGTGGATTGATTCGTTTTTGCACATTTCTTACACACCAAAAAACATTGGCGCAAAATTATAGTCCGCTAATGAACAAGTTTAGTGTGATACTATCTTAAAATGACGTTTCAGACATGACTCAAACGTCATTTTAAGCTAGTATCACACTAGTTCATTAGCGGACTATAATTTTGCGCCATTGAATTTTAGTAGCAATTCTTCGTGGTTGTAAGAAAAGCCACATAATATCAGGAAAACAAAATTTCCTGCATTGTTTTCTTCAACACATGCTTGAAAATGTAATTTATTTAAGGAATTAGATATTTAAAAAATCAAACAAATAAATACTTACTATTTAGAAGTAAAATAAAAAATCTTTCATAATTGCCTTAAGTGAATTAATTCACTTAACTTCAAAACAAAACAATAACATAGACAAAACACTACACTTTGACAGTTGTCATGATTCTGTTCTAGGTTACTCTTCCTCAAAAGCAAGTACAGAAAATCCTGTTCTTTTTTACGCTAACCTACGCTAAACTGTTCTAGAAAAAGTCATTGAACAACAAACTAGACTGTTCTAGAACACTCTAGCACAGAAAAAGTGTCATTGAACAGGAAAATGTTGTACTTTTCTGTCCAATACAGTCCAGCACAGACTCATTGAACAGACTTTATGTAAAACGATACGATCGTCAATTTAACGATACGAAAGTCGGATCAAGGAGCGATTAAGTAAAACGAGAAAGGCGTAGTAAAAATGTAGCCAGACTAAAATCAATAAGAATATTCTTCCATGAAAGCAACTAGTAAATCAATTTTTTTTTCGTTGTTGTTGGTGGCCTTTAAATAAAACAAACAAATTTTAGTTCAATTTGCAGAAATAATTTTCGTATAAGCAAAATGTAAACTTACAATTTCGTTGCTCCAGACATTTTGCAATAAATCGAACAGTGAATGATTTACGAGAAGGAAGAATCAGAAACGATAGCTTAATGTTGGTCTTGGTCGTAAGACACAACGAGAATCGTTAATCATAAACGATTCTCGTAATGTGTAATCGGATTTTAACGATAACGAGCGGATTTCAACGACAATCGTAATACATAAAAGGGGCCCAGATGGAACAAAAATTTTGCTTAGCAAACGGCAACAAAATCTAAACCTATCTCCCAAATGCACAAAATTAAGAGCTAAACAGAAGCATCGCCAGTCGCCCAGCGACGAAAGTGACAGCTGTCAAAAATTCGCCTTCCAAATCGCTGAGAAATTTGTGAATACAATAGTCGCGCCAAACGTCAACAAAAATCAATGTACTTCGTATGGTTTGATAGAACTCACAAAAAAAAAACGAACATAAGACATTTTTGTGGCTTAAATCAGCAGAAGTGCGTTTTTGCGCTGACGATAGTTGACTATAGTTTTCATGTCAAAAAAATATGGTTGATGTGTCATAGTTGAAATAGTAAGAAATAGTTGAAATCATCCAAAAACGCTTTTTAGTTAGGTTTGGTTGATCTGTCAAACAAGAAAAAAAAAAACAATCTTTTGAGGTTACATTTTTCTTTTCTTTTGATCATTATAATTGAAATGGATAGAGACAACAATTTTCGTTGCTCTTTATTTATTACAAAAATTCAAGAATGATCTTGATATGGTAGGTTCTTAAGCACAATTGAAATAAGAACATATTTATTTATTTTTTAACAACCCATAGCAAGAAAGGCAAATGGATTATTCGAACTGTAGGCCACCCTCCATAAAATCTTCAAGCTGTTCCAAATAAGGCCGCTCCTGATATTCTCCTAATTGCTGCTTCCAGATTCGATGAAAAACTATTAATTCATTTTCTAGTTCGTGCTTTTTGATAAATAAACGGAGAAAGTCTTTATTTTCTGAAACTAATTAAACACTTTTTTTATTGCCGACAGAATATGTACATAAAAGCAACGAAAAATGCAAACAACTAATTTGTCTGTTCGATCAGCTTGTTCTGCTGTGCTATCATTTCCATATGGACTTGCTCCAGATCAGATCGTCAGATTCGCCGATCAAATTTTTGATACGTCCTTCGGCGCCGAATTTGTTCACATGTTCTTACTGATGGCTTCGTCCTTCTCCCGGACACTCTTGTGCAGCGCATTCATCTCCTCCTGCGACGATTCATTGCGCTTCTGCTCGGCTTCCAGCATTGCCTCGACTTCGGTCAGCTGGTTGTCGGTGATGGTGCATGCATACGCGAGTCGCTCGTAGTTGTCTTCGAAGTTTCTGAGCTTGATTTCAATAGCTGAAGCCGCGTCGATGGCATTTGATAATTTGTACCGCTCTTCGTTGAATTCACGAAGGACTTTCTTGTTCTCCAAACTGAGAACGTCATGCTTCTGTTGAGTCTGGGTAAGTTTCTGGTGGAGTTCAGAAACGGAGTTCGACGACCTAAAGAATACATTAAACGTTATATGAGATCGGTTTGGAGATGAAAAATCTTACCTAAGATTTCTCCTTCATCCTCTCCTGCTCGGCCTTTTCACACATTTTGTGCTCCAGTTGCTTCTCCACCTTCCACAGGCTTAAGTTTGCCGTTCGTACCGACTGAGGTTCGACAATCATCTGCTCATGGGCAGCGGCCAACTTTTCTCGAGTATGTCGCCGACGCTCTTCAGTTGTTCGCAACTGACCTGTAAGTAGTTCCTTTTGCGAAATCTCCGGGGAAATAAAGTTCTTTTTTTTCCGACAATGTCATTGGATGAAAAATACAAATACACAAATATTAAATTTCTAGAACAAGCAAGCTTTAAAATTTGTAAGGGGAACCTTAATTTCTTTATATTTTTGTAATGAAATATTTAGTTTTAATTGAAGACGAACAGAAATCCTTTGATACGGATGACTACGACGGTTGTAAAAATGCACGACCAGAATGTTTTTTTTTTTAGATTCCAGATTGACAATTTGCCATTAAACAAAAAAAAAAAACACTTTGACACATCAACCACTTTCAACTCACCTCCTGAGATGAATTGGGAATAGTTAGAAATAGTTACGATTTGACACTTTAACACTGACCGCAAAAACGACAATTGTGGTTACGAATCGTAACTATTGGCGCGCAAAAACGAGAAATAGTCAACTATAGTCAACTATAGTCAACTATAGTCGGCGCAAAAACGCACTTCAGATAGGGTAAATATTTTTCTCCTTCAAATATAATTAAACTTACAAAAATTGGGAGTAAAAGAACGGAAAAGTGGGAGAATATGGCAATTTTCGGCAGTTGTAGGGAGTAAAAGAACAGACTTTAGAGGTGGTTTCAAACGTAACGTGTAACATAGCACGTCTAACTAATAAAATTTGCTAATGGAAATGTTTGATGAGTGACCTCAAGTGCAGTAAATGAAAATCGTGGATTTAGCTAAATCACGTTGGTGGGAATACGCTATAAACCTATCTCCCAAATGCACAAAATTAAGAGCTAAACAGAATGCATCGCCAGTCGCCCTTCGACGAAAGTGACAGCT
Organism: Sphaerophoria rueppellii; assembly: GCA_920937365.1. Lineage (NCBI taxonomy): Eukaryota > Metazoa > Arthropoda > Insecta > Diptera > Syrphidae > Sphaerophoria > Sphaerophoria rueppellii. The sequence goes on along the minus strand of CAKKXW010000002.1, from coordinate 12,598,545 downwards.
GTCAAAAATTCGCCTTCCAAATCGCTGAGAAATTTGTGAATACAATAGTCGCTCCAAACGTCAACAAAATTCAATGTACTTTTTATGGTTTGACAGAACTTACAAAAAAAAACTTACATAAGAAATTTTTGTGGCTTGAATCGGCAGATAGGAGAAATAGTTTTCTCCTTCAAATATAATAAAACTTACAAAAATTGGGAGTAAAAGAACGGAAAAGTGGGAGAATATGGCAGTTTTATATTACGTTTCCACTGAACGATAATCTAGATTATCTTCCAGTTTGATTAAAAATAATCTAGTAGTGTTTCCACTGGATTTTGTTAGATTAATTCTTACATTCAAAATCTTGGTTACAAAAACTGTCACATTTGAAAGATTTTTTCGCACAAAAATCAAGGATGACCTCCAATAAAATTAAAATGTTGGTTTTAAATAAAGGAAAAAATAAGTTTTTTGATTTAACTATGTTCTTTCTTAATAGAAAAACACATAATATACCAATTTTTATTAAAATGTATTTTTTCCATTTTCGATTGTAAATCCATTTTCCTAAACAGATGGAACAAAAATTTTGCTTAACCAAAAGCACAAAAATTACAAAAATTTGTAAATTGTTTACCTACATTTTTTTTTCTTTTTATTTTCTTTTTGTTCAGCCCTTTGTATATCTACTACTACAAATATATATACAAAAGTTCAGTCTGACAAGAAACTGTTTTTTTTTCTCTCTTTCATCCACCTTTTCGTTGGAATTGGGAAAGTGAATCCGTTCAGCATCAATCCAATCAAGTAGATTAATTTGAAATCTCGAATCGAGATGATTAACTTTTGTATGGCAAATCAAGTGATTTCGAAGAGATTTCAAGTTTATTCGAGTTAATCTCAGATTATCGTTCAGTGGAAACAGCATATTAGAGAGTAAAAGAACAGACCTATATATACAAAGGCTGACTAGAAACTATTTTTTTCTCTCTTTCTTCCACCTTTTCGTAAAAATGTTTGATGAGTGACCTCAAGTGCAGTAAATGAAAATCGTAAATTGAAAATTAAGATTGGGCAATTTTCCAAAATCCAATCAGTTTCGGAGCCAAGAAACTTGTATCTCTCTTCTAGTAGCTCTTCGTAAAAATCCCTGCAAAACAACTCGGCAACCATAGCACAAAACCATTTTGAAATCACAAGGTGGCTTGCATGGATAAGGTTTAACAACGACCCCTCCAATATTGAAGTGAGCAAAAATCCCTTAATTTACATCCGTACGTAATTTCCAAAACAATAAATTCCCTTCGCAAATAAAATCCGCACTGCAAAAATCGTCCCGTGCAAATTAAAATTTTCAAGCGCCATCTATCCATGAAAAAGTGCCCAGCTCTTGAATTTGGATTGTGGAACTCGTTTTCAAACTTTCCATTTGTCACAATACCTTCCACACAACTGTCAAACTTCCATCATTCCAACCAAAAAAAAACGTCAAATTTTCCTTCCAACACACAAATGAGAAAAAATTATTCCTGTGTCTGGCCGATAAGAAAAGAATTTAATTGTGTGTTTTTCAACCTTCAATAAAAGAAATACAATTCCCCAAAACCAGAAAAACTGCGGAAAACTTTAAGATCAAATCTTAACTTGTGCTTGTGATAAATATTGCTAGCCCAACAAAACTATGGTAAGTTCAATGTTGCCGAATTCGTGCCATTCAAACCACTGAAAGAAAGACTTCCAACGCCATTCATTTTTCCTATTCTCAAATTAATCTCGATCCCCCAAATCAGACAAAAAAGTAAAGAAAAATAAAAAAATAGAAATCAAACTGAAATTAAAACACAAGAAGATTAATAAGAAATGTACCCGTGGACTTCACCAGCATACAGCAGCACATTTCCATCCGCATCCGCCGCCACAACAAGGGTAATCTTTTCGCAGAATCTTTCTCTTTTTCCATTAATCATTTGGCAAAAAACGGGAAAATTGCAAAATTTGGCCTCTTCGTTTTTGGGTGGATTTCAATTTCATAAAAAAAGAGATGCGTGGTTTGGTTATGGCTTCATTGGCTTTTCGGGCAGCAAAACTAACTAACATGATCCCAGCTTGAATCATTTTACTGTGTTTGTTGTGAGTTAAATTGTTTTGCGGCGCTAAATGTGGTGATGGTGTTGAGATGAGACACCCCTTAATAGAAATCATCATTCATTCATATTTTCATTTATTTTGTAGCTTTGGTATTTTTAGTTCTAACTCGAGTCCCATCAAAGGTCAGGTTTATTGAACGGGGGCATTCCAAGTGCAATGTAATTTAGAAATTAAAAGTGGGTTTGAAGTTTGCAAGCATCTCAATTGAAGCGAAACAGGTTGATTAGCATGTGTGCTAAGTGCCGAAGTGATGTTTGGCCTGGCCGATGACACCGATTAGTCAGGCTTTGTTTGTGTTGTCATTTTTGTTAAATAGAAATGCGAAGTGATCTCAATTTGCGTTATTCGAGAATTCACAAAATCACAACTTGCAGTCGGCACTCGGCAATCGTTCGGGCACTGATAATGTAATTAGAAACAATTGACGTACACAGTCAAGTGGAAGTGAGTTTGTGAGCTGTCAAAATAAATTAAACTCAGTGTTGTGGGCTTGAAGGGAATATAGGCTTTGCCTTTGATTGAGTATTGTATGGAGATGTATGTTATGCAACCACAAAAAGAAGAAGGAAAATGTTGGTATTTGAGCTTTGATTGAAGGTTATGGCGTTGACTGGGTGTTGAGGTGGCAGACGGAATATTATGTTGGCACTTCGGTCACTATTTAGGTATCAAACCGTTAAATTGTTTTCGTTGATTAATTGACAGTCAAAGCACCCTGAATAAGATTTTAGATCCGATCCGATCCGACAGCGTTCTTCTTCGGGATGTCAGTTGAACACTATAATTGAATGTTTTCGGAATCGTCAAAACTGCTTCAAGGAAAAATTGCCTTAAAAACCATCACATTCAGCTGGGAAGAAAGGGTACTGCAATTTGCATGAGATCACAAAATATAGCATTTTCAAACGTTTCACTTTTTGCCTTATCAAGTCAATAACCAAATTATTCAAACAAAAAACATTCGTTTCCGTTCAAACATTCGAACATGTTTATTTATCGACTCATTAACAATCCGCTTATCTCACAAGCACCCAGTGCATAGTCTGTGTTGTTTTATGTGTTTTTGCTTGCGCAAAGTTTTTTTTGAATTAATTTTTAAACAACTACAATTACAGACCATGCCGAATGGTTTGGATGAACAAGAAAAACTCCTTGGCGAGATTATTGGCAATGTCCGGAAGCAAGCGTTTCAAATGAAACATTTCTTCGACAAAAACCGGCTAATGGAATCCATAAAATGCGCTAGCACAATGCTAACAGAGCTCCGAACGTCACAGTTGTCTCCAAAAAGCTATTACGAGTTGTGTAAGTTCAATTTCTCATTCACAAATGCTGTTGGTGATCAAAATCTCTCTTTTTTTTTGTAGATATGGCGATCACAGATGAATTGTGTCATCTGGAGATTTACTTGCTGGAGGAATTCCAAAAGAATCGCAGCACCACAGATTTATACGAGACTGTCCAGTACTCGGCCAACATCGTGCCACGACTCTATCTCCTCATCACGGTCGGCTTGGTTTACATAAAAAGCAATGCGGCCCTCAAACGAAGCATACTTAAAGACTTGGTGGAAATGTGTCGTGGCGTTCAGCATCCATTGCGAGGACTCTTCCTGCGCAATTATCTGCTGCAATGCACTCGCAACATCCTGCCCGATGTTGTTGTTGCCGAAGATGAAAACGAAGGCAATGTATTCGATGCCATCGAATTTGTTCTGATGAATTTCGCCGAAATGAACAAGTTGTGGGTGCGAATGCAACATCAGGGTCATTCCAGTGAGAAGACACGACGCGAAAAGGAACGCGAGGAACTTAAAATTCTGGTGGGTACGAATTTGGTGCGATTGTCGCAGTTGGAATCGGCATCGCTGGAAACATATCAGCGCTTGATTTTGCCGGGCATTCTCGAGCAGGTGGTCAGTTGTCGGGATGCAATTGCCCAGGAATACTTGATGGAGTGCATAATTCAGGTATTTCCCGATGAATTCCATCTGCAGACTCTGGATCCGTTCTTGAAGTCGTGCGCCCAGCTGGAGACTGGCGTGAATGTGAAGAACATTATAATTTCACTGATTGATCGGCTGGCTGCATATAATCAGAGAAATGCAAAGGTTTGTCTTCAACCCACTTCAAGAACACTGTAAATTTGATTTTCCTTTTTTTTCAGCCAAGCGAATCTGGTTCAGCGATCCCTCCAGAAGTCGAACTATTCGAAGTTTTCAGCATCCAAGTGGCCAACATTGTTCAGACACGCACTGATATGCCTCTGGAAGACACTATCTCGTTGCAAGTCGCTTTGCTGAGTCTCGCCCAAAAGGTCTATCAGGATCGTGTCGATTATGTTGACAAGGTCCTGGAAACAACAACTCAAATCCTCGACCGAATGAATATGAATAAGTGAGTTCATTTGTCCTAAAATATGTAACCAAACTCAAATTGCGTGTTTTTAGCATTTCTCACTTGTTAACGGTGAATCAGGAGCTTTCACGTCTTCTGCGCATTTGTATCGATTTCTACAACAACGTCCTAACAATTATCCAACTCAACAACTTTTGTCCATTGCTCGAGAAATTCGATTACACTTCTCGCAAGTCTCTAGCACTGTACCTCATCATGAACATCCTCGAGAACGAGACACTCGTTCCGACGGCCGATGAGGCCGACAAAGTCCTAACAATGATCGCCCCGCTAGTGAAGGATGAAGACGGCGCCGTCAATGTGAACATGGAAGATAAATACGATCCCGAGGAATTTGCCGAGGAACAAGGAATCGTTGCAAGGTTCGAAAAACAAAAAAACAAACGAGTGGTGTGAATGAGATTTTAATCAATTTTCCTTATAGATTCGTTCACCTTATGAAATCCGAGGATCCCGACATGCAATACAAGATTCTGCAGAGTGCCCGCAAACACCTGGGCATCGGCGGACCACAAAGAATAAAGCACGTCCTACCGCCGCTCATCTTTTCCGCCTATCAATTGGCCTACAAATACAAAAACATCGCCGACCAAGACGAAAACTGGGACAAGAAATGCCAGAAGATCATTCAATATTGTCACAGTACAATTGCTGTTCTCGCCAAGGCTGATTTGCCAGAGCTCGCTCTAAGGTTGTATTTGCAAGGAGCCCTGGTTATTGGCGAAATTGGTTATTCCAACCATGAAACGGTGGCATATGATTTCATGACACAAGCGTTTTCCCTCTACGAGGATGAGATTTCAGACTCCAAGTCGCAGCTGGCGGCTATAACATTGATTATGTCGACATTCGAACAGATGTCGTGCTTCGATGAGGAGAACGCCGAGCCGTTGCGAACGAATTGTGCTCTGGCCGCGTCGAAATTACTCAAAAAGCCCGATCAGTGTCGCGGTGTGGTGTCGTGTGCGAGTCTCTTCTGGAGTGGAAAGTAAGACTCTTCTCAAAAACAAAATGTTTTTCCTTTTTCTATAATGATTGGGTTTCTATTTATTTTTTTTTACAAAGGAAAAATGGCGAAGAAATGCGTGATGAGAAGCGAACACTTGAATGCCTGAAGAAGGGCGCCCGGATCGCATCTCAGTGCCTAGATACTGGTGTACAGGTTCAATTGTATGTGGAGCTCCTCAATCACTACCTTTTCTACTTCGAACGTGGTAATTCACTCATCACAGTCGCTATGTTGAATCAAGTAAGTTTTTTTTCTCTTTCTCTTTTTTGTGATCATCTCTAAATATTGACATTTTGGTTTGCAGTTAATAGCAAAGGTCAATGAGGAACTACCCAATCTAGAACCAAGTGAAGAAACTAAACAAATCGAAATGCACTTCAAAAACACACTGGCTCACATAAAGAGCCGCATAGAATCAAATGACGCCGGACTGGAAGTTTCATTCGCTGGCATTTCTATAAATTAGTTTATTTTTATTTTTATTAAAAGAAAAAAGAAATATATTTTATGATTATTATTATTATATTGCTGCTGCCCGCTATCTCTCCAATTCAGTTTTCCTTCACCCTAGTCTAATCCTTTATCACAAAAATATTGTAATCAACTAAAAATCGCATGTTTAATATTTTTGTTTTAGTTTTCTATTGCATGAAATTATTTAACGAAATTATGTTCTCCGAAAAGAAATGAAAGGAACTTACTTAAATTGTTATACAAATTGCTAAAAAAAAGCTTATTATTATATTCCAAAATCTAAAAATCATTTTTTCTGTCTTCTTATTAAGTTTAAAAGAACACATTCTTGAAATTATAGTATTTACATTATTGTATAACTAACTGACTTATAAAGTGAAACAAAAACAAATGAGAAAACAATATTATGAAGAAATTAAAAATACAAACAATAAGAGAAAAATAAAACACGATCGTTACAACTTGGTAAAATGGGTGATTCTTCTTATTTGAACTATTTAATTTTAACGGTCTTGTCAATTTGAACATCGAGGTTAGTTTAGGAACATGTTTTAGGGAAGCGACATCCATGCCAAGGATTATAGGAGAAAAGGTTTCTAACCTGCATTGTAGGTTCGTTTGCTTGCTTCGTTTTGAATTCGAAGGCGAATTTGAAATGCCATAATGTTCCCTGGCGAGTTGAAATCCGACAGCTTTTTATTGGCGGATTCACAGGCGAAAGAGTGGAATATTGGAAGAAATATTCGTACCAAAAGTATTAAATCACTGGAATGTTGGAAGAATTTTCGCTCCGCCCCGAATTCGTTAATATGGAAAAACGAAGCGAGTCGAATTTGAAAGCTCGAATTGAAAACGATCCGCCGCGAATCCCATAATCAGGCCCCAGGGTTTGGGGTCGAAAGACCCAAAAACCAGAAGACTGCAAGCCATATGACCGCGAACTACTTTCCCGCACTACTTCTTCCTCCCGAATGTCATTTGACAGAAAAAAATCCGACCACGGCTACATAATTAAGGAGGTCGATTTTTGTAACAGCCGTTTTCAAAAACAGAAATTTTAGGCGACACCAAATGCTGAGAATCATGGAGAACGCGAAGCAATAGAATTCTTCGTTCAAGTGGTTTTTGTTTTTTATTTCTAGTGAAATCAGCCAGTTCAGTCCTTTGTATATGGAAAAAACAGTACTATCAAGATTGGTTCTCTGGCAGGCAGCTAAAATACAAACTTATGTAAAAAAAACTGTTTCTGTGAAAGGTCTCAAGATGGGGCCACCATAGTTCGCCATCTTGAGGCTACTCCCCAAATGGATGTGGAAAATTGTGTTAACGATTTTAAAACTGAATTTTTCAATTCTAAATATTTAAATTTCATTTTGATTTTACTGTTAACATCTGTTTCAAAGTATTTTCTAACTGAATTGTTCACACTGTGAAGAAACTAAATTTGATTTTCATTAAAGAACAATAAACCGAATTTTTCAATTCGTTGATTAAAAACATTTATTTTTTCAACATGGGATGGAGAAAGTGCTCCATTATTGGATGTTTTTCGAAAGAAAATCCTCACAGCAGCGGTCTGTCTTTCCATACGTAAGTATATACTGAAATCTCATTAAATTTCCTTGCTTATTTTGTCTTTACATATGTTGTACTTTTAGATTGTTCCGAAATGGCATTGTCAATGAGCGTTGGAAACGTGCTATTGAATCATGCAATGCACAAACAATTGAAGACGGAATAAAATCCTTTTTTGTGTGCAGTCTTCATTTTGAACCTAGTATGATTCGAAATCTTGGTTCGAAAAAATTACTGGCTGACTCCCCAAATATAAAACAAAGGTTCTTCATAGTGGTCACCAATAGGTTACCATATGAAGCTAACCAATTTTCATGTTAGAGTTCTCTTTAGATAGAGCTCAGCATAAGGTTTAAGACTCTATTAGAAGTTCTTCGAGCATCCCCAAAATAAAAATATCAAAGGTTCAGTCATCATTAGTCAGCTCCAGATCAGCGTTACCACCTTACTCCTTTCGAAGTAGATCGCCAGATCTCTCCATTTTACGAGGTTTGGCTTGGCTTTCAGGAATGAGCTCAGGATAAGGTCTAGAAAATGTTAATTATTCGCAAACATTTTCCCGCATTTTCAAATCGATATTTCTCATAATTTTCCTCGACAACAGCTATACAGTTGCACATCAAAATTAGGGCTTACATGTATTCTATCAGCCATTGAAAGCGAATCTTTTTTCCAGCACTTTGTTATAAAGTAATAGTCAAACTAATAATTTCTGCCTTCAGAAAAGTTGCAGCGATTTCAAATCGTAGGATGTCTCAATTTTCCCAGCCAGCCTATACCAAACGACATTAAGGAGCTGAACAATATGCGTCGCTCGTCGCCCAACGACAAAATAATGACAGCTGAAAATGGAAATGTCAAACTCCTTATATGACAAAGGCAAAGTTAAAAAAAGATCAACATTTTCGCCCGAAATCCATTCAAACTTCAGTCGCCATTTTCTTCGTTGTGCGACGAGCGATTACCGCAAACTTCCAACGATCGAATTTATAAACTGAGTTTGCTTGTACTGTTTGCGGATTTAACAAGCGATACACGACTGTGCGAGACTCATCGATAGAGATTAATCGTTAGAGATAATATAATATAGCACTGGAGAGATAGCACTACGTAAAATTGGAGTTGTCGCCTCAAATTCAGCGAGAAAGAATGTCTTAAACTTCTCCCTTCTCTCTCTGAGCTTCTCGCTGATTGGCTGTAAGGTGGAACGAAAGAACTTTTAAATCTTCTTTCTTAAAGTTTGATGTAACACATTTCAGGCTACCTTCTGTGCTCTATTATTTTATCTCTATGGCTTAATCGGCCTTTCTCAATTGACAAATTATGATACATTTTTACATTCAAATGTGAACGGAATAATTTTAATCTCAAGATGCAACACTTGTTGCCGGGGGACTTGATGTCATATAAATCCATTGATAAAGGGGCCTGATTATGGGATTCGCGGCGGATTTTCAATAATTGCTTTCGCTTTCGCCTTCCTCGATTTGAATTCGACCAATTAACGAATTCGAGGGCCAATTTGAAATGCATGTTTGGAAATTGAAATCAGAAAGCTTTTTTTAGCGAACCCACAAGCAAAAGAGTGTTTACTCAAATCACTTGTATATTGGTAGAAATAGTGAAATCAAAAGTATCAAATCACAAGAATATTAGAAGAAATATTTTCGCTCCGCCGCGAATTTATTAATAAGGAAACATAACGCGAATCGAATTTGAAAGGTCGAATTGAAAACGAATTGCCGCGAATCCCATAAACAGGCCCCAGTTTAAAATATAATCGCAGCTGTGAATTATTCAAAAAAGCTTTTGAATTGAACCACGAATCCCTATTATACCCACAGATGTTCCAATTCAATTTAAAGGTCTTCAATTTTCAATTAATTAGACTGTATTTTAAACATTTCTATCACTTTTATTTCCCCCGTCTTCACGTACTAACAATGGCATAATTATGATTTTTTTCCCTAGAAATTATTTATGTAGCAAAACAACGTTTGCCGGGTCAGCTAGTATTAAAACACAGCTTTTATTACTCCTTAATATTGTAGTTGGCTGTTAGTGGAAGAATTTGTATCATTGGTTTAGTATACCTCTCTATAATACTAGAACAGTCAGTTGGATTTACTTTACAAGGGCGAAAAGTTATGATTTATCAAGCCTACCTCGTGACTTTTGCTTGTTTTAAGTATTTACGTAAGTTCAAAAATTTAATTTCATTACTGCTCGTTATAGAATAGAAAATTAAAAAAAAAAGTCATCGTTGGTTTAGTGGTGTCAAGAACTAGGACTTTGATTTTGCATCAATAGTCAACTGTCAACAACAGAAACCAAGCCAAGAATTCATAAAAAAAAAAAAAAAACAAACAGAGCATAACAAATTTGTTTAATTATATTTCTATAACTTTATTTAAATGAGTACGTTATCGACTTATTTTCTACAAACATTTACAAATTTCTTATCATCTATTTACTTCAAACGTTTATTTGTTTTAATACGCGTTTTTAATTGCATTTTTTTTACAAAAATTACTTAAAAATTAAAGGTTAGAAAATACTAAAGAAAAGAAATTACAAATTAATAAGTTAAAATAAAGAATTGAACAAATCAAGGTTTTTGGCAGTTTATGTTTCCACATGAACGCATTTTTTATTTTATTTTTTTGTCGATTAAAATAAAAAATTAATTAATTTTTAAATTTATCATCACATTGAAAATAAAATTAAAACGAAATTGTTAAAATTAATTGAATAACAAAAATATATATATTTTCTTGCAGAATTCGATTTTCTTGTGTGTTGTTTTTCAAAGTTTCTTAAAAATATTTTTTTTTACTTATATAATACTCGTTCTTCAATCTTATTTTCGATATATTCGTACTTAAAATTAAGAAAATCACTTCGTTTGATTTTGCATTTTACAATATTACTTAAATTAGAATCCTACGGAGAGGTGTGTCACTTGTGGGCGTTTTATTCTTATCGTCAATTACTTTTAAGGACAAATTTTAACTTAGGGAAGATTTTGCTTCACTTTATACTGATTGAATACATTTGGCCATGAAGCCAGAACATATTCCTCAATACCGCATTCGTTTCTACCACGAAGGATCCGGAAGTAACCTTGTTCTCCCCACCATTTACCCCATGAATTGGCGGCAATCTAAATATTATTTAAAAAAAAAAAAAAATAACGATTTTACTATAGAAGAGAAGAATTTGAACTTACCCAATATTTGTCTCCATATCGTTCCTCACCCCAGCCGACAAGTTTGACCGAGTGGAAACCACGTTCCCCACCTCGAGTTGCTGCTGATTTTCGATAAACTCCACCCGAGTACGAGAAGAAATCTCTGTAAACATACATTGTCGCTTGAACTGGACCGGAATTCATAATTTCAACCATAATGTCGGTTTCGTTGTTCAACGAATAAGCGGGTGCGACTGTATAGAATTCATCGCGTTCAGAGTAAAATGGACGACAGAAGGCAGCACGGAGCGATTTGTTGTGCTTGATTTTACAAGAAGACCATGTGGCAGTGTAGGGGTAGCATTTTTCATCGACGACGCTAAAGATAAAGTAAAGTGTAATTTCCTTCAATTGAGTGGCAACACTGACAAGACTCTTACCCTTGTTTGTGCAAATATCTCCATGCAGCATCCAAATGACCTCCATCACAACCGCGTTGTCTCCTGGAGCATGACAAAATGTTCTGTGGCGATAGATTGACAATTTCCTTGCCTTGAGATTGGATCGCGTACCTGTCAGATGCAACCGATGTGGTTGAAATGACCCAAGATGAACCGCACCAACCTTAAAGGAAAAGGCTGATTAAGAAAAGCAATCGCTAAGAAATTGAGTTTAAATTATTTACCTTGGTCTGGAACATCAGTAATATAATTTGGCCATTTTTCAACAGAGTTGAAGGACCTCGGCAAATTCATCTGAGGACTTGACAATCTAGACATGGATTTTACTCTGAATTTAGGTTCCATTGTACCTGCCGATCAATATGGATAAGTTTATGCTTCTTGTCATTGAGAATTGTCTCATATTTACCTAAACGCAATGTCAAGCCTTCTTGGTACTTCCTTGCCCAGAATTCATCGTACTTCCTTGCTGTCCAGCCAAGGTCTGCAATCGAATTTACATTATGAATGAGATCGTCATCTGTCAGGCAGAGATTCTGTTCACATGACATTTTTCCGTCTTTTTGACATTTGCATACATTGCAGTTTTCTTTGACTGTTTGTAATGGGTCCAAGTATTTTCTGTTGTGAAGACATTTAACTATGTTAGCAGGACGAGGTGTTTCTTTTAGACAATATGGTCTGTAATCGGGACAGCAATCGCCGGGACTCCAGTTACAAAATTGATCACAATAACAAAGTGTATCTAAGAAATGTAAAAAAAGAAAGTCAATTATCTGTCAAAAATCTTGCTAGGTACTGGTACACTTACTAGCAATTGGCACTGAGCAATTATCTTGTCGATTATTACAACAAATGTGATGTCGTTCACAATATTGTCCTGGGAAATCTTCTCTCAAATCATCTCTGAAATCGAATGCAGCTATCACAGCGATTAAAACGGCCGCCACAAGGATTTGCGACGGTATGTGCTGTAATCTGAGATTCATTTTGCTCAACTTAAGAAGAAGGTTAAGTTAACTGAAAAAAAGATTAAATTGAAATTAAAAAAAAAGTTGTGAATGGTATAGTCAAACATCGATTTTTCTTAGATTAAAAAAAACTACAAGAATAATGTAAGATGAAAAATAAATGGCAATTGTATTTAAAATCTCTTCGAATCCGAAAGTCAAATTCTATCGAGTCGGAATAGTTTTCTCGCAAAATTTGTATGCCCTTAAAGACATAATGGCAGTTACCTACTTGTTATTGTTCTTTCAAGATAAGATTCCAGAAGAATTTTTATTTTAATGCATACATAGGTCTACAAAAACTGGAACACCTTATCGAAAACTGTCATGAAATCAAGAAATAAATTTTATGACAATGCCTAAATGTCATAAAAGTAATCAATCACGTCATTTGCAACAAGATTACCTACTCTTTTGAATGATGTGCATTTCCTGTATTATTTGAATAAAAAACTGTTAATTTTTATCACCTAATTGGTACTAAAATTGTTTTTTTTTTTCAATATTCAAATGGTTTGTGATGTCATTTAATTTGTTTGTTTTCATCATTATCACCATTCAGGAATAAAAATTCAAATCGCTAAGATCTCACTAGTTCTATTAACATTATTTTATTGGTCTCAGACTTGAATCATCAACTTTATAGTTTACTTCCAGGTGGTGATTTTGAATGAGTTTCAATAGTTCTGATTTTAAAATTTTATTGAATGCAGTTCACTTTCATTTCCACCTGTTGGCTGATGAGAAAATATTAATTTATGAATATGAAAAACCAGTAAATAAAACTCATTTTTAAGTACCAGACATTTCTGTACTCATACAAGTATTTTTAGTTAATCGAAAAAAAAAAATATTTGAACTTGTAAATTTGCTATTCATCTGTTGTATTTGTAAGAATGACTAATGTTCATGTTATTTTTTTTTTGCTAACATTTAAAAACTATTAAAATTTTTAGAGTTCATTAAACTTTTTGTATAGATCTTATTACTAAAAAAACTTAAACATTCCTTAGTGCTTTATTTTCGGTTCGATATTTGGCATTCCATAACATGCCTAATTTTGAAATTTACCACAAACTGTTTCAATATTTACCCATCACTGCATAGAGCTAAGAATAAAATGACGACATCTTGGATTCTTATTGGCCAAAATTGGTTTTGTTTTGCTCAACAAATGTCTATATTATCAACAGTTAAATTCTTGTTATTCAAAACAGCTGCTCTAACATTCAAAACGTCAGAATTCTTAAGTATCGATAAACCTTTATTCGATTATCAGCTGTTTTTGATTGTTTTTGAACACACATTCTTTTAAGGAATAATGTTTTTGAACATTTATTTTATTATTATTGTTATAAAAATAAAATTCCTTCTCCTTCTTTTCTACACAAAATACAGTAAGAAATGTCTGTTCACTTTTTTAGAGCCGTTTTCTTCACTATTGCACAACTTGTAGGAAACTCAAGTTGGCCAACTCTAGAATTTAGACAAACTTGAGAGTTGAAGGACAAGTTGAAAATCGTTTCTCTTCACCATTTTTAATCTCAACTCGAGACGTTGAAAAGCTGCCCTACTTGCGTTTTTTGAAAGTTCCTGAGAAATTTTTGATCGTGTACGTTTGTTTCAACTTTAGATTTGAATTTATTCTGTGCGAGTTATGGTTATTGGGTTATTGGTCGTAATTCGCGCGATCTATGTATTTATGTAAGTTAGCATATTACAACTTGTGTAGTAATATTAATGATATTTAACTGCGTACTTTATTTCATTGCAAGGCAAAACTACTCTTTATCATTACAAAAAAGCGAAATTGTCGTTCGCTTTGAAATGCGAAATCGGTATGTAAATCTTGGTCATCCCATTTATCGAATCCAACCCGTGGACACATTTAATATTGCCTTCTCTCAATCACCAACAATTTTTCTTCATCTTCGCTTTCGGAAACAGGACGATGGATGGTTTTCTCAATTAATAACTTTCGCGAAACATTTTATTTTAAAAGTATTTGTACTTATTTTCACGACAACCGAGAATAATTTTTGACAGAAGATGCAATAAAAGGTCCGTTCGCGTACTTTTTGCACTAAAATTCGTTTTAAAACGAGAAAGTTTAAGGAGTGGGGGTAAAATTCTCTCACAGAAAAACAAAACCACTGATCAGTTAGTTATAAAGTGATCACTGAACAAAACTACTAAAAGTAAGCAAACGGGAAAACAACAAATTTTACCCACATTTTAACTGTCGAGTTTTTTTTTTTGTATGAAAATTGAAACTTTGAATTTGAATTTATTTATTTAATTGCTATTTTCAAACAAATCTGTCACTTCTCACAAATCAGCCCAAAGAAATTTCTTGGGCTAAAATTCGTAGGTTGGGGAAATATTTTACTCTCTCGTGAGCGCCTCTTTTTCGAAAAAATTACCAAATTTTTGAGTACGCGAACAGGATTTGGTTGAATTTCGTAATTTTTCGTAAAATTGTACTGTTTTAGGAAGGTACGCGAACGGACCTAAAATGTATTATAAATTCAAATTTATAATACATTTTAGGTCCGTTCGCGTACCTTCCTAAAACAGTACAACAGTACAACTCTCTGGGTTCCTCTTTCACCTTTTACTCTTCTACTATTTTCGGAAGTTGAGAAAACCAGAAGTTGATCAACTCGAGAGTTGAGAATCGAAAGTTGAAACGGTCAACTTTGAGTGAAGAAAAATAAAATCACAAGTTGAGAGTAAAAATCCTCTAGTTGACTTCAACTTTTATTGAAGAAAACGGCTCATAGAATGTTATGAAAAATAAATTTTACAGTGTAGGCATTAAAAAAAAAAAAACACACACAAATACCGAAACCGTAAGTTTTTCTATGTTTTTTTTTTAAGATATAGGTAAATATTTACTAGAAAGAATAACAGAATTATCAGATATGTTGTTACTGATAAGATCGAACATATATTCCCTTTTATTCAATTGACATTGAAACAAAAAGCTTTTAAAAGTCATAAACTTGAAGCAAAATGCCAGTAGAAAAGATGCCAACTACTTCAACTTTTTAACTTTGTGCAATGTGCATACTATGGAAATACACAAAAATGCTATCATCTTAGAAATTTGCAACACCATTTTCTCAATTTCAATTTCGATTTATCTTAAAATTAATAACATCCTGTTTTCTAAAAACATAACATTTCTATGACGCAATGAACTTTTGTTTCTTTCCATTTCATTCGAAAAAAAATCTACACATAAATAGATCCTTTTAATTTAAACTTAAACAAAAATTAACATCATTAAAGCGGAACAAATCACTGGAATCACTTAAGAAATTTTAAATAAATAAAAAAAATAAAATAAAATTCTTGTTTATTCTAAATTAAACAAGACACAAATCGTTTTCGAATAATATATCGATACTTTGAAATTAATTAAATGTTTCCTGAAAAAAAAAAATAAAAAACCAATTTACTTGAGACTGTTTGTCTGAAAAGAACTTGTTCTATGATAAAGTGAATGGGAATATTATGGTAATTGGCTAGGGACTAGCTCATCGCAATATTTGCGCAAAACAGCTGGAGCGAACTTTTCGTATGTATTATTTTAATTAAAGCATAACTAATTCAAAAAAGCTAATGAAATACCTGTTTAGAAGAAAGAGTGGTTAAAAAAAAAACCTTATTTAATCTTATCTAGATTGGGTAGATTGTTATCATCACATTCCAAACATGTTTTATCATTACTGATGATTTCCTAGAGACATTCTTTCAGTAATCGGTATAAGGAAAACGAAAATAAAACTTAATAAGAAATATGCACTAGTAAGACTGATTAGATAGATAGGTAACAAATGTCAATTATTATTAAAAACAATATGAAAATTATTGACTTTTATTTCCTAACCAAAGCATATACAATTCTGAATAAGTGGGCTTGTCAGTGGGTTCATTCTGCTAAGGGAATTGTATTTTTTTCTCATAAAAGACGGAGGAACATGACCAAATTTAATATCTTGGGACATTTCGACCATTTAATATTCACTGTATTGATAGAAATGTTTAAATTAATACAAAACAAAAACTAGAAACTGATTGGTTTTTCCTGTATAAGAAAATTAATAGAGTGGCATGACAGCTCTTGAAGTGCGTGTAAAGAATTGAGGGGACCTACAATTTAACACCGATTCCGAACGGCAAAGTTGAGAAGCACTTTTGCATGACAGATTGATACTGTTGGAAGTTTTGTCAGTTCTCTGCAAGAGGCAGCCAACGCACCTAACCACTAAGCTACGGACACCAGCTTTTCCTGTATACATTTTTCAAATAATAAAACACAAATTAATTATTTAATTTATAAAACCATACAAAAAATGTACCTACAATTTAAAAGAATATTTAGACAAATTCAGGCTAATTAAAAAAAAGTAGTTACATAAAAAAGAAATCAGAGAGTTTTATACGAATCGTAAAAGGCGTTTTTGAGAATATGTATGTAAGTTTGTTTCTGTTTTTACTATTTTCTCTTTTTTTTAAAGAATTGTTGTTCACAAACACAAATTCTCTCGAACTGGAATCACTTATTTACAAATTTGTTTCATTTCGAGAACTTATATTTTTCTAACTTCATGCGATCGAGATTGTTTGTCTGAATGGAATATTGATATCGACAATTTTATTGAATGAATTATATAGTGCAGAACACAAAAACATCCGCCTTCCACTCAAACAATTATTTTATTTGTTACAAAATCCCGAGTTGAAAAAAAGGATTTCTAGGTTTCTTAAATTTGACTGCTGAAGTTCCTATTATCCTTCATAAGGAAAATCTCTACCGTTAAGTTTGCACACTCTTTAGTCACTCTCACTTCTGTTTATTCAACTTTCAACTATAAACTACGTTTTTGTTTTATTTTCAAACCTAACTGGATTAATTAAAATAATCAAACAGCAGTCACACTTACTTTGTATTCAATAATCGAGATAAAAAATGTGAACACTTCAGCAAAATATCACAAACAGTAAATTGATTCAAGAAAACTTGAACTCGATCGATTTCACAGTGTCATCAATTTTTTGTTTTGTTTTTATATTCACTTGCTTTTTCGGCTTTGCGGCAGTAATTCAAATTTTTTTTTTTTGCAACCAAAATCTTCGTGACTAAAATAATTTTTAAGAACACCAAAATGAAAGTGTCCACTCCTTACAGCCGACGAAATTCAAAGTGGTTATGCAAAATTTATTTAAAACAAATGGAATAATATTAAAATTTGCTTAAATTTGTTTTCACGTTTTAAATTGTTTGAAAGCAGTTAAATGATATCTAACTCTCAAATATTCAATTCTAAACAGATTTTTTTTAATGTGTTTGATCAAATAGGTTCAACGTATTTCACATTTTCAATATCCGCACTGAATGTTTGGCACACAACCCGTTACGTTAACTTCAAGAATGAAACTGAATTTTGAAAAACAAATCGTAACAGACGAAAGCCGCAACTCGATACAATTGCCTTCGCTCTAGTGCCTGCTCTGCTAGTGCTAGAGCTCTACCTTAATTACAATTTTGCAGATAAATTCGCATTTAAATGATCGAGATCGTTTGAAGAATCTTAAGAGCACAAATATTTTAAGAACTTTTGAACTTTATTTTGTTTTTGTATTTTCTGATGGTACCAACAAACTCATCGCTCAGTAAAGGGTGCTCTGCTAATAATAACTTCTGCACAAGTTCTTGCAGAAGTTCGTTTTGCAAGAGACTCGGCAGTCGGCACAATGACCGATCGTGTTTTCTTTTTTTGTGTCTTGTTCACTGTGGGTGGTTGGGTTTAAAGCTACAAAAGGCTGTTCTTTCGCCCCAATTTGATGTTTTGTTCTCTCGTGTTGTTTGCCTCTCTTTGAAATATAAGCAAATTAAGAGAACGCTCGTCTGCAAATAACACCCACTTGTTGACGAAAGCTTTTTTCGATTTTCTCGCTGGCTGTTGAGCTTTCGACAGATAACAACAAGTCAACATAACGTTGAATCATCGATGGTTTTGCGGATTTTGTTCACCTGTTTAATTTATTTTCTTGGTGGTGTTTGGTTTTATCTGTTTGACGTCATTTTTTTTGTGTTGGTGGGTAGGAAAAGTAGGTTGGCGCCAAGAGGGTGGAATATTACGAATATTTTCTTAAACTTTTGAGTTTTTCAATTTCTGAACAAAAGAACGTGAATATTTTCATTAATGAAGTCATTTAGGAGTTATTTTGCATACGTCGAAATTATATTTTTGGGGATTGTTGATTTTTGTTTATTTATTTTCCTGTTTCAAGTGTGATCGATAAGCTAAAGCGGATGTGTTGCTATTGCTTTGTTTATATTTTTGTTGTCTGAAGTATTGTACTTGAATGAAATTTTATGACGGAAGAAAAGTTTTAAGGGAGAAAAACATCGATTAAATTCGCTCATCGATCACTTTTATTCAATGAATAGATTGACGTCATTTAATTTTGTTTCTCTCAATTTAATCTGAAAATGAATATGGCTAGGGTCCGAGCAAAGGTAAGCTAATTATTGTGGAATTTTTTGAAGTGAAGATTAGAGAAAGTGAATTCGAGATTATGTTTTTTTTAGAAGAATGTAGGCACTTAGGTGCCTAAGTTTTCCAATTTATGAATAATTTTTAATACAACTTTTTTGAAAAAGTCGTAAAAGGGGTTTAAAATTGGTATTCCGGAAAGTACTTTCCCGCAGTAGGTACTTTTGCCCGCGTATCATTTGGGATAAAAAAATCCTTCCTTTTTTCATGAATATGTAGTCTCCTTAGCTAAGTGGTTAGGTGCTTGGCTGCTAAGCAGAACGTCGTGGGTTCGAGTCCTACAAGTGCCCATAGTTTTTAATTCATCTTTCACGGCCTCACGGGCACTGCCTCTTGCGAAGAACTGACAAAACTTCCAAGAGTATCATCTGTCATGAAAAAGTGCTTCTCAACATTGCCGTTCGGAATCGGCGTAAAATTGTAGGTCCCCTCAATTCTTCACACGCACCTAGAGAATTATTGATGAGAGTAAGCCACTTAGGCCTTGGCTCTTCAAGAGCTGTCGCGCCACTCTATTTTTATGTACTCCTCTTGTCATCCAAAGTTATGAGAATAAAGAAGATCGATTTCTTTATTTCGATTTCTCTAACAGCCCTGAATTAGGCCACATTTCTTTTAACCAGAAATTTTATGAGACACCAAACGCTGAGGATCATGGAGAACGAAGCATTCAAATTCTTCGATTAAATATTTCTCCATGAGCATTTAGGTACTCTTCCTGAGAATTCAAATCAATCAGTTGGATTTTGTTCATGTTGCAGGGGGAAGTGGATAGAAAATAAAATTCTGTCATAAAGTCGTATCATGGCTTTCATAAATAGTCAAGGAGCCAAACGAATGTCTTTTTTATGGCACTAAAATATAAAATGTCCTGTTAATAAATTTATTTTTCCCATAAATGCTCAAACCTCGCCAATATACTTGATGACTGTCATAAAACTTTTCAAACAATACTAAATTGATCCAACATCATCAAACGAAACTTAACTTATTGACTTTGAATGATTTGTAAACACTGTTGGTTTCATTGTTTCGCAGTCCCAACACTTCCTAATTATGATGCAATAGAATTGCAGTGTCTGTCTTCGAAACACACTTCAGTCAGGAAACCATAAAATTTTAACTAAAGTAAGTACAATCTGTTCAGTTTATCGCGTGTCTTTATCAGTTCCATACGACGACAACGACGACAAATATGCGGAATTGCAATATTTAACCATTTAATTGATATCGAAGATAATAATGATGATACTGATAGATATTATTTATGTTTCGAGTGCAAGTCAAGAGCCTTGTCACTTGTCAGTAGATACTCATAAAAATCTTAATTAATAGAAGTCTGCTGCTCAGATGTGTTAACGTTTAAGCAGTCAAGTTCAATGGAAAAGTTCTAGGCGAGACATTTGAGTTGTTGTTCGATAAAACTGCAAGTATCGTATAGATACAAAAATTACACACAATTTGTTTTATGTTTCGGAGACAGTTGTAACCAAAGTTATTTTATCTTATCTGGGCAAAATGTATGTATGTGGGTTGTAGACAATTAATTAATGTTTGTTATAATAGCATCATACAACTGCAAAAATATTGGTTCTCGATTTTTTTTCGAAGTTGATCCTGAACTTTGTTTCATATATATGTAAATGTTGGTTCGAATTTGCTTGTGCGCGACATATACAGACGTTCGCAAAAATTAACTCAATTGGCAGATATATTTATGGCCAATTTTTATTTGTTTCTATAAATATTCATTTAATGTGTGAAGAATTTTGTGACGTCATTTTTATATTGGAGTATCTATAGGTATTAAATAAAGACACAGTATTCGTTTGATTAAAAATCAATGTTTGAATATTCTTGCATCAACTTGAAAAACGTGTTTGGCTAAACTCTATTCCATGCGCATAGTCTGTTTGCATACAGTCTAAACTATGGGTTCGATTAATTATGTTGATGCTAATGTTAATGGTTTAAGAGAATTCTCGTTTAATTTTAAGATTGAGCTATAGTTGGTGGATTACACTTACTTCCTTTTTTGACGGAAGTGAAACTTGTGATTCAGAAAGTAGCTCTTCATGAAATTCACCTCTTTCTGCGAAACATTAAATGAATCATTTAAAAAATCAACATTTTGTGAATGAGTTCTAGCCTTGAATCCAATTGATAAAATTCTGACAAAATTTCTTATCAAAATGAATAACTCAAATGGCTCAAAGCCCGGCGCCAAAGAACGATTTGTCATTCAAATTCCACATGAATGTTCACACACTCTCGAGTTAATTCATGATTATATGGCCTCGATATCGTGCCACTTCATTTTGAAGGAAAGTCCGTTTTTTTTCGGCAAGTATGAATATTTTTTGACAAACATGTAAAGCATAATCAATATCTATAGACTATAGACAGCGCGGTCGAATTGTGTTAATTAAATTTTATTACCCATAAACGCTTTGTTTGTTTTTGCATTATTGGCGCATTCCATTCCAGACAAAAATTCCACGCCATAGGTACGATTTTCATGATGTCACTGTAACCATTTTCGACAACATCGTGTTATTAATTCAATTATCAGTCATCAATAAAGGTATGAACTGACCGAACTTCAAGACCAAACCAATCAATAAATTGGCGAGTATTCAGTTTTTGTTTTGTGTTCTTTGATTGAATAGATTTTAGGCGCCATCGCAATTTAAATTGAATTTCGGCAAAAATAAATATAAATAATTGCATGTGGCGAAAAATACTTAAACTTCAAAACACCACTTATCATTGTTTTTCTGCGGTGCATTGAAAATGATTAAGGAGATCAGAATTTCAATTTATTCACTATATGGTTTATGTCGAGTTCAGTGGGCCAAGATGATTTAATATTTTTTCTTGAAATTGAAATTCTTTTGGTGAAAAACGTGATAATTGTAAGTGCTTTTGATTCTATTTCGAGAGATTCTGGCGTAGACCAGTGCTGAAAAACCTTTATAAATCAAAAGGAGTGATGATGAATGTTTTTGTTTCTGTTTCCTGAAGTAACCTGGTTTTGCGTATACCTATAGCTTTTTTTTAGATATAAATATCTGCCTCTGCTAAATTGGGACATTGTCATAACTCATCCAGCCATAAATTAAGAGATGAAATTATCATGTTTTAAATCAAATACATAAGTAGTCGTAACAAAATTGGATCATAGTCGGAACAGGACCATGAATAAAAGATGTCATTGATTTATTGTTAAACGAAAGTGTCATGTATGTACAATGTACATACTTTGGCTCTTGATCTGAATTTTAAGGTGGTTCTATGAAAAGTGCACCTGCCACAATTAAGTTTAATACAAGAATACGTGATCTGCAGTGTGTATAAGCTCACCTCATAAAACTATAGTATCATAGGGTGCTTACAGCTTTAAAAAAAGACTTTTGACAAACCTTTTTACATGAGAATTTACTCCTTTTCGTCACTCAAAGTTATGAGAATTAAAAAGATCGAAATCGATTATTGTAAAGGGTTTTTCAATAGGGACGCTATAAAAAAAGACCGATAGGAACAGCAAACGACGCCATATTTTTTCCCGTTCTCTTGACATTTCTCTTCAGTAAGGTTTGCATTTCATCATGGAAAGGTATACGATCCAACAACGAGTCGACATTATTAAAATTTACTTTACCGAAATTCGGAGTCAGTGGTCAACACTTTAAGAGCGCTACATACAATTTATGGTCGTCATAATCGTCCTGCCAGATCAACAATTGAGCGTCTAGTGAAAAATTTGAATCCACAGGCTCAGTACAAAATGTTCCGTGCCAGTGAGACAAAGAAGTGCCCGTAGTATCGAGAATATTGCTGCCGCTACCGCATCAATTGCGGAAGACCCAAATCAGTCTCTCACACGTCGTTCTCAAGCGTTGGGCATCTCTGTGACGTCGTTGTGGCGAATTTCGCGAAAAGATCTTGGCCTACATCCTTACAAGATCAAATTGACGCAAGAACTGAAGCCGCTTGATCACCAGAAGCGTCGTATGTTCGTGAATTGGGCTGAGCAACAACTTGAAAATGATCCGGATTTTCTTCGAAAAATCATCTTCAGCGATGAGGCTCATTTCTGGCGGATGGCTTCGTCAATAAGCAAAATATGCGTTATTGGTCAGGCAGCAATCCACATGTGCTTCACGAGCCACCATTACATCCCGAAAAAATCACTGTTTGGTGCGGTTTACATGCTGGTGGTGTCATTGGGCCGTACTTCTTCCGTGATGATCAAGACCGGCACGTTACTGTGAATGGGAATCGCTACCGCTCAATGCTAACCGATTATTTTTGGAATGAATTGGATGATATGGACTTGGACGATATGTGGTTTCAACAGGACGGTGCCACATGTCACACAGCGGGCCAAACAATCGAATTATTAAGAACGAAGTTCGATGAGCGCATTATCTACAGAAATGGACCTGGATTTAACGCCGGACTATTAGACTATTTCCTGTAGGGCTACGTCAAATCTATGGTTTATGCCAACAAGCCAGCGACGATTGATGAACTTCGTAGGAATATCGAACGTGATATTGCAGCAGTATCGGCTGATTTATGCTTGAAAACCGTCGAAAGTTGGGTTCAGCGTCTGGACTTCTGCAAGCGTGCCCGTGGTGGCCATGCAAAAGAAATCGAGTTCCATTCATAATGGCATCAAATGTACTGGAATAATGTAATGGAATAAAGAATTTCATTTATCCAAAACCGTTTTCGTTTTAATTAAGAAAACTTTTGTAGTGTCCCTATTGAAAACCCCTTTATTAAGCCACAGTCTTTTTCACGAACAGAACTTTTAAGAGACATCAAATGGTGAGAATCATGGAGAACGAAGTAAAATAATTTTTCGTTCAAATAATCACAGAGAATGGCTTTCTTGTGAAATTTTAATTTTTATTATAATTTTAAACTGTACATTTGTATTATATTTAATTGTTTATTAACGCTATGAATGTAATCTTCCGGTAAAAATAAGAGCGTTGGCCTTCAATTGCCATTTATAATTAGATTTTTATAGCTTCTACTATCAAACGTAATTGCAACAAAACGCTTTTCTAAGTGAGTTATCATCAAGAGTTAATTAATCAAATAAAGTCATTTCATTACCAAGTCACAAATAAGTTTCACCTTTAAAAGACTTTAAGAAAAATGTAAAAAAAAAAAAAACAGCACCAACATTGAAATATCAATTGCATCCACCTAACTGCATCGTTAAGATTCACATTAAAGTCACACCCTCTCTTGGCTCAATTACAATTAAAATGCAATGCAATATTGAAAACCATTTGTCCATGCATCATTATTTCTCTTTCAATTTCCATAAACGTTAAAACACCTTCAATTTATAATTTTGTTTGCTCTGTTTGTTGTTTTGTTTTTATGTATTTATGACATAAGACAAATAAGTGACTAAAACAGTTGGAATGTTTGAAAAGTACGTCATTTTAAAATTTCAGTATTCTCACAATTTGTGCAAATAGCATGCTGACATAATCCATCAGCACGTGTGCTATGCAAATACTCTTAGACGTTATCGATGTTCGATGCAGCCAGGCAGTGATCAATTATTATTCCTAGAATCAAGCATTAGTAAGACTCAATCAAAATGCAAATTTATATTAAACATTTGCTTAACATGAATAAAAGTTCAACTTGAGGAAAATCAAAAATGTCTGACATGACTTTTTGAAAAAGAATGATGTGCACTATTAATTGGGGAAGTCCCACGCTGTATGATGGAATGCTATACTTGAGTAAGAAAGAAATTCACCTTTAATTTGGCTAGGGGAAGTGCAGGAACTATCTAAAGGGTTTATAAAATATTAAGATAAGATTATTACCTAACTAAAAATAAGGGTAATCCCCGCTAGTGATCATTCTTCGAAGTCCCGGCTGTTATAATAAAAATCATTTGTTGCTGGCAGAAATAGGAACTGGCAGAAATAGGAATTTAAGGGGTTTAGGAAATACTTACGTTTGTTCCAATCAATGAATTTATTTAACAAATGAAGCATTGTTAATAACAATTTAGAGAATTAATTTTGGGGAACTCCAAACAAATACTTTTCGTCATTATGAATATGAGCTTATACGTTTTAATCTTTCCAAAACAACTTTAATGATCTTTTTATTTGTTTAAGAAATTTGCAACATGATCAAAGCGTATTTTCGCATACCTGACCACTTAGAGTTGCTTGAATCCTGTATATTAACCGTGCAATCATCAATTTTACTCCAAGCCTGAAAATCAATTAACGCTTCATGGTGATCTTATTGATGTGATAAATTTGACAGGTTCAAACTTCAAACAAGAATTGGAACAATTTGAAAGTCGAAATCCAACAAAAATGAGAGTACAGCCAAGACAAAAAAAGAAAATATCAGCAAGTCATTGAAATTTAAGAAGAATTCACCCTGCGGGAAACTCCATATCTTCCCCCAAAAGATCAAAAAGCAATGACTCATACCCCTTCAAATGAATATATTAATTTGAACTTTTCCGTTTGTCATACAATCAACTTCAACTGATGATGGAGTACATTTTTTGTTGTGTTTGATCAATTGTTAATACCTAGGCATGATTAAGAGATCGACATATCATTATCCATGATATCACTTCATGGTTATTTGAATTTGCCTTATAGCGATGTGTCATTTTTTCTATTCATCGACACTCAGAGATCAGTGAATATCAAAGAGCTTTGTCTATTGTCTGAAAAAAGTAAACAAAAAGAGCCAAAACAAAAACACTGACGCAAAGCTCTGTCATCAAACAGAACATTGTATGTATCTCAATTGGCTCAACAAACCCATAAATTCCATGGCTTCGAGCCATAGCAATAGAATAAAAATTTACAACGTAAAATATTTAACCGATTTTATATTGATGGACAAATTATGGTTATAACTTTTCATGTTGATCATGTTCACAAATTACCACGATTTTCGGGTGTGGAAGTAATCAAAATTTGAATTCAATCAATATTCACATAAGATCATTTATTTATTGCCCATTTTACATTTTAGTACAACTTATTTTTTATTTGTCTTTAATTGGAACACTTTGGAATGTTCGGAATGGAATTTTTTTGGACAGATCAACCAATGCAAGGACTAATTGCACACGAAATCAATTTCAAAATCAACTCAAATCATCCACAAAACACGGAAACTTCAACTACCACGAATGTTGCAACAATAAACACCTGGAATTCACCACAACTATTGTAAACAAAATTCCCTTGCCATGTTTCTTATTCGATAACAATTTATTGAAATAGCAAAATAAACAAGGATTTTTCAAAGCGTCCCGACCACAATAATTTAATTGTGTGGGCGGGATTTATTTTTACCTTTCAAACAGTAAATAAAATTCCATACATCATCTCGAGCATATTTTCGTTTGAAAAACTATCGTTTCTGACCTTGTTAGCGGTTGGAAAACATTTCTCCAATAATTCGTGTAAACACAAAAACATACAACAAGGTGAGAGGAATTTGTGCTCCTCTCAAGGCTATCATGTCTCATGTGGAATTTTTCGGTGTTCTGAATTTGTCTGTCTATTGAAAGGTCATGTTCAATGTTCCTTAGCAGTTCAAGATCAGAGCACTTGATAGTTCAACCGACAAATTTATGAGTTATTATTTGTGGTCGCTTTTGTTTTGTTTGAAGATGTTTTCTTGTTTTTTTTTTTGTGTTTTCAATTAATTAATGAATGGGCCGGTCTATTTAATTCAGGCAGTTTTATTTTGACATTGTGGTTTTTATTATTTGTTCTTTATTGGAGTCCAATGACAGGCTTCATAAATTGCTCTCGTCTGTGACATTAAAGTTGACGGACGGGTGGGCGGTGACAGTGACGTCTTTCAATAACTGTCCTCGGTTATAAGTTTTTTAGCTTCTAAAGTCCGTTAACACGCAGGATGTTGTCAAACAAACACAATTTAAAATTTTTGTCTGCATGAGTTCCAGATTGAAATGACATCGGAGAGGTTATTCGAAAATGATGACTAGAAGTTGTGTTTTTTGGGTTGTGTGAGTGACTTTGAACTTTTGACAGTTTGGGCGCATGGTTTTCAATGAACTGAATTATTTGTCTTGAGTTGCATGCGAAAAACAATTAAATATGGACTTTGCTGTATGAAAAGAACATTTATTTTGAGTGCTTTGAATGTTTTATTCATCGATCGAAGGAAAAATTAACTTTTACTTAAAAAAGTGTGTACTAAATTAATCTTAAAAAATTAAACACCTTTATCTCATTAGCCATTTACTACCATATTTGACAGTTAACGACTTTAGAGTTAACTGTATATGCAAAAATAGACAGAGGGAACCGTGTTACCTGCTTTTTACTCACTTTTGCTTCTCTAATCGAAAATAAGAAATGATAAACTCAACAGCCCTAATTCACACGTTCCGTCAACTACACAAGACGAAGCAGGTTAGTATTTCATTCAAAACCCAGAATACTTGTCATGCAGAATACGCGCCTCATTTTAGATAATCAATTGTCAATCAACCGATTCATTAGCTACTCCAACTACGACTTCTGAGTGTCAATTCAAGATGTGGCTTTTCAATTGCACCAGTATCAATAAATTAAAAGACTCTCCCATTCATTGAAATCCTCGGCATGCCAATCTAGCTGTTGTAATCTTTTTGTTAACGTAGATCTCGACGTGCAGACATACGATTTTATGCGCCAACTTGTTAATCCGGTTAATCGCCATTAGGTACTTGTCAATCTTTTGACACATACAACGCCACTGATCACTTTCAAATGTCAAACAAACAGTGTAAACGTCAAAAAGTAAGTCACCACTGCTGCTGCAGTCAGAGCCAAGTCTGATGGATTAAGTAATGCTATGCCACAAGCGATCAAGAAAACTTGAAGGAAATCGATTTCAATTAGAAAATTGACAATGAAACGAGCGGAGGAGCCAGCTTCAACACATCGATTTACATTTCATTCAATTGCCGATTAAAAAATGCTGGACACATATTCTGTCACAATGATGTCATACCAAGTAGCAGCTGGTTTTGCGTTTTTATTTGAACGCCTTTTCTTTAATTAGAAGGTACATATATGCAATTTGCATTCATTGATGATTCTTTATGTAATCGAATTGCACTTGAATTTTAATTGACATAAGTTTTTCTATTCCAACATCTGTTCGAGTAAATACCTAAAGGTGGAGTGTTTGGACCACAACGTTTTCGATTGCTTAAGCAAATAAAATTAACTGGTAAATTTTGACCTGGCTGTGAGTCATCTTCCAACGTATAATAATAATTAAACGGATACCCAGAGGCAGTCGACAACATCTTCAAAAAGTCGAAACACACAAATTAATTTTAAAGATCATTGCCCTGTTTATTTTCTCGGCAAACATTTTCCACGATCTTTTTTTTGTAAACTAAAACAAACTAGCTACCTTTGGCAAAAAAAATTTAAACCATCGAAAATTCAAGTAAGTTCAAATGATTTATGAGGCTATGCGTCATGGTGTCTGCCAATTTTCTAAAGGTTCACAATCGCCGCAAAACACAAAACAACCCAAATTTGTCTTGTCTTATGATTTAACCTCCGTGTTGTGGCGCCAAAAAGCTAGACGTCTCTCAAATTTTGTAGATACTTGCTTATACCAAAGCCAAAGATGTGAGATCGATAGTTAGGATGGACTTTGTGCTTCCTTCTTGCCTCGGCATTAAGCTCTTAAGGTATATCCAACATTTGTACAACCTGATATCAAGTTGTTAACAAATGACAGAATCCATAGACCTTAATCATTTGTTCGATAGTTGATGGCAAAAAAACAACAAATCACCAAATCCGATTTGTAGTCGTATTTTGACACTTGAATAGAAGAGCCAAACATTTGTTTGTTACAATGTTGTCGTCTGTGGTAGGAATAATCTTTTGCGATTTCATTGAAAGACGATTAAGTAGGAAGTGTAGAAAAAACAGTTTAATGTTTAAATTGGACTTGTCTGCTATTATGACGGACATGGACAGTTTGACATAGGTAGGATAAATTTTTGCGTCAATCGGTAGGATTTCTCAATTGGACGTATTCATCAATTTGTCAAATAAAATTATTTTCCATTCATAACAAGAACAAATTTGTTTTGAACAAGAATATTTCTCTTTTAAAGTACCTACTTTAGAAAGCTTGTGACTTGTGAGCTTTTCAATCAATTTCTTTTCATCAAGTAATTTTTAATTCTTTAAAAAATTAAATTCCATATTTTGTTAATTTCAGCTTTGAAGAGCTGCTGGAAATTTTGTTTGCGTATTATCGCGTAGTTTTTGTTTATTTTTTATTCAGCTGTGCCGCTGTCTAATGCATAATGTTCTCGATTTAGATCATGATTATTTCAGTATTTGGATTAACTCGTATTAACTGAAACTCATTTTACCTGTTAAATAACTTAAAGGTTTATAGAAATACTTTTTTTTATCGTTTTATCAGCTTTGACCTTGAAATTTATTGAGTTCATTTTGTTATCAAACACATTCTTCGCATTCTTTTCGTATCGAAATTCAAATATTATTCACGCCTATTTTTTGATAACGATCTCGCATACGTTTCTTTTTGTTTCTCTTATTTTGAAAAACAATAATATTTTTGTTGTTTTTTATCATTAAAGAATTCGTTATGCCTCTTCACTATGTCTGTCACTGTGAATATTTTTTTAGAGTAAAATAAAAATGTGATAAAGATGATGCATTACTAAATAAAATAAGAAAAAATAAAGAAGTCATGTGACGAAATGTGAAGTTGGAAGAAAATTAAAATGAATTTCGACGACATATCTTAATTCTGTTTTATTGAAAGCTAAATTTTAGTTTATAAAATAATATTCTTGTCAAACAAACAACAAAGCCATAAGATGCTACAAAAGGCATGAAAAGTACGATCGGCAATTATGTATATTCATCTCTTTACCTCGCTTTTTTAGCAGGTAAAAAAAAGAATGGAAAGAAATAATGGTTTTCATTGGGTTCGGGTTGAAAAACCGAAAACTAGAATATCACAAACCAAAAGATCACAAGCCATTTGACCGCAAACTACTTTCCCGCAGAACTTTTGCCCGAATGTCGTTCGACCGCCAAATGTTCTATCTTTTTTCATGACAATTTATTCCTCTTCCTCAAAATTATAAGAATTAAAATTAGGCCAAAGCCTTTTTGATAAAAAAAAACAGAAGTTTTAGGAGACACCAAATGCTGAGAATCATGGAGAACGAAGCAAGAGAATTCTTCGTTCAAATAACTCCGTATAAGCAATTGCTTCTTTATTTTGTGGAATCAGTCAGTTTTTTATTTAATATTTTCCAAACTTCATACATGTCTGTTTTCAATATTAGGTTGGTATCTATAGGTACTAAATTTAAATTAAAAAAAAAAAAAACAAAACTTCGAGATGAAGTAAGCAGTTTAAAAGGATATAGATACTGTGGATATGCTCTCTTCCAAGAAAGTGAAATATTGATAACTTAGCTCTTTTTAACATTTAACATTTAACAAAATTGTTTTCAATGAAAAATTATCAAAAATTAATTAAAAACTGTAAATTGTTTATTCCGCCTTAATTGTTATAATTCACTTGACCCATACCAAAACCATATTAAAAAAAAACCCACGATTTTAATAGTAAGCACCAAAGTAAATAGAAAATGTATTTAAATTCATTTCCAAACATGACCTCGTGAGTTAATTTTGGTTTGCAATCAACTAACAATCAATCATTTTTAAAAGTTTGTTTTTATTTATTTATCTAATTAATTTTTTTTTTCAGTTAACCCAATCGAAATCTATTTTGAAGTAGTCAATTGTAAAGTCTTGATGTTATCAAAATAATAACCACAATCATTCTACTGTCTATCTTGTTACATGTCTACCGCAATTAATTTGTCATTAGAATCCGCTACATCATGGAACATAAAAAAAGTTATAGCTATACAGGCTTCCATAAAATTATTAAGTTGTTTTGATTTTTTTGGAAAAACTACTCTCCGGACAGTAGGTATTGATATTTGATAGCTAAGCCCATAGAATATTGTTTTTTGCCCAGTCTTTTATGTCCATTGTCCAACTGATTGAAGAAAAAAATATAGAAGCAAGAAATTTAATAACCACTCTCAAATCAAACAATGAAATTCCAAAGTTTTTAAATTGATTATTTTTGTTTTCTTTGAATTCCAACAAACCCAACTGGCATAGTGGCATGGCTATCGCTCAATGTCACAATTTGTAAACAATAAACTGTAGACATAAACATTATTTGACTTAACCCTTATACTTCGTTCATAAGGATAAACAAAATTTAATCGTTACTGTCAGAATGATGAAATAAGAAGACAAACGCATTTGTTGTGAATAACAAATGGTAACCGTAGATTTTCATAGATGGGCACGATTTTGAATAAAATCAAGTGAAAAAAATGTACTTCGCGACAGGGTCGCACTAACCATTTTTAAAAGCTTGTTAAGAAGACGAGAACTTTAATGTATCTCGTTAATAAGTCTAGGGTTGGAATAAGAACGGTGAAATTTAACGATACATAGGTCAATATGATTTGATTTTAGGTGCAATAATTATTTCATTCAAGGATTTTTACACTCCCCCTATTATGTCATTTTCTGTTTGACAAACATTTCAATAATAAACTTGGCCTAGATTTCTAAAAAGAAAAAACTAAACGCCCATCATAAAAAAATTGTTCTAAGTTTCCATTCATGCGAAAAACTATAAAAGAAGATACACAAGTAAACAAATTAATAACTGTAGGTATACTTAATCAAAAACCAACAAGTCTTTTGCTTCTGTGAGTAGAACTGGTTTTTTTCCATTACACTTAAAAGTTCTTTCAGCTTGTAAGCAAAAACTGTTTTTGCTAAGCATGAATACATATTTCTAAACAAAATATAACAGATCAAAAATATCTCTTATCATGATCATGATATTGATCACGTCAAACAAAAAAACATTCTGAGAATAGTCTGTTTAGTCATTTTTTGATTTTATTCAATAAACTTGATCATCAGCAAAACAAAAGATCTGAAACGTTCGTGTTATCGATAAATAATAAATTGATCATAAAATTTGTTCTATTGTCACATAGTTTTTATGAATTTATCGCCAATAATTAAGATGATAAACAAACCAATTCCAATTTATTAATTAATTTTAAATTTCTTACCAGCATGGTTTTGCTTTGTATAAATTAGAACCAATATCGAATCGATAACCGATAATTATTAATTTACATACGACCAGAGCCACATTGTCTGAAACTTAACAAACCTGCAATCGATTAATAAATTTCAATTTTAAATAACGACAACTTGTAATAATTAAAAAAAATAATAATAAGTGAAGCATGGCAAATTGACATTCCAATCTTATCTCCCCTTTTTTCAAACGCTGCTGTCTCATGAAACTGGAGATGAAACAGTTGAAAAATTAGAATTAGAAATGACGTCGTAGTCCCGTCGAACGTTAATATTCAATCTTCAATGCTTGTTACCGAACCGATCAAAAGGTACCTATTAAATTCATAATGAAATTATTCAAAATTAATTAATTCAAATTAAATTGTCAAAGCATAACAACGATGCTAATGGACTTTTAAACTACTGACATGCGCTATTAATCTGAAGGAAACCAATAATAATAATAAAATTAGTATTTATAAATAAATTCCAGTCAAATCATAATAATTATGGAACCACAAAAATATAAATCAAAACACAATCGAATGCTTGTGCAAAAAAAAAATATTTAATTTTACCAAAAGAATAAAAATAATTAAATTCTTCAAGTCAGAATCATCAACGCAGCGTCGAACTCGTAGTCATATCAAAATCTACTTCTACAGTCTACACACTTGTTTCTGTTTGTATGTATGTAAACACGAAAACTCAACAAAATGTGACGACTATCATAGCAGTGATGTGAAAGAACAGTGGAACTGAAACAGTCGGGCTTGAGTATAATTTGTATGTGTATTATTGTAAATACGTATATGAGCGAAAGTTCAAATTATCTTTTATTATTTTAATCGCCACGGCTGGTATTCAACAAAACGTAGCGTTCCTTGTAGATATACAATTACGTTTTATAAATTTCGTTTATTAAAAAACTTATTCAAAAGATTTAATTTTTAGAAATTGCTTCTAAAGGAAAAATTAATATATTTATTTTTTTTTCAGCTAAATTGACTGTATGCTATTCATTACGATCAGTTTTTTATTCAATAACAGAAGATATAAATTGTAGTTCACCTTCCGTAATAATATTAAAACTCCAGTAACTGGCTTCTATTTCATAATTTATATTTTCAAAAATTTCAAACAGTGTACTTGCCCACTGTGCCACAACGAGTCGATGTGGAGAATAAACAACGCTACTGTCGGTGGTGGTGTCTGATATTTTCTTGTGTTTTCTTTATTTTAGTTAATTCTCAGTGGAAGTTTTGTTTGGAATATAGGGCTGTTAAAATTCACATTCTGTTACTACAAGAAATGTTATGAGTAGAAGTGTAGCAGAGAAGAACAATTTGTTCTAAAGCAGGAAGTGAGGATTGGGTGACGAACTCGCTTCTATGCGTGAGAGCTGTTAGCCCAACAGAATTCTTGTTACGAAATATTAACAGGAGCAAACCATCTGATCCTGCTTTGAATCAAATTTAAAGTGTGAAGTTTTAAAAATAATTTGAAGAAATCAGGGTTGCCAGGTCCTGAACTAGTTCAATAGCCCAATTTGAAAAAAATTGTAGCCCAAAATCGGAGCCGAAAAAATAGCCCAAATAGCCAATACATAAAAAAAACATTTCTGATAACTTCACAATTTATTTTAATTTAAGAACAACCAAAAATACATTTAATATTAAAAAAAAAAAAAAGAAAAACAAAATAAATAAGTTCATTTAATTAAGAAGAGTTAACAAAATTATCACATTAAACATAATATTTAATTAAATATTTAATTGTTGAAAATCAGTCTATAAGGGCAATATCCTCATCAGAATCATCGTCACTGTCATCCTCATGATCATTGTCATTACATTGGTAATTCGTTGGATATTTGGAGGGAAAATACGGACTCCAATCAAATAGAGGGAGCTTATTCCACTGTTCTTCCAAACTTTGAATATTTGCCACAGTTTTTTTGTTTTTTGGAATTATCTCCAAGGACAGATCCTTAAAATTTGGACGATTTTCATTAAGGCATAAGCATAAGGCATGCGTGAAACAGATTAAACCAACAACAGCACCAGCGCCGTCAACAGCAAACAGCACGCTGTCCAGCAAATATTTTCCAAACACATTACCACCAGCGACGTCTAAGAATAATAACCAATCAATGACAGTCATTTCATGTTTTTTTTTATTTTTTGTTGTTTGGCGCCTCTGATTTTCGTACATGGAAAGTTGTCAGCAATGGACCAGCAACAGCAAATTTAGGACTTTGACCAAACGACGCTGTTGACGTTGCTGGTGCTGGTTTAATCTGTGTCGAAAGATTAAAATACATGGGCTCTAAAACAATGGCCGCCGCTGTTGCTGGCGCTGTTGCTGTTGCTGGTTCAATCTGTTTCTCGCTATACAGTCGGACTTAAATAGCGAATGTCGGACTACTTTAAGGGTATGTTTAGAGAGAGAAAAAGTGATTTATTTATACATATGATTTATTTGAATGAAAAAATATCGCCCAAGATTAGATTTGGGCTATTTATAGCCCAATTAGGATTGGGCTGTCATACCAAAATTGTTGTCGGCAATTTTGGAAAAAGATAGCCCAATTTCCGATAAATAGCCCAATCTGGCAAGCCTGGAAGAAATATGTTTCATTTTAGGTTCTATAAAAGAAAAATATATGGTAATGAAAGGACAAGCCACCACCACTCTTGCTTCTCGGAACTTGAATTTGGGAAATAATTAATATTATTATTAAAATAAAATAAAACGCTTCGAGAATCGAGATCGAGTTTGTAAAATATAATATTTATATAACGAGAGCGACTAAGTCAAAGGATCAGGGCTGCCGTTTCAAATTTTCACAGAGGAGTATTTTCAAGTTCTAGAGGGGAGTATTTTGCTATTGAAGGGAGTAGGTACACAAACAAACATTTTTTAACAGTGACACTTTTTGATTAGGTAGAAGAAAACAAAATCGAGTTTTGACAGCTTTGAATTTACCTCGTGAATGCACATTTTCACTAAAGAATCACAATCCATTTACATCATGAAAATTCTCCAACGGCTTTCTGCCGAAATGCGGAGTCGATAACCACAAATTCATTCGTATTTCTCACCCTAGTAGACCCGGGGTAGAATCGTGTAAGCTGATTTTTAATAGTTTGCCAGTCAAATTCAGGAAAAAAAAGAAGAGATAATTGAGTGTCAACTATCAACTATCAGCTTACACTATTCCAATCCGGCAATAACAAGTCGAGTCCAAAAATTTGAGTCAGTATATTCGTTTTGTAATGTTGCCTTTCGAAGTGCCGAAAATATTGCTGCCGTTCAGGCGTCCATAACAAATAATCGAAATCAGTCAATTCCATGGCGTTCTGAATGGCCAGCGTTATCGCATCATGATTACCGATTATTTTTGGCTCGCATTTGAATTTATATGGACTTTGGCCACAAGTAGTTTCAACAAGCCACAAAGCACACCTCACAATCCCATTATTGAAGCCTAGGTTTGAGGGATGAGTTATCTCAAGAAATGGGAGTCTATTGCCCGCCTTGTTCGTGTGATTTAACACCGCTAGACTAATATAATGTTCTTTTATGTTTCTAAGCGTCTGTATCATGTAAAAGTAAAGCTCTGATTAGTTAACCAGCTCTTAAATTAGCTGCCAGTTAAATCCTCCTGTCAATGAGTTTTACGTTTCACATTCATCCTTCTAATAAATTTGTGTTTTGGGTAACTAATTGCCAGTTATTCCAACAACGACAACGGCAAAACCAGAAAAAAAATAAACAAAAATCAAAAGGATATTTGTTGTTGTTTCGGAAATTACTTCGGATAATTCCCTGTAGATTTTGCTCTCAACTTAATAGAGGTCAGAACAGAGCCACTATTAACTTTTGAGGGCTCTCGGAAATGACCTAATAGCGTTCAATGAATAAATACCAGCCTTTGAAAGTTATAATTCTTTGTTTGACTTGTGATTGTTGGCCATATCTTTAATCAATCAATACACAGGATGATTATCAATAGAATCATATTTCGTATTGCGGAATGTAATCGATCGAACCATGCACTATTTTGAATAAACCCGAAAATATTGCGAATATTTCTAATTTGGGAATTCTGTGTTGTCCAAGGATTCCATGATAAGCGTTCTTACTCGGAAAACGCGGTTTCGTGGTAACTCCTCAACGCGAAAAAAAAACTCATAAAACTCATCGTGTCGAGAAGAATATCCATTTTATTGGAAACAAAATTATTTTATTGAATAAAATTATTTAAAAATCCTTGCTTTTGAGAAATTTAATTCTATTATAATTGAAAAAAAGACAAATCTTGTTTTTTTTTCAGACTTTTAATTCTGTTAACTGCCAGTTAACTACTTTATAGGGCACTTCATCCTCCCTTTAAAGTACATGACACTTTAACTACTGTTAGCTCTACTCAGTTATTGTGAAACGCTATTTTGAATTGTAACTGCTAGTTAGCTTTAGCTTCCAAGTAGCTTAGCTGGAACTTTACTTGTATATTGTGAAACAGGCGCTAAGGGGAGTATTTTCGAGTATAGCGGAGTATGGGAGTACACTGAACGCAAAGTGAGTACAAATACTCCCATGGTAGTAGTTCCGGCAGCGCTGCAAAGGATGAAACGCTTTTGCAGGAATAAATCTTATCAAAAAGTTTTCTAAGAAAATAAAATGATAGAATTCACAGAATGTAAATGTAAATAAGGAAATTGAAATACATAATTTTAAAGTTATCCATAATAGCTATTTGGCTTCTTGTTATTTTGATAATCGATTATTTTATCACCCACACATTCGCGTAGTACGGATAAACAATGATTATCTATGTCTGAAGTTGGACTCGAGGGTAAACTGATGGACATTCCTAGAAGCGTGAGTATTACGGGTGAATTGTTTGAGGGGAGGAATGAAACTGGCTATTTCACTAGAGCAATTACTGTAGAAGCAACGGAAGAACAGGGAGAGACACACAACGTGCGACGATGGTCGATGAATGAGTCAGTTGTGTCTCTATCACCAATCATTCTTACAGCTCTTTTTTGAATTCTATCCAAGAGAAAGAGAAGTAAGTAGCTGGAGCACCAGCCCAGAGATGTGAATTGTACTCAAGCTTTGGACGGATATAGGTTTTATAGATAATAGCCAGATCCGACTGGGAGAAAACTTTCTTGCATCGTCTTAAAAAACCTAAACATCTTGCGCATATGTGCTCGTTCACAAGAGGTGGTCAGTGATGCACATACCGAGAACTTCGAGATATTCGGTCTCGTTGATGCAAGTCCATACTCATGGGCGGTGGAAAGGGGGTATCTCGCTTCAACGATACAAGACAGCATTGAGTTTTTGAAGTATTAAACTCTATCTACGCGCTTTTTAATTCCCCATTGTACAATACTGTTTAAATCAGAGTTTTGAGCCCCAGTTCCAAATCCAAAGAGAAGAGATGTGAGTCTGGAAACGAATAAGAAAAGCTAAGGGTAGTACCGTCAGCGAAACAATTATTGGATTAGAAGTTACAGACAAGAGATCATTAATGAAAATGAGGAAGAGGGTCGAAGACCTAGGGCACACCAGCATTTATATTGTGGGTTCCAGACTTAAAACCGTCCAAAACAACTTGTATTGAACGGTTCGAAGGAAAGTTTCTAATCCAACGAAGAAGGGATTCATCTATACCGAAAGCACGTATTTTCGATAAAAGAGCAAGATGCCAAACTTTATCAAATGCCTTTGAAATATCAAGTGCAACAATCTTATTTTCTCCAAAACGATGTAAGGATTTCTTCCACTGTTCGCTGAGATAAGCCATCAGATCACCAGTGGACCTGTTGCTGCGAAAGCCGTACTGTCGGTCATTAAGAAGCTTTTGATCTTCGAGATATTTCTTGAGCTGATAGTTTATCAGCGTTTCCATGACCTTAGAAAGAAGGGACGTAAGTGTAATCGGACGATAATTTAGCCCTCTGGTTCTGGTGCTAGTTTATTTTCCGCTTAAGCGAGTACAGCAAACATTTCAAATCTTAGGTCACAGAAAATGTCTCATTTGTATTCAAGACTATCCGTTTTTCATGTTACCTTTCACTTAACCCTTTCCTTTTGTTTGTTTTCACTTAAAAATATTTGTGTAAAAAATAATATCCCAATCCTTTTTTTGAGAAGATGATTCAATCTCCACTATCATCTCATGACTTTTTTACTATTTGCATTTAAAGCTTTTAAAATATCATTCTCAGTAACAGAAATCCTATTTTTTTCCAGTTGTGATAAAAGTGAAATCTTTTCATTGGGACTGTTGATTTCTTATCAAGCATGAAATGGAAGGATTTCTATTAGTTTTCGTCAATTTACAACCACCCACTCAATTATAACTATGAGCCTTAGGCAAAATTAATTATTCACTGCTATAAAAATCGCACTAACTACCTATTTTTTGTTATCTTTCGTTACGTTTCTTTGCCAATTAAAATGCTAATATCTACCAATGTTTACTAAGGTCAACAGCATTTAAACATTCTCAATCGCACAAGAACAATAATTTTATTGTTCAAGCTCTTACTCTTTTTGTGTTAGAATATTTTATGGGCTTTAAAAATTACGTCACGGAAAAAGATATGTAGCCATCACCGTTCGTAATGCCAAATTAGTTGTGAATAAGGTCCATAAAGTGAATGAACAAACAAAAAAGAACAACAGGAAAAACATAAGAATAATTATTAAGAATTAAATCAGGTAAAGAAATTTGCATAATCTCAAAATTACGAGCGTGCTAATTTTGTTTGCTTCAAAATTTGTTACAAAAAAAAAAAAAAATACCAAATGGACTATGGAATCCGCCCGATATTTGGGGATGCCGTTTGAATGACATCAGAACACGGAAATGTAACAGTGAGAACGCCCAGTCAAATGTTTAGCCCTAAAGTGATTAAACTCTAACCACGTGGAATTTTATCTAAAATATTTGTTTTTCTATAATTTTAGAATGCCATGTTGACACACCTGTTTACAATAAGATAAGATTATGGCTACAAAGTGCGAACAGAAAATACACACTGACCTTGGTCAATGTTCGGGTGAAGGTGGCAATCGATTAAATGGGTTTCTATTAGTTTTGACACTAATGTGCGGCGCCAAGAAATTAGGATTGTTTTGAATAAGTTTTTTTCAGTTCTTAAGAAGTTCAGATTATATATGACTCTTCAACAATGTTTTAATGACTTTTGACATTGTATGTAATGCTAATGTTGTTGTAAAAAAGTTTGACGGATTGTGGGTGTAGTCATTTGTTGGAATTGAATAATTGACATTTATTTTTGTTAGTGATTCTTGTCCCGTCAGATATAATTGAAATGTGTTCCGCTGTAAGTAGTTTTTGTTTTCTTTTCGTCTTAAGGTCAAATTGTATTTTTCTTTTGATGTTTTGCTGAAAATAAATGTAAGTAACACAGGACTTTCATCCTAATCAGTTGAGCCACCAAGTCCCGATGTTTGAATAACGTCTTATTCGTTCTCCTTAATTCTCATCATTTCGAGTCTCTTATATTGATTAAATGTGTGGCCTAATGTTTATTTGGAGTTAGAAATAAATAAAATAAAACCTTAAGCAAGCTCCGGTAACCGGATATGGTGACTAGAAACGTTTAGACGGATAAGAAAACCTGAATTGATTTGTGTGTCGTTCCTGCTAACCCAAATAATAAGGGGCATTCCTTTTTCTATTAAATATGTACACTCTCTATTTAGAGTTCTATCGGCAATATCTACAAGCAATTGCCACAATTAAATTCGACACAACAATTCACTTAATTTTCAACAATCTAATTAATTTAACTTGTAAATTTTTCTTAATTGCATTGCCATTAAATTTAATAAATTATCCTCGCCAATTGATAAAGTCACTTTATTTCATGCTGCATCCATCAAATGTCAGCTAACAGATATATCTGAATGCCACACGATGTCTACGTCTAAGCAATGAAAACGAAGACGATCGAGCACAAGCACACTTGACCAAACTGTCGGCAATGAAGCGTCAGACCATAAATCATGTTACATAGACTTTAAGTCGACTTTATAATTTACTGAACTATGCAGAGCACACATCAATCTTATCCCGTTCATCATATCTGTTCGCCAATTGGTTTACCCATATCATCACGATCGCATCATCATCGACAGATTTTTCACGACGAAGTGTTAAAAATGCCAAGCAGCAGTTATTGTCTACACGGTCGAACAATAATGGTTTGTTATCACCTCAATTAATCTTAAGCTGTGAAGCATTGAAATAAATTAAACGTTTGCTAATTGCTCACACGTAAGATAAGCTACTGCACTGGGCACAGGAGTTGTTGTTCAACAGATATATCAGCGTGTGATAACATTCTATGACATTTAGCTTGCCCCTGCACTGTATTATCCAAAAACTTGACACCTGCTTGTCAGCTGCCATGAAGAACGTGCGGGAATTGACGTTGAGTGCACAGTCCTGACATTTACGTTGCGGTCGTGATTGCGTTACGTATAAGTAAGACGAAATAGAAGTCCGGTTTTGGTTTTGCCATAAATTAAGTAGTGTATAGGTACATAGGTACTCGAAATCCGAATAAATAATCGATTTCATCGAAAATCACCATGACAGTCATTCAAAGTCTAAATTCAAACTTTCATGTTTGAGTTGTGTGTTGAGGTTGGCCGACAAAGTGACAGTGACGCTGACGGTAATTCTCACGACACCATGGCAAATACTCAAGTCTCAACAGCTACATTGCGTCGACAGACCGCCAACAACATGTGGGCGGAATAGAGTCATATTATACCAAGAACACACCTTGATTCGGTTGTTGTCAGATTGTTTTATTTTTTGTGGCGGCATTTTTCTATTAAATCATTTGTGCTAATTGACAGGGGGCTATAATTTTCACAATATGACTTCTGTCAGGCTGACAATTGGTTCAAGGATTATCGAGTGCTCTAGAATGCATCACTCTGCCCTATCGACACACGACCGGGTGTGCCGAAATGGAATATTTTATCATTGATTAAGATCTGTTTGATCTCGAGAGACGTTGACCCATTTTGTACGTGCAATTTAATGAGAACATAAAAATTCTGTTAATGTAATCGCCACTTGTTTTTTTTTTTTTGCTCGCTTAACATCTGCTAAACCTATTACATAGACTTCTGCACAATAACGTTTGAAGATCGCAGTGCCTTCTCTAGAAAGGGTGAATGACATGTAAATGACAGCATCGTGTCGATGATGGTCCCCCTTACTTGTGTCACTGTCGCAAATAAGTTTAAGGAAGGTAACTGTTGTCTATTTGTCGCAAAGGTATTTGACAACTCTATTTAAAAATTCATGCTACTATTCGACATTTGATGAGCTTTATGTGCAATCTTGTTGGACATGTTTTTGTAATCGGAGATTGTTATTGTGAGATTCTTCGTTGTTGTTTATTAAAGTGATTTTTTTTGTTTGTTTTTATACGAGATGGCTCTGAACTGTATCATGAGGGCAAGTGATTTTGAATTTAACGTGTTGCTATTGAGTTTGAGTATGAAAATTGAAAGTAAAAGTGGCTTCATTCTCAGAGTCTAGATCGAGAAGATAGCAATAGTTTCGAAATAGGTTGATTAATATCCCTCCATTCTGTGTCCATTTTTGAAGAAAACATAAATTACTTTACGTGTGTATGTAGGTTGGTATTTAGTTTTACATATATTCAAAAATTGCAATTTCCAAACAGAAATAACTGTCAAATAGAATGACAAAGACAATTCACTTTGTAATAAATTCTAAATTTGAAATTTACCAAAATTCCCTAAAATAGACTCCTGATTCTATTGCAAGTGTCAGAACATTTGTGTGCCATCTACAAAGCG
Source organism: Sphaerophoria rueppellii (assembly GCA_920937365.1). Classification (NCBI taxonomy): domain Eukaryota; kingdom Metazoa; phylum Arthropoda; class Insecta; order Diptera; family Syrphidae; genus Sphaerophoria; species Sphaerophoria rueppellii. The sequence goes on along the minus strand of CAKKXW010000002.1, from coordinate 12,556,566 downwards.
ACAGAAACTTACAAAAATATTTTTTTTCTGTTTCTTAAACAAAATATTCTGTGTGACAATCATGGTGACAGTTGAACGTTCACCAAAAATAACACACCAAACTGCCAACTGCCAGGGTTCAAGATTTAAATTTTCTTCTGTGTAAATATTGCCTATGGCCTGCCATGAAAAATCGGGAAATAGGCAATATTTTTGTAAATGTAATAGCAGATCTGCGACTAACAACAAAATAAAGTATTTGGCTAATTATCAAGTTCTCAGCCATGTGGTGTTCCACTTTCGGTTAACATTGACAGTGACATTTTTGTTGGTTAGTTTTTGTGGTAAATATTAAGCTTATTGTCTTGTCAGTCAGGAATGTACAGCTAAATCGCCTCTGTCAGGTGTTTTGATCATTTTCTATTGCGCCATCACTCGTCGTGTCGCATTGCTATTTTTAAACCTCACTCAAAATTCATCTTTGAGAAGATAATTAAATGAAAAAATTACCCATCACAGAAAAGCCTTTGTGAGGAAGACCCATTTGGTTGATTTTATTTGATTGACAATTTGCCAATGATGTAAGGCGTCGTTTTTCATTATTTTTGCCTATAGTTCGACAGTTTAGATAAAGGTGCCCGAATACTTACCGCAAGTAGGTAATTTCAAAAAGCTGCATTTCTAGACAATGAGATATTTGCTCGTGGATTTTCACTTTCTGATTCACTGCAGTATTCAATTTGGTAATTTATATTTTTAGTACAGAATTCGAGGAATTTAGCCTCAGGTTGAATTGAAAATAAATTGTAGTGTGATAGTAGACGATTTGTTTGTCTCTTTCGTTGCATTTAAAAGCTTTCAATTTCAATATTATTATGTTCTTAGGACGAGGGATTTCCCAATCCCAATATCACAAAGCAAGAAAGGTTTTGAGACACTCTTTAAAGACTTTATTTCATTTGGCAAGCTTTAAGCTAAACACTTGAGCCTATAAATTCAATGCTTAAAAAAAATTGCCTAGTATTAAGGTCACATATCACAGTAATGAGCATTTTATGAAATTTCAAGAATGCAGTGCAATTAATCTTAGCCTTGCGTCGATGATTGGGACCTTAACGTTTTAATGCTCTTAAATTTGCATTTAACATTTATCAATTACTCTTTTTTGATAGAGCTTGACACTCTACAAGAATAGAACAGTAGGAGAGGCGGCTGTAAAATAAAGACTAAAAATCAAAACACACATTTATTTCGATGAAAAAATGTTGTTTTATAGGCAAACTCAATAAACATAAGTCTTCGATTTGCTTTAAAGATGCGAAAAACACCTCACAGAATTTTAATCTCCTAATTTGCACGAATCTAGCTACATCTACACTTCACTTAGTACGAATGCAATTAAGTGGCTGTATGAGGCACATGCAGTGTTGCAAAGGTTTCGCACTTTAAAATTAGAACAAAAAACCATAATTCACTTGAGTTGAAAGACTAGAGTCGAAATGTTGAAAAATTCATTTAATTGTCACGACCGCGTCAATTAATTTATGCGCTGCCTAGAGCGCACTTTGACCTAAAACCATGTTTCTGTATTTTATTGGTTGAAGAGTTGAGAGTTTGTGCTTAGAATTTATTGAGGTATTGCATCGTCAATGACGCTGCGGGAATAAGTATTGATTGCGTTTGATTGACCTCTTTAAAAATTATAGGCACGAATTGGTTTGTGCGAACTTTATCCTTGGTTTGTTTAAAAAATTGAATGTCTGCAGCGTACACTCATGCCAACTACACGACATTGAAACGAAACGTTACACCAAAAATATTAATTCATTCACCATCAGCGTTAGAACCTTGCTCCGATCGGAGCAAATTTGCTCCACTTTTAGGAAAAAATAAAAATCTACTCCGACGCTCCGATTTTTCAAGATTTGCTCCACTTTTTCCACAAGAAAAAAAATTGTTAACCTAAACTACGTGTTAATAACATGTATACCTGTATATAGCTTAGCGTTGTTTCTTTGAAGAAAATTTAATTAAATAAAATTGTTGTTCCTGAACTAATCTTAATCAAATCAAGACGTTGTTTCCCTTTTATTGAACATTGAAAAGGTTATACCGATGGGTTATGGGCAACCAACGACGCGACGTGAGATTCATGATGGAATTATTCAATTTGATGGGTAGAATACCGAGAACTGGAGTATGTCAAAAATTCCAGCTACTTACGACGTTTATAAGTACTTTGTAGTACTGTTTAGTTAAGAAAAGACAGATCAGTACAGCACAGAACAGCACAATGAAAACTGTCAGAACAAGTTAGAACAGAAAAGATCAGCTCCCTGTTTAATCTTTTTGACAGAATAAAATCAGCTGTTAAATAAATATTCCCAAGTCAAATAAAAATGAATAAAATTTTCATAATAATGAATAGCTTATTAGATTTTTACGAGAAATTTTTACTTGGCGTAGTAGTAATATGTATTTTTACTTCCTCGGAAAAGATAATTTTTTGATTGGAAAAATAAATAAAAATAATTTGGCTTTTGAAATTCTGACAAAGCTGCACCACCAAAAAATTAGGTTCAGAAAAAATTGTACTTAACTAAGCTGAACAACTTCATGGAACACAAAATGACAGATTGTAGAGCAAGTTGGGGCAAGGTTTTTCCTCATGGAACACACAAATGTGTACTTTTTGGATCTTTTCTGTTCTTTTCTGTGCGGAACAGATTCATTAAACAGACCTGTGATGTTTTTAATTGGCAATCTGGAATTTCAAAAAAGCATTCTGAATGCGTTCGATTGGTTAAGAGTGACAGTTCTGATGCTGAAAAGAAGAGAATTCCCTCCTGATTTTAAAACCAGAATGCTTTTTTACAGATTCCAGTGAAAACCGCCACTAGTGTATTTAAGAAATGAATATACCCACTTTGAATTTATTTATTTAGGCCGTGTGCGAATTGGATGAACTGTGGTTAAAAATGGATGAATTTTTAACCACCCCTGTCATATTTTAACCTGCTCCGCAGCTAGTCTAATTTTTAACACATTTTATTCAATGCGAAGTGTCAAAATTTAACCAAACGTCAAATTTTAATCACTTTTTAACCCAATTCGCACACAGCCTTAATAAGAAAAAAGTCTGAAGCTTGGGAAAAATTTCAAAAATACGACAGCACTACGAACTGTGATGTGACCAGGGTCTTGATGTGGAACTCGCTTCCACAGTCTGTCTTCCCTAGCCATTGCAATATTCAAGAATTCAAAAACCAATAATCACCGACATCTCCTTTGACATCCTCTATCTCCTGTGCTCTTGGCTTATTAAGGGTAATTAAAAAACTCCTTGAGTGCGCGTTGATTATACAAAAAAAAAAAAAAAACAGGAATACAGCTAAGTAGACATTTATTAGAGAAATTTGCCTGAAAGGTAAAGATCTTCTTCTTGTTACAAATCTACTCCGAAAATTTTGCATTTGCTCCACTTTTTTTTCAAATTCGCTCCGAAATTTTAAAACTGAGGTTCTAACCTGTTCACCATATGCCGAACACCGCCACATTGCCGAAACCAAAAAGCATACAGTAAATGCAAGGAAGAAATAAAACTGACTTTTGTTCACTCTGCGAGATAGAAGTCGCACCCAGTTTTTGTCATAGAATTATTAAATGGGAGACAAAAAACAACAAAAAGCCGAAGCTGGCTTTCAAACCAGAAAAAAGATTTTTTTAATCAAAATTAATTTTTTTCTTTAGCATTTACAGGCTTGTTAATAAGTTTTTCTCTTAGCTCTGCATGAATTCAGTAAAATATTAAAAATCTCGGGTGTAAGCCCATATCAAATCTTTCGTCATTTTCAAATCTAGATAGCAGATGCGTTGCCAGAGAACATACATAAATTATATTTTTAAGAAGAATGTTTGAACAGAAGAAATAAGCAATACAGTCATTGGCATACTATACATGGACTGTCGAAGCCAACTTCGCAAAAAGATTGCACTTGTAATTGTAACGTACAAAATACTAGCACTTGAAATTAAAAGCCTCGACTAGATGAACTAATTAGTTGAAAGTATGCGTTCTATTTTGTTCTCTCGTTTGCTTTCACATTGGCCTTATTGCATTTTTGATTGAGGTTGACGACTTGAATAGGCATTTTAATATTTCTGCCATTTTCTTCAGACGTTCTTTGAGAAAAAAAATACAGCTTCCACACGCTTTCTGCTTTAACAATTCGCCCAATCTGCTCAGGTGGAACCCTTTATTTTCAATATTTTCAAATTTTTCATTCGAAAATAGTTTTTGGTACAATTTGGTACAATTTGAAAATCGAATTCAGTACAATTGAAAAACCTCGAATTCCATCCCTGCCGAAGACAGTGAGTATTATATATATATATAGCCTTTAAGTTTAACGTGCTAGTTTCCCCCGATATTCCCATATTTGTGGGCTTGTTATAACATAGCGTGCTGTGTGAAAACAAAACCCCGTTTTCCCTCGCAACCTTCCTTTGAGTGGAGTGAACACTTATACCGATACCCTTTTGGTGAGAGGGACTCGTACCGATTTTCCCTCGCACTCTTCTTGTGACGTTGAAACTTTTATGTTGGTTGGTACTTTATAAGAACTAAATTTCAATTGTAGGTACTACAATTAATGAACTACAGAGAATAAAATAAATTAACACAAGAAAAATAATTTTATGTTATCATTGAAGTGATTCAATATTGCTCTTCTATGTTCGAGTTTTGACCTTTCCCGATACGCCCCTGGTTATCCAGCGAGTGTTACTCAGCATTAGTTAAGGACTCAACTATAATTACTTAATTGAACTTGAGCTAATGTCAAAAAACCATAAGAAAATTACGTTATGTTAGCACTAACTCGGTCATTTAGAGCGGATGGACACCAATGTTCCGGCCCGGAAAGCCTTCGACACTATTCCCGAGGGACGTAGGAGGGGAGGAAGACCGCGACTCAGCTGACCCACTCAAGTGGAAGAGGACCTCAATCAACTTGGATTGCAAAACTGGAGACAGCTATCCAAGGACCGAGCGGGCTAGCGGAGACTATTGATTGAGGCCCAAGTTCACAACGGACTGTAGCACCACCTAAAGTAAGTAAGTAAGAGTACTAGAAGTAGGCTTCGCCTTCTCTTCTTTACGCTGTCAAATTCACCTAAGCAATGAGCGAATGAAACCGCACTGCACTAGTAAAAGTTGAACAAAAATTTAACGAACGTAGCTAAAGTACATTATGGTTTGCTCATAGGGTTCGTGTGTGTGTGTGCTGGTTCACTTAAGCCTGCTTGAGTGGGCAAAATTGAATTATACTTCAGCCTTAAAGCAGTATCACGGTACCTTAAGGGAAATTCCGTTTGCCGGAACAAAATGGTTTTCTACTTGAAAGAAGAAGAGTGGAAGATACTGATTTTACTAATCATAAGGAAGGCGCAACGATAGAAAAAGAAAGGAATTCATATTCTACCACGGATATTCAGTGCCTGTGTCACTTTACCACTTTACTCCTTTTGAAGTAGATCAACTTCGATTTTTGTAAAGTTTTGCAAATCTACTTCCTACTTCTATGTACTTCAGTCAGAAAAAACTTACTTTGATTTTACTTGATCTGAATTTCCAAAATCTGCTTCGATAAACTTTTCAAGTAGTTTAATGCATACCTACAGTTTATATTAAAAAATGACATACAATCATTTATTTAAATAAATAAATAAATAAATAAATAGAGTGGCGCGACAGCTCTTGAAGAGCCAAGGCCTTAGTGGCTCACTCTCATCAACAATTCTCTAAGTGCGTGTGAAGAATTGAGAGGACCTACAATTTAACTCCGAATCCGAACGGCAAAGTTGAGAAGCACTTTTGTCAGTTCTTCGCAAGAGGCAGTGCCCGTGAAAGATGAAATAAAAACTATGGGCACGAGTAGGACCCGAACCCACAATGTTCTGCTTAGCAGCCAACGCACCTAAGCTACGGACACTACAATCATTTATTGAACTGCTCTTATTATCAGGAAAATAGATAAGGGACATCTGCAATAAAGTTTCAATCCCTAAACCCTTATACATGAACAACAAGCTCACACAGACACAGTTTACAAACACGAAATATCAACCCAAGACACAAAGTATGAGTTAAGTGTCAATATTGAAGTGTTCATAATATTTTTGGCCGTGTGCGATGTTGGTTAAATTTAACCACAAGTGTCATACTTAGCCTGCTTTACAGCTAGTTAAATCTTATCACATTTTATTTGTTTATTTATTTTTTTATTTAATAGTGTCAAAATTTAACAAAACGTCAAGTTTTAATACACATTTTAACGCAATTTGCAAACGACCCTAATAGTAGTATCTGTCCTTATGAACTTTTGATAATATCAATTTTAATGTCCCTGTTTGCGTCAATATAAAATACACTTTTTAAAAACCTACTTCTCTTTTTCTCAGTCAACTTCGCTCTTTTATCAAATCTACTTCGATTCCTTTTTTCAAGTGGTAATGCTCTCAAGCTTGTTTTCGAAGAGGGTTGAAGGATATAGAAGAAGACTTAATCAGAAAAAATTTGAAACGTCTGTCAATGTGAACAATCCAATAATCATGTTTATCGTCCTAAAAAATAACCACAACAAAACCCCTTGAAGCAATAACAACTTATCTCCCTTCAATAGATTATTATACATATATCAATTATCAATGCCTAAGATCAACACTCCATTGCAAACAGTATTAATGAGCCATCTGTTACAGACACTCAGACAGCCAAAGAGTTTGACCGTCAAAATATTTTGCTGAGTGTGCAGTTTTTTTGAATGAAGATCAAAGTCAACGTAGCTTGTTAAACTATCCAAGAAAGATTCAGCAACAATGGAATACGCAATAAGCCCAATTTTACTCAAAAGTAAGTTAGGCTCTTATTTTTCTCTGCGTCAACGAGTTCAACGATCTTGATTTATCAAAGAATCACAATCGATCTCATAAATTTAATCTGAAATGGCAGTTATGATAGGTGAAAAGGGTGCAAGAGTTCAGAATAGAGTACATATATAGAGTGGCACGACAGGTCTTGAAGAGCCAAGGCCTAAGTGGCTTACTATCATCAACAATTCTCTGGGTGCGTGTGAAGAATTGAGGAAACCGCCAATTTAACGCCGATTCCGAACGGTAAAGTTGAGAAGCAGTTTTTCATGACAGATGATACTCTTGGAAGTTTTGTCAGTTCTTCGCAAGAGGCAGTGCCGTTAGGCCGTGAAAGATGAATTAAAAACTATGGGCACTTGTAGGACTCGAACCCACAATGTTCTGCTTAGCAGCCAACTTACCTAACCACTTACGCATCTGTATTCTCTCTTTTAAAAAACAGTCTTTAGCCTTAAAGATCAGTTTTTTTGCAAACAAGAAGAAAACGCAAAACCTAACAAACCTACAACCAGCCAAACTAACCTTTCTTTACCCTATACTCCAGCCAGAAGGATGACATAAACAAAAGCGGTCCGGCCTACAAATGCCAAATGTGCAAATTTGAGAAATCAAGAAACAAAACCATGGTTTTGGGGCTCTTTGAAAGTAAGACCAAAATAAAGGACAAAAACTAACAACAACAAACGGATGTTTGAAATATTTACGATGTGATTTTTATTTCTCGCTGAAGGCCCTAGTCTGTAGTCCCAAATAATGGGTGGTCTGTTGGTCCAGCGGTTGGGCTGATATAAATATAAAATTCACCGGCCGGCGGCGGCGATTGTCGTCCACGTCTATTGCAAGAAAAATGATGCAAAACTTCACTTAATATTAATACCCCACAGAATAAAAAAATATGAGAAAAACTTAGCCAGATCGATGGCTATCAAAGCAACGTTATAACTGCAAACTAAACTTTCTCGTAACAAATCGCATACTAATTTTCCGTTTGATGTTGGAGTTTTTTTTTTTTTTTGGTTGCGAAAGTTAAATTTTCTACGGTAACGGCCATATGCCGACTGCAACTCGCATTTCATTGCACGCTGGCAATCGTCGCATCCATCGGAATCACGTTTTTCCTCCAGTTGCGCTAAGTATCTAATGCATGGATCTTTCGCATCTCAACAAACATCCATCTCTATCTAATGCGCCACCGAAACGCTTACACAAACAAAAAAGTACCCAAAAGGGAACAGGTATATACCGAATACCGCATCCTAATCGATAACGTATCCTTATCTCTTAGCGATTTTGTAAAGAAAAAAGAGAAACATCACGAAAAATGTGGGGTAATTGTGACCGTGATTTGTCTGCACGATGCACCGGGCACCGCTCTCAGTTTACCGGTGCTGGCTGTCGCAAAAAATTAGGTTTCAGTCTAAAGATCATTTAGTCACATAAATCATCTATAAACGATTTTTTGTTTGTTCTAAAATGCATCTCTCGAGTCAGTCCAGACTATAGCTCCTAGCTTCGAGCAAAGAGAAGGTATTTGACAGGCAAGTTAAGATTGAAAAGGGAAACGTTGATTTATCGGAGAAGTCATCTGGATCCGGAAGAACACAAAAAACATTGCAACAAATCGTTTGTCATTTACACTGTTGAGCAACAGACAGAAGTTGTTGATTACTCAGATGTACTAAATTTAGCATAGCACTGACAATGACTTTGACTTAAGTACTTAGACACGGTAAAAAAAAATCAGCTTAAGTGAGGCTGACACAACTTTTTATGAGTAATTACTGGCGGCATAATTTATGGTTCTTAATATAGCCACGCGATTATTGCAACAAAAACTATCAGAAGGAAAGTGCAAGGTGAGAATTAGTGATTTGACCTCGAAAACGGTTGCATTGGTTATGGTATGATTGAGGTACTATGAACTTGACATACATTCAAATATCAGCACAGGAAATAGATTACGACTAAATTGTCTATTGTTGGCTAAAGTCTTGGATGTAAAACAGTTTATAGTGTGAGGCTTGTTTTAGTTTTACTCGAAATGACTGAATCAATTATGATTGAAATTGCTGGAAAAACTGATCGAATCAGTGTAAAATAAATAACAAAGAGTAGTTTTAATTATTCATATACGTATTTTTACAGAAATTAATCATCAATGCAATTTAAATGTACCCATAATTTAGCCATAAAATGTTCATTATTTTTGTAATGTTACATTTTTCTGACATACATTTTCGTCCAAAAAGCATGCGATCTATAAAAAAATAAAATAAATCAATAGAACGTCATCGTGTAGGAGCATTCAATTAAAACCACTCCACAGAAATGTTATGCATCATGATTGACACGTGTATGCATGTACCAATGTTCCCATAAAAGTACCTATTACCTATCTTGAATTATTATTGTGTGGTCGATGCTAGAGAATGGAATTATTTTACATCTTTCTATTAATATATTTTGAATAAAATCTGTTTGTACTTTTGTAACACATACAGACACCATCACACAAGAATATGCAAACAAACTTGTAATAATGTAATAATTATTGCAACCGTTACACTTTAATCAATACTTAACGAAATTCAATCCATAGAAATAGAAAAAAAAAATCTTATGCGCGGAGTAGATACTCAGCTATGCACCTACATGTAGTAGGTACGTACATTTCAGAGTCATGTTCAAACCACAGAAATATCTAAGCATCTTCATAGCAATACTAGGTGTTCCGTTACAAAAAGGAAGATAAACAGACTTTATTCGACTTCAAGACGACCAAGATGACACAAACTTTATTTCCTCTATAGCGGTATTATATGACACACTATCTTAATGCCCCATTAACACATTGTCAAATTTAGGGATGCAGAAAATCAAAGAAAGAATTTCAAACTTCTACTTCCGGTAAGCTGTTCGTATCTCGTATCACTTAAATTCTTACCTGAAATCGATTAGTTGAAAAATATAAACTTTGATTCGTTTATTCAGGGGCGCAATTTTAAAAAATTCGGTATACATCCAACCACGAATGTCAATTGTCAATGAAATGTCAAATTTATGTCTATGAAAGTTTTAATTGAAGCCCTTTTATACCGCTAGAGGGCGCAACACGTGTTGCCTTATTTAGTAAGACGACAAACACAAGGATTTCCGATTCGCAATTCAAACAAGCCACCACATCGATTCAAGCCGCACAACAAACTGATCTCATTGATTATGGTGGCACAGCCAAACGTCAGTTTTAGTTGTTGTTAGATCGCAAAAAAAAAGCAAAAACAAAATAAAAAACAAAAGCAGCAACAGAAAACAGCATTGAAAAAACATCAACACAAAATGCAAAATAAAAAGAACGTTAGGTTAGTGCATAGAATTAGCGTTGCCAAATAGTTGGAAAGTACAATCATGTTGTCTTTGAAAAGAAGGTTTTTGTAATAAGCAGGTATCATGAGGTGAGAAGAACTTTGGTTATGAGAATGACTGAGGCCTCGTTAGAAATATATACGACATTTTTTCTCAGTAAAGGGACGTGGAATTTTTATGCAATTTCTTCTCTATTTCGTTTCGTTTAAAATGTGAAAGTGTTGTGGTAAAATTTATTGTATTGTAAGGCATTCGTTGTTTTTTTTTCAATTGACTTTAAAGGCAATAAAACAATGATAAGTTTTCTCATTAGTGACCCCCCTTCTTTCCCGACATATTTTTATATTATTGGGATGCAACTTTAAGGTGACAGTACGGTCGAGTTTTAATTCTGACATTAACTTTAACAAAAAAATACTTCTGAAGCTTTCTTGAACCTACAAAAATATATCAATGTGTATAACACTATTATATATTATTAACTTCCCAGAGAAAGTTAATGTAATGGGGCCGATTTTATGAATCTCCAGTTTTTGCATATCTCCATGTTTTGAGATCACTAGAATCGGAATCAACCCTTTTTATCATGATGTCTGTGTGTGTATGTACGTATGTTCGTATCTGCGTATTGGCGTTACGTTTTTTCTGCTCGATTATCTCGCGAACCACTCATCGTATTGCCTTGAAATTGGTCGATATTGTCATTCGACGCGAAATCGGCTTAGCGGTTTCTTAATGGGGGTCGAAAAAAACTAAGATAACCCTAATATAATGAACATTATGATAATTTCAGCAAAAATTGCAACAATAGTTCAAAAAATCCTGTTTATCAATGTAATAATTTTTTTTTATAAACAATTGAAAATTAGTTAAATCGGATTTATTTCCGTGGTTTTAAGGAAAAACAGTCCATATGAGTATAGGAATAGAATATTAATGACTTTAAATCGGTAAACCGTCTTTTGTATAATTGATTTAAGCAATTAAAAATGAATTTCAAAGGTTCCTTAAAGTACTGAAAACTTTCCCATCGACGAAAGCTGTCAGTGTCACATGCTATCGCCTATTGCAATTAAGCTGACGATATGTCTTCAGAAAAAGAATGCTGCGGAAGTTGCAAAAATATATCAACGTGGCAACACCATTATTATCTCAAACAACCCCCACAATACGAATGACTTTCTTATATTCTTAAATATAGACACAATGTGGTATCACTGGTTGCTTTGATGCCGGTACAACAAGGCAGTTGTTGTTAACAGGCAAGTTGTGGGGCTGTTGAGCTGCAAAATAATAACGGCCGACCGACAGGGGACGGTAGCCAAGCCAAAGCAAAAGTGAACAGATTTGTGACTTTTGATGTTTTTTAGTGGTTGCTCTTAACTGCTGCGGTTGCTGCTGTTTGCAGTCAATTCGGCGGAGGCGTTAGTTATGATGACATTACTTTTTTACTGGCGACACTTTGAATGTATCTTCAAACACTGAAACACACATGATGACAAGTATTGCTTTTGTACTAAATTTCGAATGGAGATTGCTATGACATGTGCAATATGGGTCCAGCAAATCTTTAAAATTTAAATCATTCGATTTTCAAATTCGGAAGATGTTATACTTGGTCTTTTTTTTGCAAAAATCTGTTATTATTATTTTGTGACATCCTTTTTTTAAGCAGGTTCCTGCAACCTGCAACCACTCTTGGGTTTCCTTCTTTGCCTCACAACAACCGGCAAATGTATATAAGCGTTTCGTTTATTGTCGATGTCCAGTCTTCGATGCAACTAAAAATAAAATAAAATGATTTTTTTTTGGAATTCGGGAACATGCATAAACAATGCATGAGCGAATTTTGGGGTACTGAAATCCACAGTTAAGGAGACTTCATTTTCTAAATTTAGACAATGATGGTATCATTTTTTTTCACAACAAACTGTGAGATCCTTTTTGTCCGAATTCATTAAACGCGAGTTCAGACTTTAGAGCTGTTTGAAGCAAATAGCGTCAACTTTTGCTTCGTTCTCGTTGTCGTCGTCAATCTATTCTTCATGATTTGTGTTGACAAAAAAATGATTCTGATCGGAATGTTAATTGGTTTGAAACTGATAAAGTTGCAAACGAGTGCGTCGTCGCAGGCAAATTGATCAACGATAGTTGCCAAGATTATTGTCAAAATTAATAAATTAAAAAAATAAACAAGACAACAACACTGTTAGGCTACGCAGTTGAACTGAAACAGATGATGAGGATGATTCGGAGGCCATGTGCGCTTATCCGAGGGAATATGTAAAGAACAAACAAACGAACAAAAAATCCTTTTTATTTTTATTTTTTATTATTATTTTTTTGTTTTGTTTTGTTTTGAGAACGTATTATTAGGAGCGTAAACCACTTAATTTTATAGACCTGATTATGACAAAATAATACTAAAATAAAAATGTGTTTTTAAGCACAAAAAATCTCTTATAAATTATGATAAAAATACTTTTCTTAATAATAGCGAATTTATACAAAAATTAAAAATATGAATACATATTTTTTTTTTTTTATGAAAACGATTTATTTATTTTTACTTTTACTTTCGTATCATATGCATCAGTCATCTTTGTGAATGCAATTAGTGTGGGCTTGATGCTTTTTCTTGAAGACGATCATCGTCTTGTTTATCTGCAAAGGTCAATGAAATTTATAGATTTTCACACCTCTGCATCGTTTAATATTTGTTTTTTATTACCGTTGAACCATTTCATTTGAAATGAAACATTAAAGCGGGCGTTCACTTATTCTTAATGCAAATTTTCAAATAAATAATCGATTGTAAACATACTAAAGTGTGAATGTCAATGATCTTACAGTTTAATCTTCAAGATTCTTAAACGGATCAAAGTCAACCAATAAAATTTTCATTGCATACAAGTGATACAAACATTGCGGACAAAAGCGCAGACATTTTAAAAGTCTCTTTTTTTTGGGTGTGATGAAATATTTGCAGACAGATTTAACAGTGTTTTTTATAAGCATTTCACAGATGTGGTTATTAACATCTTGAGTGAGTCAGTTCAAATCAAGATGACAGGATGCGGGTCCGCGGTACATTCGATTTAATTAATTCACCTGTCATAAATTTGTCACATAAAATATTTCTTCTTGAGTCTGGTTTCTATAGCAAATAACCTTGAAATTCTTTCTTTCTGGGCGAAAAACTGCAAACGAATTAACAAAAAAGTCATCAAATGTATCACCCTTCGTCATCTTTCTTTAGGTTCTGTATACATTTAAAATAAGAGCAATTTGATTCAAAAGAATCCATGGACGTGGAGTCTTAAATATTCATTAAGAAATAAATAAATATTTGCAAGAGAACTGAAATCGAAAGTGGGTTAAAGGCATTCATTTTTTAGTCAACTTTAGTCTTCTTTTTTTGTAAATGAATGAAAACAATGCAAATTGGAATTCTGGCTCCAATTTGAGGGCACAAGAATGCAGTTAATTGTTTTATTATGTGCAGAAGTGTATGTGTTAATGGATCACGGCAATTCATGCAAATTGATGCTTTTTTCGTAGCTTTGTAATTTATTTTATCGCTTGTGATCGATTACAAAAATAAGTGAACCCATATATTTTTTCCTCAAAAATAACGTTCATTTACTAAAGGTTTTTTGATCTTTTTGAGATACTTAATATTTAAAATAAACTGTTAATCATCTTCAATTATTACGTCAAAAATTCACAAACGTATAATTCAAGTCAGAAACATTGCAAATTAGCAAAGTACATCCCATGCAATACTTTTGAATTTTTCGGAAGAAACCGAAATCGTATTTCCTAGTCTTATCAAAGGCGAATTAGTTACACGTTTTTGTTGCATACTTTTTATCGCATTTATAGTTTGAGAAGCTTGAAACTGTGATAGATATTTTGTCCGTTGAATAATTAGAATTTAAATTAGCTTTTGCTTGATTTTTGTTTTCTTTGAAAGACGTAGGACTGTTCCCAATAACACAAATGGTTGTCACAATTTTACTAATGGCTATATGAAATGATTTATAAAAAACTCTCACACACGAATTGTACTATTTTGACCAAAGACGTCGTAATACATTTGAAAAACAAGGAAAATTCCCCAGCAAGTAGTCCGATATTACGAAGTAAGTATAAGCCTTTATCGAAATTGTCTTGCATTCCAAAGCTTTTTGACCAAGTTGTGAACATTTTTTCTGCAAAAATATTATATGCTATGAAAAACAATGTTTTATGCAGAAATGTTGTGACAAGCCTTTTGCATTTTTGTATAGATGTTTGTAGGCTGTAGGAAATGGACTGGAAGTTGACTGTGTTTACACAGATTTTTACAAAACTTTTGATAAACTTTCGCTTTCTATGATCAAAAATAATACATCTAATGAAGATCACGTTCAGTTGCAAATGATGAATATTGTAATAAGAATAAAAATAAAGAAAAAACGTTTAGTCGTGTCGGTTTCGGTGTGTGTTGCCTCATAAGAACAAACGGATTTGTGTCTGTGGGAAACATACAAAACGTTTTGTTGGATTTGGTTTGTTTTCAGACTTAATGTTACTAAGGCCTTCCTCTTAAAATTATTGTTCATCAACAAAATTTTCCTTTTTTTTTATAATTTGCACCCACTCAAGGGATTTTTATACCCTTTTTATGCTAGAGACACAGTGAGTGAATTAGGAAGAATAGAACGGGTTGGAAAGGAGGTGTCGGTGTACATTGGTCTTAAATACTTGAACATTGTAATGACTGGGAAAGACAGAGTGTGCGGAAGAGAGTTCCACATTCGCATAGTACGGCTAAAAAATGATTCCCTATACTTGAGATTACGTCCAAAGTTGGGCTCGAGGGTAAACTGATGGGCATTCCTAGAGGCGCGAGTATTACGGGTGAATTGTTTGAGGGGAGGAATGCAACTGGCTATTTCCATAATTACCGTAAAAGTAGCGATAGAACAAGGAGAGACACGCTACGTTACAACGTTGGTCTAAAGGAGTGAATGCGTCAGTGATCTCTCTTTCACCAATCATTCTTACAGCTCTTTTTTGTATTCCATCCAAGAGGCTTAAGTAAGTAGCTGGAGCACCAGCCCAGAGATGTGAATTGTACTCAAGTTCTTAGACTTGAATCCGTCCAATACAACTTGTATATTGAACGGTTCGAAAGAAAGTTTCTAATCAAGTTTCTAACGAAGAAGGGATTCATCGATACCGAAGACACGCATTTTCGATAAAAGAGCAAGATGCCAGACTTTATCAAATGCCTTTGAAATATCAAGTGCAACAATCTTACTTTCTCCAAAACGATGTAAAGATTTGTTCCACTGTTCGGTGAGATAGACCATCAAATCACGAGTGGACCTGTTGCTGCGAAAGCCGTACTGCCGGTCATTAAGAAGCTTTCGGTCTTCAAAATATTTCTTGAGCTAATCGCTTATCAGCGTTTCAATGACCTTAGAAAGAAGGGACGTAAGTGCAATCGGACGATAATTGGAGGGAGAAGACGATTCGCCTTTTTTTTGGATTGGCTGGACAAATGCTGTTTTCCAACACTGTTCTCTTCGGAGCTCTTTCTCTAACTGATGGATTAGCTTGACAAGAGAAATTTGCAGATATAATACTATGGTCTGATCTGCCTAGAGCCGTTAATACACTGGTAGTGTATTTATCAAGGTCAGACGCAAGAAACAAGTCAAGAGTATTTTCCGCTTGGCCATTAATGTCCGATATTCGAGTGGGCTCGGTAACAAGCTGAGTAAGGTGGTTAAACTAAGCAAAGATCTCAGCACACATTCCTTCGTGTGTTGTCTGTCCGTAATGGAGAAGCCACGAAGAATTGTGTTCAGTGAAATCGCCCGTAATAGCGATTTCAGTCTTTGAATGGAGTCAGACAGAGCGTCAAATTTGCGAAAAGTTGAAGCTCTGTCCAAATTTGGGCTTCGATAGAGAAAACAGTAGTGAATGATGTGCTTATTTACGGAAAACTTGAACCTCATAAAATTGTAAAAAGGGTTGGAGCAGCGTCCATACTGTGGTAAGAATTGATAAGCAACTTCATTCCTAATGTAGACGCCGAAACCATGATGGCAGAAGAATAAAGGCACTAAGCGATACCCATGAATAAGAAATTCAGTAGGGTCGGAATTCTCACCTACTTGGGTTTCACTCAGTGCCAATACAGCTGGCCTGTTCGAAACAGTGTGGATTTACGCAGCAGGAAAATTAATTCTTAGCCCACGAATATTGCTATAACCGACTCAGAAATTGTCAATCATTGCAAGTTAAACAAAATAAAAAGAAGAGAAAGAGAAGTTAAAAAAAAAAAATATCTGAACAGAAAATTTGAGCTCAGAACGTTTGATTATATCTAATAAACACTTATTAAATATTTTAAACCCTCTAATTCGTGACTTAAAACATATATTTTTTTTTTCAGTTTTAATGAAATGGTAACCATGCACTTGAGTCTTCCGATCAAACACTAAAAACGTCTTATCCACCTGAAGTCTCCACAGAGTAAAACACATTACACATCGATCCCCCAAAATGTGTTTCAATTTCATTTTATTTCTCCACAAACCCCACAGACTGTTTCTGCTCCAATGTTCCCCACAATTCCAAAGACTTCGACGGCGATGACGACGACGACGACGATTTCAATGAGACGAACGTCTTATGGAAATCTCCAGCTAAACACCAGTCTGAGTCAAGCCGTTTGAAGTGAAACATTGTGCGAGGTCTTGATATCGATACAAATAAAATATTTTTAAAACTCCATCGAGTGTGCGCGCTGCCGTTGCTGTGGTATCTATCAGATAAAAATATATCTTTCTATGCTCTCAAACTCGAGTTAAGTTCGTCGTGGTCGTTGACAAACTAATTGTTTTATTTTGTCCCCGTTTTATTTATCTAAAGATAACATTCGTTGACAATATTTAGCACCTTCTTTTGTGTCTTTTATTATTTATTTTTGTGCTTTTATTAAATTCAAACAAACAATACAAAAACGGCGATCCAGCGATCTATATATGACTTTAATGAACGAGTCATTCGATATTTCTGAGAATTATTCGCAAACGGAAAACAGACGTTGTTGTTTTATTTTTTTTTATTTTTTGGAATTCTCCAGGTTTCGCGTGTATCGTGTGCTCGTTGTGATGTCGATACATGCTCTTGTGCACCGTTTAATATGTAATTAGTGTTTTAACGCTGCAATTAAGATTTAAGATACAATTCGCCTTATAAACAAACAAGAAAACTACTAAGTTGCATTCTCAAACTTCGGCTGACTGGTTAATATCAATTTTTCTTTGCCGCTTATCTTATCTCTAATGGGGGTATTTATATACCTTACGGTATCTAAAAAGGTTTATGATTAACCTACCTGTGTGTAGAAATATGATTATAGTGTGCGGTCGGTCGAGTGATTTACCGTCAATTAAGTATCCGTGAGCAGCTCAACTCAAGTATCCATAACTCGTAGTATATTGGCTATTTAATCTGAAAACAACATCGTTGTTGTAGTTAAAGTAAGAAAAATTTAATAAGCTCAGAAAGAATAAAGATATCTACATCGTGCAATAAGTGTATCTAAACAATAAGTGATTCACAGTGCATTACACTCTCTATTCGCGTTTCGCAAAACCGAACCGGGTTTTCCATTTCGATCGCAACCGCGCCGCTGATGCATGCCATTGGGTCTATGCTGCAGCAGAGTAGCAAGGTCTAAGAGCATAAGTATCTTCTGTATCTATGCTGACTTTGCCGCAAACGCAGATGGTTTTAACATTATTTTTATGCGCTTCTTGGAAACTTTGGAAAACATCTTTCTAAATAAGGAACACACTTGAGATCTTCTTGGCTCAACTAACTAAAGAATAAAAAAAAAAAAAAAAACGAAACAACAACAAACCACAACCATCCATCCAGGGGCAGCCAGCAAGCAGAGTGCACCGCAAAGCGATTGTTTCTCTCGCTGCTATCGTCGCGCATCTTCTAACATGGATATAGAATCAGACGACTCGGAACGCTGGGAGGACTTCTTTGGTATGTTCTGCTTTTCTTGGTTTCAATTTTATTTATATTTTTTTTATAAAAAAAAATCTGGTTTCCTGATTTCACTGCTTTTGGACTTGTCCCTTCCCTTCTTGAGACAAAAGAAAAAAACTTTGAAATGATCACTGAAGTGGCCAGTTCCTTTTTATTTTATTATTTTTTTATGGGTTCATTCGAGGGTAAAACATACATTTAGAGATTTATTTAACGTCTTAATAAGACATTAGAAAATCTAGTAATAAATGTGGTCTGGTCAAGGGGGGAATACCAAACACAGAACAAGAAAATGATAAGCCGGTGCGGCGTTGTTTAATTTAATTCAGAAGTAGACTCTCAAGTTCAGTTAGTATATCGATATCGATTACGATAAATATTTTTCAATCGGAATTGATTAGGAAAACAAATAAAAACTGTTGTTCTGATTCATGTGAAATGGCATAGAGGTGACCTTGGATTTATTTTGGGTGTAAAAAGCGCTTTTGTACTTATTTTTCTTGCATCGTCATAAATATTCAATATTTTTCCAAGCTTTTCCAAAACTGTCGAATATAAAGTACTTACTTAAGCCTACCAGTACCAGTAGTGGCTCTTGTATCTACTTCAAAAAACTAAACGGTTGTTGCAGCATTACCCTAAATGTTTCGATTGCCCTGCTTAATTAAGTTTTGTATTGTTTATAACCTCAATTTAGGTACCTTTCTCCTTCTTTGTTTTCTGCATATGTACCTACATTGTTTCCTTTAATACGCTAAGCCGGGTAAAAGGTTTTCATGAAAAAAAAACCCGAAACCCTTCTGTACTCTACTTTACAGATAAGAAAAGTGATTTTCGAATGCCTTTTTGTAACCTTAATCCCTTCATCATTCGACGTGTCAATATGTGAAACCAAAAATATATCAATTCAAAATAAGATTTCCATCTTAAGGTCTCTTAATCCCTAATTCTCGCCTTGAAGCTTTTTCCGCCTGATATTTATCAAATGAAGAC
This sequence comes from Sphaerophoria rueppellii, assembly GCA_920937365.1. Lineage (NCBI taxonomy): Eukaryota > Metazoa > Arthropoda > Insecta > Diptera > Syrphidae > Sphaerophoria > Sphaerophoria rueppellii. The sequence continues at coordinate 12,537,234 of CAKKXW010000002.1, read as the reverse complement.
CTCCGCTTATCCACGACCTCCCAATCCCAATTGTCGTACTATCAAAAGCCTCCTTATGCTTTTTCGTAAAAATTACTCCACTATTCACAGTGGGTGACATTAAGCAATAGCGCACCTCTTCCCCACCTACACATACCTTCTACATTGCTTTTGTGTGACTTTTGTCGGCGTTAGAACACACGATCACATAAATTCGATAAAAAACAATACTCAGTGTTTGCCTAAGGTAGGTAGAATCTAACGTGCTGTAGACAGATAGAAAAACACGACGACCTGTGGGATTAAGTTTCCTGAATTGGAATCGGTCTGCCTACAACCGCACAAAAATAACGTCCATCGAAATCGTCTTCGGTTGTTGCAATAGTAGCTCGTGCACAGCAAATGATTGTCATTGTTCAATGTTCCGAGTTCCACCAGCCATCTAGACTAGATGTAGTTTACTTGAAAGGTGGCGCTGCTGCTGCTGCTGTTTATGTCACTCTATAATATCTCTATCTCTATCTATCTGTCTCCTTAGCTCTATATCCGTTCGTTTGTCTGATCGATTTCAATTAACGGTGCAGTAACGGACGTCGAGGAGTAGGTTTATGACACCCACAATTTTTAAATCCGTTGTATGTCATTGTTTGAGACCTTTTTTCTTAAGCCATAGTTACACTTCACATGCGGGTTGCCCTTGCGTAGTAATGAAATCGATATGTCAAACGTCGCGGTTGTCGTTGTCATTTTCTCTCCGTTTCAACCATGAGGTTTCGTTGGTTATCGAACACCAAAGTCGTGATCTCTAACATGATATGTGAAATTAAGAAAGTAGATTAATATGGGGGTGGAGGACTCTATGCACCACATGATTGGTACATTGTACATTCACAGTTCACAATCAACTGTCAGTTTCAATTAATTTAAACGCATCCACTGAAAATGTCGACGTGCTTTCGGCTATGGAGTACATTAATTTGAATCTTTGAAAATCGTCAGAAGGTCAGTCAATGTTGAGTGCAGATATAAATTTATATATATCGCCTGTAAATTAACATTATGTGCATGTAAATGGGTGCCAATTGAATTCAACTCGAATGGAGGAGGAAAATAAGTGGCGCCTCCTGGATGTCAGATAAAATGGCGCGTGGGGTAGATCCGATCGGTGTTCGGTGAGTAGTGAGTGTATATGATCTGTCGGCTTTTTAAATTGCTTTCAATTGTAGTTTTAATTATTTGCAATGAAGTATATTTTTTGCAATGAATTGAATGATTTATAAAAAGATGCTAGACTGCGATTTTGATTACCTCTATTTGATATTTTTTGTATGAAAAGCCGTGCCCTCTGGACGTAAGAAAAGTAAAAAAGAGTTGACGTGATATGATTTTAAACTGTCAGTTAGGGTTGGGTGGAGTTAAAGGTGTTTTTTTGTTGATTTCGTGTTCGTGTTTATAAATTTGATTTCCTCTAAAATTTTGTGACTGCAAGTTGACAGTTTCAAACACATTTGTATGCAGCTGGCTATTGTTGTAGATTAGATATAAACTGTTTTTGGGGATAGCGTGTAACTCAGTAGAATAGTTAGGTTGTAGTTTTTGTTTATGATAGATTGAAGCTAAAAAAAACTGTGCACCATTGTTTTAGAGTTTAGAATATGATTTTGTGAAAATTCTGTTTCGGGGAAAATGTGAACATAGCGAACAAACCGCTGTTAAGTGATATTGTTTGAGTTATGGTTAGTTGTCAAAAGACAAATCGTTATGACACTTACCACTATTTGAGATAATTATAGCATCTTCCTAGTGTTGATTATTATAGCATCTTCCTAGTGTGAAAGATTTAAGCAACTTCGTTTAAGCTTGCAAGTTGCGACAGATGAGGCTTCTGTTTTGGTTTTCATAATTCGAATATTATAAAAATAGTAGGTATCTAGTTATCTTCATTAGCTGCGTTTTATTATCACGATGATCTGATCCGGATCAGATCATGAAAATAAAACAGCTTCTATCATCAATTTCTCTTTTGCTTCGTGTTTGGCAGATGTTTGTATTTTTTTTTTTTTTCATTCCGATCGAAGTTGCCCTACGACATTTTTTTTCTACGATTATTATGTTGTTTTTTTAGGGGAAAAGATTTTGCTATGTAATTGAAAAATATTTCATCACCGGATAAGGCGGATAGATGAATGTGTGAAAGTGGCAGCACGGTTTTTATTGAAAATATGAGCCAACGCTTCAACTTGTGTGCAGAAGAAGAACTAATTTTTGGATCACAAAAATTGATCCAAGTGGAAAGCAGGATCTCATTTTGTTGTTGTTACACATATAAATCAATGATCTGATCTGGATCATGGTGATAATAAAACGCAGCTATTATTTGCTTCATTTAACACTCAAATTTAATTTTCTGAGCAGCGAAACCTTAACCTTTTTTCAAGGACTAAACTGCTAGACAGTTGATGTGGGTCAACGTTTTTTTTTTTATCTTCTTTCATCTTCGCCAATCTCCAGACTTTAAGAATAAGTTAGCAAAGTAAAGTTCCACAATGCAGACAAGAAAAAGATTTAATTTTCAACTTTTTGCACGCACACGGAACGACACGACGCACACCATCGGTTTTTACACGTAGGCTGCTCAATCTTAACTCGACTTCAAACGAACGAAAAACAACACGCAGCTCACGAAATGTGCCTCTCTACCGCCTTCTGTCATTCTTAATCGGGTAGCGGGAAAGTTAAATGAGATTCTTAAAATGATCTTCTGTGTATCTCTTGTAAGTACGCGTAAGATGGCGTAAATTGAAGCAATACTTAACCTTCAAATGTCAACGACTGTCTGAAGTAGTTCAATTGCTTATTTTTTTAAACGCCACTCTTTATTCTACACGCAGCGTGTAGCAACTGAGCTGTTGCCATTCTATATCCAAGCAATTAATGCATATAATTTACCTATCCAATGACCTAGGTTTATAAAAACTGAAGTGGAATCTGGTCTACCTCATCTCAACTGAACGATTTCTACCTGCTTTTGTCTTTGCACACTCATTTTGTGGAAGAAAGAAATACGAGAAGATATTTAATTGTCAAAGTCCACATAAAAATTGTACCTACTTTTGTTCCCGTTTAAAGAGACAACAGTCATCCTCATCATCAGTGGATATGTAAACGACCAAAACAAAGTCGTTGTGGTAAGACTGGTTTTCAGTTTCATCGTCTTCCTTCATAAACTGATGAAGCTCTAAAAAGACACAAACATAAACAAAAAAAAGAAGAAGACAAAAATGTGCCAAACCGGGCTGTAAAATGATAACCAAAATATATTTGCCAGTCGTTAACTCCATTTTACATTTTATGGTACCAGTTTCTTTTTGAAAAAAAAAGGTTGAAAATGCGTCTGCAAACCAAGCGGAAATTCGAAATGCCATCATAAACCTAAATTTGAATGAAATTACCTACGAGCTTTGCAACAAAAGCAAACTCATAAATGACAACTCAAATGACATTGATGCAAATGCGGATGGCAAGTTGGCACTTTAACAACCGCTAGCGAAACTATATTTCGAAATGTCAACGAATGAAGGCACTTTGCTTTGAAATTCCAAAAATTTGTAGAAAGCCTCCAATGTGACAAAAAAAAAAAAATACAAGCATTCCAAAAAGGTAGATGATGACTTCTTGTTGAACCTGACATTCCAAGCTATAGTTTGCGAGGTTGTGTTGTTATTTTTTGTCTGTAGAATACCAGAGGTTAACGGTTTTTGGTGCCTTACCATGACATTTAACAGACGTATATGGCTGCCAAAATGTGGTTGAACTGTCAGAAAATAACAAAAAGAACGATTAATAAATCCCTAGGACTTTTCAAATACGATTTATTGTATTTGTTTGTGATGCTATGAGTATTTTTGAAGATGAACGGACTGACTGTACTTCCACGGACTTTTGACTTTCCCAAAAATTTGAACTGGAAAATCGTTTAATGCAAATGCCAACACAGTAAACACAAAAATCGGCACTGGAAAATTTAATGAAATTGCAGCGGTTCGCTTGTGTGAGACCAGCAAACTTATTGAATTGAGCTTTGAAAAACTGACCATTTTTAAAAAATTGAAAAAAGTTGTTCAATGTAAACACGGGCTGTTATTGTGCCAAGAAAGTCTTCTCATCGCAGCCTCCAGGTGCGAGACGGCAAGCGAGACCGAACCTATACGGTACAAGGACCAAGTGACTGCGGATCCCAGAGCGCTTAGTTTCGGCGACTGGAGAGTGCATGCGAGGCAACGATCACGATGAAAGGCTGCAATATTTCATGCTGAGATCCTTCATGTATTGTGAGCCGGATAAGTAAAGTAAATAAGTAAGCTGTTGTATATTGACACGTGTTATCGTATATTCGTATTGCTGAGTTACTTGATGGTGCAATTTGAGTGAATGGTTTCATTTTGAAGCCAACTTTACATTACGGACTATTTATGTACATACCCACGGTTAAATACCTGAAGAGCCCAAAATATTGTTAAGATTATTGTCGTGTTGCTCAATAACAAACGAAATCATATGTTTCGTTTGCCTTCGAATTTATACACTATCGTTCCTCTATTGTGAAAGACAAAGGTTGATTAACGATAAACACGAAACGAGAAAGACTCAAGAAACAACAAAAATATCAGCGCCTCCAACAGAGATGGAAGGTACACCAGATGATTACTTCTGGTTCAGTTTTTTTCTAAGGCAGGTTTATTTATAGATTGTCGATGACGTCAAGGTGAGGCATCTTACCAATCGATCGGTATCTTAAATCGTCATCACTATCATCATTATGGCAAACGATCATTGAATTAAATTAGATTTTTGTTGTTGTTTTGTCTTTAAACATTTTTCGGTGGCTCTAAAGAGTAGCTGTAGTTTGGTAGATAAAGAAGAGAAACACTTGAAAATGATTCATTGAATGGTTTTTTCTTAGAAAACAAATTTGGAAAAAATGAAATAAGGTATTAACAAGGATTGATGGGTTCTGTCGGGTGTCGGGTGTGTTAAGATTGTATTGTGATAGAATTGGATTGATGTTTGAGTCCTTTTTTTGTTATTAGTGGCGGGCGGTGGTGTTAGGTGTACAAAGAGGCATGTTTTTTTTTTTATTAATTGAGGTTGAGCAATTTTAATTTCTGATTCATATGAATGACTGCTCTTATGTTGTTGGTGAAACTTTTGAAAATAGTCAAAAATGGACGACCAGCTTCCACTTCAAAATTTCTGTTTTAAAAAATACTCAAAATTCAATAGATTCAATTTTTATATCCCTCTTTAAAGTCATTTCAAATCCATAACATAAAAACTCACTAAAAAAACATCAGAACAAAAATCTTGTAAACATGACAATAAAAAGTCTTGACCCCATTGAGACTCTTAACTCTTTTTAGGTATGTAAAGAGTCTTTTCTTTATGGCCTTATTTACATTGCCATTCAATTCTCTCCCTCATGAAATCCAGGCTGCCACTTGATCCATTTTTATCACCGTCAGGATCCCTTGAATAGGTATACTCAATTTCAAAAGTCTCATGATCCGACGAACGTCAAACATTTAATACCTCTTAATAATCCTAATGGCTCTGAAGAAATTTTATTTGTAAGCCGTTAATCTTTTTTTTATATTTTTTAATAAATTTTCCAAATCAAATAAATTCAATCCCACACACGCGATACATTATCTAGAACAATTTTGGTCTTTCATTAAATTGTATTCTGATTTCTGGATTTACATTCAAATTTTGGGATAGTCTGCACCTTAGCCCCCTCGACATAGTGGCGTTAAAAGAACGATTCATTATTTATTTTTGTTTTTGTTCACTCAAAAACTTATGGGAGTGTGCCCTATAAAGTGTCTCCATTCTGATACACTCCTCCGCATGTTGGTATTTTTATGCGTCCATTCCCGTTTGTTTGTAATATCTCTACCGCCTCTTCCCCGACCCATCTTCCATCGTCCATTTCTCACCGATCTTGACACTTCAGGTATTGTGTAATAAAATATAAAAAAAAGTGATTTAAAGTTTAAATAACACTCTCAGAATGATAATCAAAAGAAGAACATTGAGGAGGAGGACAGAACAAGAATCAACCATCATGATGACCTACTATCCAGAACCTGCCTCCTCATTGCCAGAGATACAGTATCTATCTTCTGGTTTTTTGTTTCGATATGTGGATTGTGGATTACTTGGGTGGTGTCACAAGCTCATATATACATAAGCCAACGAACGATGAAAGCCAACCATTCATTTGGACGCGCTGCACAATCACGTTATTTTTTTTCTCGTTTTATTCGTTCTGTAATTCATTTAATATGAACGAAGACGAGGAGATGTGTGTAATTGATAGAACATGTGAGGGCATCTGAGTTCAAGTATGTTGTTCATGATATTCCTCATTTGGGAGCCTTTCCCTATGGTCTAAGCGCCTTTGATGCACGATACGAACTCTATGAATTCTATTTTGGACAGGCGGGTGTGGTGTGTTTGTATTTGCGCGCACGCTTTTTATGACTTGAATCACATCAAAAAGCCGCCTTTAGGGTCGACGTCGTCGTCATCATCATAGTGGTAAATGGACGTGTGGGCACGACTCTGACAGATCGGGTTCAAAGTTCTACACGCTACATGATACAAAATTCAATAAAAAGCAAAGTGCTGCTTTCGGGAAGAAATGCATTAAAAACTGTTTGCTGTTAATTTTTACTATACCAGGGAAGAAAATCTATTGCTACAGAACCTAGGCCAAATGGCCAGTTACAAGTTGTGACGTTTAAACTGTCAAATGCTGAACTGTCACTATAGGTTGACAATAATTGCACTCAGAGATTTCGCGTTAAATTTAGTTTTATGATAATGGGTGAAAGCACAAAACTAACAAGTTATTCATGTGAAATAAAAACATACAATCAAGCAGGGCTTTTACCAGAAACAAATACGGCCCTGAATCTTCATACATTAAATGAATTTCTTGAGTGCTACTGCTTAAGCGGACCTTTGAAAAAAGTTATGTTAACTTTGTTGGTTGAAATTGTTTACTTATGAAAGTAGCTTAAGATTGTAGACACTTCTTTTTTCTTTGATAGGAGGGTCTAATTTATAAAGAATTTGGTATTTCATGGGATTTGAGATTTATAAGTTTTTGAGTAGTGTGAAATTACTACAAAGCGGTTTGTCAAAACATTCATAAAATTTTCAAAGAAAATTACAACCAAATTCAATCAATTATTTCCGGTGTTTAGAAACTAGCTTTATGTGGGACAACGTCAGCTCTTCGGATATTTAAGAATTAAAAATTCATTTAAGATTTGTCTGGAAAATATTCCTTTATTTAAAAACTGCACCCAATTTGTTTTCGTTTAATATATTCTTTTGACTAAATCTGTTAAGAATAGGCTTAAAGGAGTTTAACTTTTACGATGGGGTCATCATCATCATCATAACCATAACCACCATGAATTTGTTTGCTAACCACTCTGCGTGTGGCATGCAATGTTAAACGTGTCTTTTATTTTTGTCTGGAGGTTTAGTGGTTATAAAATTTCTAATAATATTAAGGTTAGGTCAAAATTTTGTTTTCGTTATTTGAGAACGGAATTTTACGATTCAGGGCAGGATAATCAATGAAATTATGTATGTTTAAAAATGTTTTTTTTTTCTGTTTTCAATAAATGAGTTCCTCTTTTCGTTGAAGTTTTTGTTGGTCTCGTCGAATTTTGGATTTTACGTCATGACTTTGTCAAAACGGTACATTTTTTAAATATTTCCATAAGCCAGCACAGTAATCAAGTGCAAATAAAAGTCTCCACCTCTCTTTGTCTGTCAAATTCAATTTGTATGACAATTGTTACATAAAAAGTCGCAAAATGGACAGGCGTTGTGTCTCGGATGAAGAATAATAGCGAATACTTCAACCTAACGGAGCTCATAACTCAGACCATTAGATTCGCGTACCACAATAATTCTTCTTTACTTCGCCGTCAGCGCTGCCTTCATTTCAATAACTGAAAGTTCTATCACCGGAACAACTGTCATTTTTTACTAGCCTACTGAAATCCAAATTGTTGTTGTTTACTGCTATGGACTTGGGCCTCAATCAACAGTCTCCGCCAGCTAGCTCGGTCCTTAGCTAGTCGTCCTCTTCCACTTGAGTGCGCCACCTGAGTCGCGGTCTTCCTCTCCTCTTACGTCCCTCGGAAATAATGTCGAAGGCTTTCCGGGCCGGAGCATTGGTGTCCATTCGCTCTAAATGACCGAGCCATCTGAGTCTCTGGACCTTGACCCTTCTGGCTAGGTCCATGTCGTTGTACAACCCGTAAAGTTCGCTGTTGTATCTTCTTCGCCATTCCCCTTCAATGCACACGGGGCCAAAGATTACCCGAAGAACTTTCCTCTCGAAACAGCCTAAGGCACTTTCATCCGATTTTGTCAGGGTCCATGCTTCTGCACCATACAGCAGGACTGGGATGAGTGTGTTGTACAGTTTTACCTTAGTTGCTCGAGAGAGGGCTTTTCCACTCAATTGCTTTCTAAGCCCAAGGAAACAGCGATTAGCAAGAGTTATTCTTCGTCTGATCTCGGCGCTGGTGTTATTGCCCGTGTTTATAGCAGAGCCTAGGTAGACAAACTCCTCTACTACCTTGAAGTTAAACGTGTCTATTGTGACGTTCTGCCCGAGCCGTCGGTGTTGGGTGTCCTTCCTCGAAGACAGTATATACTTCGTTTTTCCCTCATTTACCGCTTAACCCATTTTTGCCGCTTCTGTCTCAATTCTCACAAAGGCGCCATTGACATCACGCTGTGTTCTTCCCATTATATCAATATCATCGGCGTACGCGAGAAGTTGAACAGATTTTTGGAAGATAGTGCCTCTGGTGTTGACGTTGGAGTTCTGCACTATCTTCTCAAGAACGATGTTAAAGAAATCGCATGACAGTGCATCGCCTTGTCTGAATCCTTTTTTGACGTCGAAAGATTCCGTTAGCTCGTTGCCAACCTTTATGGAGCAGCGTGAGTTCTCCATCGTCATTTTGCACAAGCGAACGAGCTTGGCAGGGACGCCAAAACTAGACATAGCTTTGTACAGTTCGTCTCTGTAGATGCTTTCATACACGGCCTTAAAATCGATGAAAAGGTGGTGAGTATCGATTTGGAGTTCATAGGTCTTTTCCAGGATCTGTCGCAACGTGAAAATTTGGTCGATGGTTAACTTTCCTGGCCTGAAGCCACATTGATAAGGACCAATCAGATTGTTGGCGAAAGGCTTCAGACGTTCACATATTACGGCAGAGAGGATCTTGTAGGCGATGTTTAGTAGACTTATTCCTCTATAGTTGGCGCAGTTTAGAGGATCTCCCTTTTTCAGGATCGGGCAAACAATGCTGATGTTCCATTCATCGGGCATGCATTCCTCTGACCATATCTTACAGATGATTTGGTGCATGCTCCTATCTAGCTCGTCGCCTGCTGCTTTGAACAACTCAGCAGCTAGTCCATCTGCTCCAGCGGCTTTGTTGGATTTCAGCCGTGATATTGCGGTTTTCACTTCTTCTAGGTCGGGTTCACGGAATTGTTGGCTATCATCGTGTCCGATGAAAGGCTCCTGTCTGACGGCGGTATTTTGTTCGTCCTCGCGGTTATACAATCTACAGAAGTGGTCTTTCCAAATCCCCAGCATTGACTGCGATTCTACTATGATGTGTCCTTGTTTAAATTGTTGTTGTTTGCCGATGGAAATTTTGCTATACTGGCTACTGAGTAGTTAAAAGAACACGGCTTACGTTACAGTCCGGCATTCTCCTCTTATCTCTGGCTAAATTATGGAAACCCAAAACGAAACGTCAGCAGACTATAAACGGAACGTCAACGGAAATAAGAGTAATCTCGTGCAACGCAAAAACTTAATGGCTGAAACACTAACATTCTTTAGCTTCGTCTTCATCTGCGTTAGGATGCACGCGCTTCCTTTACTTTACTTTTACTTTTATCGACAAATTTTCCCCCAATCATCATCAGGCTGTTCTATAAAGCAAACGTTTAGTATATTTGAACTAGATCTTTTGTTTGGATTCGCATTATGTAAATTCATTTATAAAACGTGAGTTCAAAACTTCACTGTGATACGAGTAGCCATAGCATGCATTGAATTCCTATGACTGAACTCGTAAATGTTAGGCGAGGCAAAAGAACGGCGTGTTTGTGTTTCAACCATCAGTCTCTCCACTTAGTGTTTATCTGTGAGGGTTCAATTTAAAATTGATTGTTATATTCATAACTGTTATAATTTCCTTCCAGTAAAAAAAATCAAAGTCCTAATGCGTATGCGAGTCGTTACGTAAAAATAACAACACCTCAGCATCTAAGATGCTTCTTTTCTTTTATATTTTTTAATATGTTACAAAAATGTGGATAAACGTTAACATTAACAAACATTTCTGTATTTCACTTTTCGACAACATTCAAGTTTGTAACTTTCGTTTGTCTGGTTAAAATATACATAGATGGCGCCAGTGATTACACTTCTAATAACAATATACATTAAAAAAAAATATCTAAATAAATCTCTGCAGCATGAAAAATTACGATGCTCATTATTGAGCAATAAAACAAAATTAATCTTAACCAAATTCATCTACCTGATATGCTGCACCACGTCAAAACCAGCCACAGCGATCAAAACCATTTTAAAAAGAAAAAAAGCAAATGTCCGTCGCTTAAGTTGTAATCTGTGTCCCGGTCATCGGAATGGTGGCTCCGCGCCATGCATTCCATCACTCTGAGGCATCTAACGTATCTATCTGCACATCACCCAAAGCAGCCAAGCAGGCATGCAAATTCCCAACAAGGTGCATCATCATCGAACCAACTAAGCCTTAAGGTATTTCTATAATATATCATCACCATACATGTATAGCGTGCAATCACATGCATAAAAATCTGGCCGCAATGACTGCACGCTTATGCAAATTGTTTACGTATAAAAAATGCTGCCTAGATTCTTTGAAGAGCCCACCACTAAACGGTTTATAATGCCATATAGCCGTTATTTGAGGCATCAACCATGTTGCATCGGAATGGGTTAGGTCTTAGAGTATCACAGAATTAATAGTAAGTAGATTGTACACAATCCACCTTGCTGCGGAATGTGCCACTATAAATCACTGACCCAAGCCTCCCGCTGTGTCGCTGACTGCTGCTGGTTTTTTGTTTTCCAATAGGAAACACGAGATGAATTGGAAAGGCCATAAGGGCCTACTTCTCAAACTGTGTCAGTAATGTCGGCTTAGTGTTGTTGCTTTTCTTTCAAAATGGGGCCTGGGTCACGCGATCATCATGTAACTCTAACATTCACATTGGATATTATTAATATTTATGATCTACCTTGCTGAAGATGTCGCTATAGTCGAGTATAGTGTTAACCCATTAAAAATAATTATTTCATCGCAAGCGTCAAGTTTATAGGCTGTGTTTAATGGCTTGGCAAATGTTGGTGTAGGCTCCATAAAATCTCATATTATACAACCCAATCGAAGAAGTAAGACGGAAGTTGGTCGGTCAGGTTTTCTATTTCGTGCATCATGCGGTGGCGACGCGATGCGATGTATAGTATCAGTATGAAATGTAGGTGTGTATGCAGTTGGTTTTGGTGGAAATTATTCAGGTCGATTGAGCCTTAGGGAAATGGTTGAAGAAATTTTATATTTTTGTTATTTATTAGTCATCCTAACAGTAATTAACGAAAACTGCTAAAAGTGTGTTACAAAGACAAACTGGAAAGTGCAAAATACAAAGTTGTTATAATGGGTTTTTGCAGCTGTGTTGACAGTGACAGTTTGAATTGGGTGAGGCGGAAAGCGAACCATTTTGGAAATGCAAGAATAATGCGTGAAACAGATTAAACCAGCAACAGCACCAGCACCGTCAACAACAAACAGCACGCTGGCCAGCAAATATTTTCCAAACACATTACCACCAGCGACGTCTAAGAATAATAACCAATCAATGACAGTCATTTCTGATTTTCGTACATGGAAAGTTGTCAGCAATGGACCAGCAACAGCAAATTTAGGACTTTGACCAAACGATGCTGTTGACGTTGCTGGTGCTGGTTTAATCTGTGTCGAAAGATTTAAATACATGGGCTCTAAAACAATGGCCGCTGCTGTTGCTGGCGCTGTTGCTGTTGCTGGTTCAATCTGTTTCTCGCTTAACAAGTATTATTAAAGCTCAAATTTCAAAATTGACTCAGTTCAAAAAAAGAGAACCCAACAGCTTAAACTGAACCATATTCGAACCCACATGTTCTTTCCGACATCTCACTTACAAAACTCGACTAATAACTAACTAAATGAGGTTTCTCTAATCCCAAGTAGGCTATCTCTAATCTCATCTCACCTGAAAATGCATGTCCAATTCAAGTCGCGCCATTAAATTCACACATCACCATTGAAAGCCAAGACAGTCAATGAAAACCATAAAATATCATCTTTAGATGAATATCGCTGGAGGAAGTAATTCAATTAAGTCTTGAAATTGGAACTCCAAAGATGAAATAATTTAAAACAAAACATTCAAAGAACCTAAGAGAAAGAAGTGAAAACGTAGAGGCTCGTGCGACATTCCCAGTTCCAATGGCAAGTCTCCCAATTGCCAATGATTAACGATCTGTTGATATTTTTCACGACGGGTTTCCGGAAAGAAGAACCAATATATTTGATTTCTTTCTTTGGTATCCCGATATCCCGTTTGAGTAGACGCAGGCGTACATATTGATTACACGAAATTGTTTAAAAAATATAAACAAACAGTTTCCATTGATTATATCAGCTGGAGGCAACTATTCTGATTGCTGCAGGTGTGGGAGAGCTGGTTGAAGATGTCCAACCATATATGAGCAGCACAGCGCCACTTTCGAAAAAAAAAAATAATAATGTCAATTTCACGTAGGCTGCAATCAGCTAAAGCACATGGTTAGTTGGAATGTTTTGGGAAAAGAGAAAATCCAGCTGCGTTCTTGATGACTTTTAAACGCTTATCATCGGAGATATTGCCGGCGATAATGCAATGAATTGGACTCTCAATAACTTTGACATTTTTATTCATCGCTCATCCATATTCATCGGTTTGGTTTTGTTTGGGGAAATATTTCTTTCTGTGGCGCCCACGGTTTATATGGATTAAATTGAGTATCAAACCCGCTGTTTTTGGGCATGTTTTTCTGTTAGCAGAACTAAATGTGGGGTCGAACGTTTGATGAGAGGCTTATTAATATTCGTGATACAATTATGTTTAATCAAGTGCTAATAGATGTTCAAGTTAAAATAAACAGTTAACAAGAAGAAATTTGAAATCGATGAGGAATTTCTCTTAATTTTGTAGAAATTGCTGGTTTTGTTAAGAAGAATTAATTTTTGTATCAAAACTTTCCATTCGAGAATTTTAAGGCTGTACAAAAAAGTTTGAATTAAGAACATCAACACTATATTATAGAAAATAAAATGTTGCGTATACGCCACCCCCATCGCAAAATAAACGAACAATATCTTGCGTTCACTTTGAACACTTAAGAAAAAAGCATAAGCTTCCTGGTCCGAAAAAATCTTAAGACATTTTTTCCCACACATGGTTATCATTTAAATTACATTTCCCTAACACCTCCATATCTTCATGGAAACACCATAACTCAGGTGAAAGAAAAACACACAGTGTACCTATTTTACACTGTTATGTGACCCCACTTAAAAATCTTCATTGTCATTTTCTCACCCAAAAAAAAAAAAATACCAATTGTCGGCTTGAGTTTAAGATTTCCTTAAAACTTACAATCCTGACAAATGACTTTAAGTCCCACGGAAATTCCCGAATAACTTAAACACACACCGTATTTTATCTTCTAGTTGAATTATTGATGTCAAATGAACCTGTCAAAATCTAACAAACAACAACTTTCTCTTAAGGTCTTTTTTGCTATGTTAAATTGAGTTAAACTACCTTAACCATTCAGAGACAGGATAAAGTGGTAAAATACGCCACAGTCAACAAATCAGCCACCAGTTGGTCGTTAAATGAAATTTCGAAAAAAAAATATGTACATAAAACGATTCAAATTGAAAAATTTCCCTTGCGAATGCAGATCACTTTGTAAATTGAAATACCTTACAATCGTACAACTATGACAATGTAATTCCATTTGTGGCACGCGACTACAATTTGACTCGGTCGACGAGCTGGCGCTGCGGTGTTCATTGCCAACTGCGAAGGGGAGACAATAGCTCAAAGAAGCTAAATCCCACAATTTTTTGAGCACCAAAAAAAAATAAACAATTTGCCTTGTAGAGCCGCTTAGCATATAACAGAAAAAGAAAGAAAGAAAGATTCAACCAGACGGACATTTCGGAGAAAGATTACTGTTGTAGATGAATTGGAAATATCAGGCAACGGAAATAATCATGTTACATCGTCGTCGTGTCGTTGTCTTCAACGATGCCTTCGATGGCGTCTGAATGGAGGGATAAGGAAACTCAACTCCAGCCGCATGCACGGGTTGTTGAGTGTAGGTGTTTTTCATTATTGCGGCCATTAGTCTTTTGTGGGGATCAATCCAATTGTGAAGGAGTTGAGTGTCGGTAGGTTTAAAATTGTTATAACCGCCAGGTGATTATGTTTAAAATTGTGTTGGAGATTTTCCATCAAATTTTATTGCAGATAAAAATTCTTTCACCCCTCAAGGTAAATGTAGAGATAATACGTAATTCATTTGGAATGAGTTTCTTTAGTTGGTGCATGAATGGATACAGTGGCGTTAAACAAAATACACTCGAACATAGTTTAATTATAATTGATTATGTAAGAAGTACCTCAGGGTAGCCATTTCGGACCTTTTTCTTTCTACATTATTAGGTGCTTACAAATCTTCGTCAAAAGAACATTAATAGAACTTTTTATGTTATAAGTAATCATGGCACCTAGACATTTTACATCATGTTTACACTTAACGATTTTTTTTCTAAACATAATGCAGATTTTCTTTGATTGTTGACAAGAAAGTAAGAAGCTTTCATTTCTCCAATATTGGGAAATTGAAGTATGGATTTGGATTTCTATGTATATTCGTTTTCTACATTCTTATTTTGACAGCTGACAGTAACCTTATACCTATTCGCTTACTAATGTGTGTTATTTTCTTTTTTCAAGTAAGTAAATTACTGTTGGACATTTTTACTTCCCCTTTTGTGTGTTTTTTTAATCATGTCAAATGTCAAAAATTTCATCCAAGATATTTCTTGCACACCACACTGTGAAATACATTCGATATTGAAAATATCCAATTCCAAAACATTTTATGAATATCCGTTTGGTATTGATGACCGTTTGATGTCAATTGCGTCTAATATTTCTCTTTAAGATAATTTCCAATCTTTAATAATATGCAAAAGACTTTGTTGTGTTAGTCTTGCGGTCGGCCACGCTGCTGTCGGTATCACATCGTTCGTTAGTTGGAAGTTCCTAGGTGTGGAGTTTTTCTTTCATTTTGAACAGATAATACCTTTGAATTGTAACGATAACGAACGTAGGTACGACGTAATATTATACAGAATACAGCCCCGACCACGCATTGACATCACTTGTCAGAGAGTCTGTAAATCCGGATTGAGAGTATCGGTCTTACAGTGGTATGGTGTGGCACTCCACTGGATTTCGCACGCATATTGCATATACAGAGTACGAATCCGTATCCTCCTATGAGGCGAAATGTGGATTCGAAATTTATTGCCCTATTCCTATTTGGTGTATTGAATGCATTTGATTGATGCCTGATGATATCCAGCTGTGTGTATGGCAAAATAATTGCAAGTTTAAGCCTAGTTTGGAACGCACTCGGGACAGAGTGGTCGCAAGTGACTCTGTAATTTGTATGATGGGAGTAGGTGTTCGTATTGAATGAATGGAAAAACAGTGTACATCCGAGAGAGCGAAAGTGGTGACCAAAGTTGGTTGCAAAACATGAAGTCATAATGTTTCATGTAAATTAGATGTTCGTACTTACAAGGAATACACATTATTCAATGTTTACCAACTTGAAGTCAATTTTAAGCAAATATTTGTTTTGCTTCTTTTGTCTGTTTTCTTAAACAAGGACCACCTGGAGAGACGGTGTCGAGCGCATATAAATTTCGCAATGAAGCGCGTTTTTTTTTCTTGGTAATGCAGTTGCTTCGGAAAAATGTATTGGCATTTTTGATTTCCAATAAAATATTATCAAACTGAAGTTTGAAACAGTGATTTATAGTTTCGTTGTTGGGAAAACAGTAAAAATATCGAGCAATCATTAATAACACGTAGATAAATTGAAGGCAATACTAACCCGGTGTTAAGATGTAATCATTCAGTGATATTGATAAATTGATGTTGTCGTGTTGATGTATTGCATTTTTCTAAAGTGGAATTTTCGCATTAAAATTGAAAAAACCTTCGCAGGTTAGGTATAATTGACCATTCGAGTGCATTAAAAAAAACTGTATGAAAAAAGAATATAGGATCAGTGGTGTGTTCTGTTAATAACAAACGTTACGTTGACAAGCGTTGGGTTTTCATTAAAAAAAAAACGTATTAAAATTAACATCGCTGGTCACATAAATGTTAGTGAATGTTGATTCTTTACTAGTTTGACAGCTTAAATGTCATTTGACTCTGAATCCTCAAGAATGATGGCATTTTCAATTATCGGTCCAGAATTAATTCTGACAATTCTAAAAGGTATAGTTCCGGTCTTGAAAATTAGAAGGTGTTTATACTCCTTATGTTCTTTTAAATTTGTATTTCCTCATCGATTTCTCATGTAAATATTTACTAGAAAAACATTTTGTGTATTTTGTAAGTTTTATGTCGAAGCCGACGACAGCTGTTTTCCTTTCTATTCTGTGTAAATGTCAAAAACTATAAACGTCTTCCCATTAATTTCCATTTTCATCGGATTTGTAATTCACACCGGGAACGTTAATAGTCCCCTGATATAAGCTTATGCCTTATTCCTAGAATCTCTTTCGTTCAAGTCAATCCATCAATCTCTGACAATACACCAAAAGCACCTTACACACTGATTTTGTTTTTTTCTTAAAAGCTTTGTATTCTTCTAAATAAAATAATAGGCCCACTCTGTCGAATTAAACGCCAACGCACACGCATATTCTATGCTCACGAGAACAAATACACGCAATCGTCTTCGAAAGCAAAAGCAAACAAATCTACCAAATCGGTGGCGGTGGTGTCGGCAACGGCAACGGAAAGGAGCTTCATCCCATAAACAAACAATCTTCATTCATTTTTTTAATTTTTTTTTGTTTGAAGTTGCATGTCTCATGCATTCAGATTCAACATAACATGCACAGTTCCTAAAAAACATAAAAATAGAAATGAAAAAAAAACTCACTTTCATCCATTCTACTGTCAAGTTGAATAGGCTCTGACCTAATTTTTCACTTCATTGACTCCATCGGCAGCATTTGTTGTTGACCCTTTTTTTCCTCTCTCTCTCTCTCGATTTGTCTGTATATGTTTTGCTGTTGCAACATAACCGGGACACATTTCTCTTTGTGGAAGTCTAATCAAGCCGCTGGAGATCGTTTGAATTCTATGGTGGTGTGTAGGCGACATCTAGCATAGAAAAGCGAAAGCAATGTACGTATTTAATGGAAACCGCAAGCTTTGGAGTCTACAAATTGGCTATCATAATAATTGCGGTTGTTTTTTTTTTCCAAACCTACAAACACAACCTGGTCAAGACGTGCGGAACCTGACTATGCACAACTTACAAAACAACAAGCCCGGCAGCCAATAGCACATGCAGAGAGAAGAAAACATGGCTAATTGGGTCAAGCGATAATGCTAGTCGGACACCGTGTCGGATTGTCCGCACTCTTGTGTGTCAAATAAATGGATGTTTGGTTCGCGGATAACTCATGTTTGAGTCAGCTAGCCACTTGGATGCCATTTAAGGGCTGTTAACGTTGATTTAAGTGTCAAGTTATTTTTTTTTCTCGGCTGCCGTGTCGTTTGTCGTAATCGTGAGTTTCGTTGAACTGTCATCGATTTTGTATGAAGTTTTGTGTAGGCTTTAATACTAGAAAAAGTAAGTGCCGTGGAGTTTGCTATTGATATCGATCAATACGTCTAGTGTCTCACAGGGTGTTTGGGAGAAAAATGGTTTTACTTATGCCTGTATGCTTGCAAGTTATTCATTTAAAAAATGACTGTCAAATATATGTGACAGAAAATAACTTGTGGCAGAGTTAAAAAGTAGAGCGCGAGCATAAAATACTGACTTTGCATTTTCACAAAGTGTCACGTTGTAACTATAAATTAGCAATGAAAACTCTGAAAATCGCGATGTCGTGTATTCGACAGTTGTCATATTAAACGTCAATTTATCCTGAAACTCTTACTGAACACCCTGTAAATATAACATTCGCGATAAATTCTAACAAGCGTTATTGGTAATTAAACAAAAAAACAGTACAATATGACTGCTCTCAGGCTATCAGCCTAGATGAAGACAAAGTGGTCCCAACATGGTCCCCATTTGGTCTATTGGTTGGCCTACTGCTCGCATACATCTGTGTCCTACAATAATTTTCTTCCAATCAAGCGATATGTGTGGCATATCAATTGGAGCGCTAAGTGACGTATAGAGTAGTAGTTGCAAAGTCAGTGAGTCGATTTGTTGTTTATGGTTATGGAATGACGATAGAGAGAGATATGGGCGTTTGGTTTTTGTTTCTATTTTCTATTTTTGTTTTGAGGTTGATATGCTTGAGAATGGGAGCTTGGGGGCTGACTGGAGGCTGGAATCGATGCCGTCATTGATGGAACGGTAGGCGGTGGCGGTTTTGACTTTTCCAACTTCTTTTTTATAATTAATTAGGAAACATATTTCGTTCGGTTTTATTTGTTTGTGTCAGTTTGGATATGGAGCAGGAGTAATCAAGTGGATACAGGTTTAGAAGGTGGTTTAATATTGCAACATTATGACTCAAAATTGAGTAATTGCGGTACTAAATGCGTTAAAAGAGTATTACATAATCTCCATTAGCTACATGCAGGCAGGTAAAAATACATCCAAGTTTTTTTCATGGATCCCAACGATGTTGTAAGGGAAAACCGCTTTAGCCTTTCCAAACCAATTTGACAGCAGTTGTTGTAGGATGTTCATAAGTAAATAAACAGAATCTTCAAATTGAAGATTTTTCGTTTTACGACTGTTCTTTGGGGACCCTCCACTTTCTAAGTATCGTCTTAGAAAATTGTTACTCTTGGCTTATTGTTGTTGACTGTCACTAGCAAATTTAAAACGTCACCATTCATATTTTAAAGAATTAACGAAATGTTGCCCCTGTTTAACATATCGCACGGTAAATTTTAAATTGACTTCCTCTTTAACTGTATGAACTTCATCCGTCATCTCACAACTAACCTTAACAAAAGGTAAGACACACATTATAAATTGACATGACAGTTCGACTCCACGTTCATATAGCTGTCATGTCACCTTAAAAGACAATGATGAATGGTACTTTTTCTATGTTCCCCCTTCAAAATCTTAGGCGCCTTAAGTACATAAATTTCCTTCTACAGTATCATTTCCCGGAAATAATAATCAAACAAAACCAAAACAACAGCAACACTATACTCACTCACTGCCTCTGACTGGTTCCATACAGTAAATTGATCGTGTCTGTCTTTCTAGTGTAGTTTCGAATTCAAGTTCACCCACTTAACCGAAATAAAAGTCCATTATTACTATCTCTGATTTGTATTTTTCGTTTATTGCATGTATAGAACTTAACACAACATCAGCGCAATACAGCGCCACCTATCTAGGTCAATCCAAAAGCAAAGGTAGTAAAGTAAAAATCAAACACAATCCAAGTGACGTTTCATGTTCACAGAAGCTCTTGACCGAGATTCCAATTTGGTTACCCGAAACATGATCATGGTTCAACGATAGAGTTTCAAAACAAACAAAAATTGCCACTGGTTCCATACCTCAATGGTCAGAGAACACAACATACCCTGTCAAGTATTTTGTCGTTGTCAGCTGTCACTATGGAGAAAATATGCACAAGCACGGCTTATAGAATGGAAGAGTGTTCTCAGGTAAGAAATCATAAACGCAGACTCCGGCGTGTAGAACCAAAAAGTAATCTTCAACTCGAAGTCGGAGTGCCCATTCAAAGACTGATGTGGGTTGTAGATTATATTAGCCTAGCAACACACACATCCTGTTGCTGTTGCATTGGCACACGCAAAACGGAACGCAACGCAACGACACGATGTCTGTCAAACAGAAAAAAATTATGCGGTATCATGCGTCCAAACTCCAAAGTGTGACCCGCAAAAAACAGAATCTTGGTTTCGTGCGTAGGACTGTCTCATTCATATTTTATGTTCACTCCTGCTGATGGTAAATTAATATAAAAAAAGCTCCACCTGACGAGAGTCCATTGTACTTACAGTTGAGGGAGCGGAACTGAATGACAACGCACGCGAAGAAACTACACGACACAAACCCAAATTGTGTTTGATTTTAATGTTAAAAATTAAATTTTCGATTGCGCCGCCGGGAGCTCTGGATTTATGAACGCCGTGCAAATGAATTTTGCGGAATGGTTAAAAAAGTACAGTTGTTGGCAAGTCACTCGTCGCCAGACTTTGTGGTTTCAATTAGTGACCACTGGGGAATGGATGACGGTACTTGAGTCATGTCATGCAAGGGGAACCGCCTTTTGGCAGAGACTCTTGTGGTAGCTGTGTGATGATAATGTTAAACTGTAAACTTTTTTTTCTCTTGAAATACCTACTGAAAAGCATTTCGAAATCGAAATGTGCAAAAATTGTGTTGACTGTCAGTTAGCGTGACTATGACGATGTGGTCATTGATTGTTGTTATTATACGAGTATAGCGGTAATTTGCTTCCGATCACAATGAATGTCATTTGCTCGATATTAGTGTCGTGTTGCATAAACAACACTGACCTCTGATTTTGACAGGAGGTAGGGTAAGTGTAAGAAATAACATTGTGGAATTAAATAAGATGTGGGGTCAGTAATCGTAAAGCTATGTATTTTGTTAGTTTACGAGTTTTGAAGGCTAGTTGGGGGAGTTGTGTGTTCGTATATGGTAGCTTTAATTAAGCTAATTGACAGTTAGTTTACTCGTTGGTGTTGAAATGAAGTAATGACATTTTGAGTAAATAAACACTGTTGAATTTTTTTGACATGAGTCAAAGTCCACATCATGTTATACTAAGACGAAGAATCAAGGTAATATGGACTGAATTAAGTTGCTTATGTTTAAGGAGTAGGTACCTAGGCCGCTCAGAAGCATATAGGTTAGGAATAAAAAACAAGAATCATTCAAAATGATTCTTGTTTTTTATTCAAATTTCAAGTAGCTATCCATTTTAAAGCTTCTCAAAGTTGGCAGAAATGCTGCAAATTTCCATTCAAGACACAAATATTTACATATTCCATAACTCGTATCTGTATCGTGCTTCGTTCGTCTCGTTAACAAGCATTTTTAATTAGCGGAACTGAAGCCGCTTCTTGCATTCATTCCCAACTCCGACCAGACACGACACATACCATTCACACTCAACTCGTGGTGGCTCACAATATTCCATAAGTCTCCAATGTTTGATTTCTCTTCGTTTCCCCCCAAGTGATAGATTTCTACGTGCGCTATTCTGCTAATTGAGTCATTTATGAAAGACTTCCATGATGAAAGGCCACTAAAGAGTTGTAACGGATTGTGCTATATAGCTTTCAGGGGAAGAAAAGGAGGATTCTATAGAATTTTTTTGGTTTAAAATCAGACCAGACTCGGGGAGCTTTAAATATAACTGCAAATGAAACCCACGCGATGTAATGTTTCATCCAGCTCCAGTTGGCAATTTGCTTGCGCGCCATTAACATGAAGCATTTCACGAATGCACTTCAAGTGCGCTTCTTTCCTCTCGTTCTCATTGAAGGGTCTTGTTTTTTTTTCTAAGGATACAAGTCGAAGTGCCTTGAATAAGATTTTGAGTCTTCAAGGCACGACAGTCTCATAACCCTCGAGTTTCCATCAGCACTTGAGTCATGCTTTATGGAACAATAGAATAAATGGTGTGGGTATTGAAAGCGGTTTTTTTTTGTGAATAAAGTCGCTTCGGATGATTTCGTAATAACTAATTGCGCATGGAACTTTGTGAAATTGGAATGTTGCCCAAGGCAGCAATGCCAGATAGATATTTGCGATAGCCTAAAGGAATTAAATAAATTAATCATTTTTATGTCCCGTGGGATTGACATTTGACGAAGACAACATGTATTTCTATTTACTGTGACCATAGGTTAATGCACTTGAGACATTTCAAAGCAGTAAACGTCAAAATGACTTCTGTCATGGGAATGGTTTTTGACAAGTTGCAACGTTAATCAAAATAGTGCTTTCTTTTGATAACTTGTGAGCAAATATTTGCATTAATTGAAAATTTCCGGTTCAATCGGGGCAAAATGTTCGACTGTGATCAACAGTGCGAGACAATGGAAGACTATTGTCTAACTTGATCTTCCCCCAGCGCCAATGACCTTTAATTAGTCGACAGTTTGTCTGCGATCAAGTGGCAAATGAATATAATTGGATTGATTTGTCAGTTTAATGGGAAATTTCGATGGCACACACAAAAGTTTGTTTTGGATTGGAAGTTTGAAAATAAAATGACGTCATTTTGATTGACTTTTTTAATTTGTTGTTTTTGACGATGGCGCAGCGCGCAATGCGTAGAGCATAAAGGGGCTAATAAATTGTGTCCGGTCTGTTTTTTATTTGTGAAGTGAGATCAAAATAAGAGAACAAGCTTTTGAAATTTTGAAAGGAAATGACGTTTGAATGACGTTAGAAGGATTTGAACATTGTATATGGACTCAGGTAGTAGTTTCAAGAATGGTGTTTTCGATATTTTGTGCTACATCAAACCTAAAAAAAAAAATCCCTATACTAAACTTATGTAAAAAAAAAAAAAAAACAGCACTGTGCCAGGTCTCAAGATGGCACCACAATCGATTGCCAGGTCGCAGGTACTAGCTAGATAAAAATACAATGATTTGAATGGTAATACTTCTTTGACAATTGTTCTTTGAAAGTCATTACTTTTTAAAATGTTGCGACCTATGCCACTTTATATTTAATTTTTTGAAATAAAAACCTGTTTGATGGGATCCCGAGAAAATAAAACACTCAATACCGCATTCAACCCTTAAAACCATTTCTTACTTGAAATTTGATTCTTCAAACATTTGCTTTTCGAAATTAAATTCAAAAAACAAACTCAAACATAGGCTTTCCCTTTTCTTTATGTCAAACACATGTTGACAGTTGGCTCGAATATTGAAATCTGACACCCCACTGACTTTTGCCGCACGCGACTAATTACAGCACGACAATGTGAGTGTTTTGAAAAAATGAAAAAAAAGAAAACACCCTTTAGCTATATGATGAAAGGGTGACTTCAAAATGAATGCACCCTCAAAAGGAGAGAAAAAAAATATAAAATAAAAACATATTCCAAGAATGTCAAGGTTTATGAACGCATTTTGCCAAGTGCTTATTTTGCCGTCTGACTAACTTGTTTGTCACAAAAATGCTGTCATTCCTTTCATTCATTCTTCACGTCTCTGTCCTCGAGAAAAAAAAAACAAGAGTAACGTACAAGCACGAACAAGACAACACAGTCGTGTAATGTTATGGTTTCGGGGACGGTTGTTAGATGTGGTAACAATATTGTCCTCCATGTCTTTTTTCATTTATTTTCTTGCAATTTGCTCAAATATCCACCCACAAGGCGCGGTAAGCAGCGAAAGTCGCATAGCATGACTCTTAATGACTTTCGGACTCACCGTTTATTACGCGCAATGAGCATGCGTAACCAAAGAAAAAAACAGACATTGTTCTTCGAATTTGCGCATATAGCATGGCACGTTACGCTCCACCATGCGTGCCGGACATAATAATCGACACTGCCGGCCGCCCTCTGCACCATGTTGCGACTGCGTCTGCGTCGCATCAATTCTTTTCGCCCGCACCGGTAATGAATTGTAATCACTCGACTTGAGGTGCAGTGACTTTTTTGAATGCAACTAAACGACTCGCAAATTTATTGAAAGTTGACGTAAAAAATAAGCAAATATTCGCAATCTTTCACTTAAATCTTGTCCGGGACGAGAAAATGACAACTCTTATAAGATGACGACAACTATGTGTATATGAATATATGACGACGCGACGCGACAAAGGAAAGTTGTTGTCCTTACAAGGAGCTGGCGCACGTATCTACCTTCAAGAAAATAGCGCCGTCATCGTTGTAACTGCCTGCTGCATAGCCGCCAACCGAGACAGGACACGGATACACGAGTGTAGGTGGTTGGATGATAAATTGCACAGACCATATAGACTGGTTGTTGGTTCACTGCCATTTTTAGAGGTTGTCAACATGTTGTTGAGAGGTCTTTTCTTAACATTTTTTTGTTGCTGTTGCAGTTTTTTATGTTGCAAAATTTTCATTATGATTCTTAGAGCAAAAAGCGTATGCCAGATATTTCAACATTATGCCCACATGTGCATAATGTACTTATGTGAGCAATTTACTGTGAAGAGGCTCTTCAACTTTGTTGCAAAGGGTCTTTTGTGGGTGTTTTGTGAATGGGTACTTTGACAAGAAAGCCTTTTCTTAAAGAAAAATTCATTTTAAAATGTGATTGCTAAAAAATTGTTAAAAGGGATGTTGACGCAGATTTTAATTAAATTGACAAATTAACTTAAGCCTGAGAACTTGTTGTGATGGCATTCAAATTTAGCTTAGCCTGTTTGAAAGAAGAAAGCATGTTTACCAGTTGATGAATTTGAATAGGTACAACGGCTTGTTATTTCTTACTAGAGAACAAATGAAGCTTTAACACTAGTTTTCAAAAGTGTATGATACAAAAATAAGGTTAGGTTTTCGTTTCCCCCAAGTCATTCCCCAATAACTTTGTTCAAACATAAAATCAAATACCTCTGAAAGAAAAAAAAATTGTGTCAATTGCCTTCAACGCTGACACCCAGATCAATATTCTATCTACCAAATTGCACTGCATAGTAACAGAGCGCACTCTCTTGACGTTGCCATTGCCATATCATTTCACATAAATTTTCATTTTGAATCTAGAACAAAAATACTCTCTTGACTCCATTTGCAACTCCAACTACTGACAACAATTTAAACCAAACTCATCCGCAGCTCTTATTTTAGTTGAACACACCAAAAGGACTCATGCTCCATGCACCGCTTTTATCCCTGTTTATATCTAAGTAGGTATGGTATCTATATAAAATACCCATCTTTGGCCTATATTCTCCTCTTCTGATGAAAGGTATAAGCAGATACATACTGTGCGTTCTGTTGTATTCCCACCAGGATCCCGAAGGATTTTTGTTGGTTTTTCTTTTTTTATACGTTTTCATCCCCAATCTTCGCTTAATAGAAGAAAGGTTAGTCTTTTTTTCTGTTTCCAATTCCTAAATTCTTTTATCTCTATAATCTGCTTTCTCTCACGTAGCTATGGCAACTAAATCTGCTTAAAATAAAAATAAAGGCAACACCCTTTCAAAAACTATACACACTGTTTGACACCGAAATAAGATAATCTTCTATAAATAGCCATCATTTTCGTGATTATGTTAAACAAAAACTGTTTTTGATACAAGCCCTCATCGATCATCAAAATCTACTTCCCCTTCATTTCTGCACTATTAACTCTCTAAAGTTCAATAAACTCAAAACGCAGGACAACCAACAACAACAACAGAGTGCGTTCCAAACAAGTTCCATCATAATCTCAAACAAAATCGATAAGATTATGGAATTAAGGGTATTTAAAAAGAAGAAATAAAGCCAAGCCAACATCATATCGTTCGTCCTTGTGACAATCCTATACCCTATTAGAACCCCATTTCAGTAAAAAAAATTCTTCCTGATTTCTGCTAAATATGCACCAACATCAACTAGAATGCATCCAAGCAAATGTTTCGTATCAATTTCAAAACATCGAGCTGGTAAAGTGCCGGCCGGAATACTGACTATCGAACCAGAGCGCATGCAACGTTTTCCATTTATAAGAAGGGAAGCCAAAACAACCCCTAATCCAAATGCATCCTCTTCTCTCATTTACTCTCGCTCTCCATCTATATACCTTCTATTTTTCCAAGCATGCAACCAACAAGCAACAATCGTTCGTTCCCCGATTTTTTCACGCTTCCCTGACTCGACTCCGAAGTTGAAACTCGAAAACACCAAACTCCATTTATTTTAAGTTGGAGTCTTTCGGTCTTCCAAAGCAAAAGTCACCTCATGCATTGCGGCTGTTGAAATTCCAAACTAGTCAACTCAGATTATGCGGGCGTGTTGGATGTTGTCAGTCGATTCGAGCAAATTTCGGTTGCGCTACGGGTGTGTTCGGTTAAATCACTTCCACCTACATTCTTAAATGTTCATGAGTTTTTCTATCTATTGGATTAAACAAGTGAAAGAATTAAGAGAGAAAAAAATGTTAATTGAATCTTTTGTTTCAAAAACGTAGATATCTTGTTCGAACAACAATCGTGAATCTCGATCTGAGTCATTAGATTTGAAAAGAATTTAACGTTATTGTTGTATTCACCTGTGGATTAAAAAAAAGTAACCGTGTAGTGAGTGGTGCGAGAGATACGACTTCAAGTTACGTGATTTGAATACAATTTCTTTTTTTTTTTATTTGTTTAGTGATTTTTGTTGGTGTGCATTTTTTTTTTCAACGATAAACAAAAGAAAATTGTTTGTTAGTCATTGTTTCTGTTGGAGACGAACCCTTGTTTTTATTTTTGGATTAATTTGATTGACTGACAGGATGGATATTTTGGATTAAAACAGATGTTATCACTCAACATTTACACGCAACGCCAGTAAGTCGGTGGTAAGAGAGGATTTAATGACGTTCTTTGGGGGATTATAATATTTTTTCGATTTTGATAAATTTGTTTGGGAATGGTGACACCCTTTTGTGGTTCGATTAAGAATTTTAATCATATTAAAGAAGTTAAGGTCAAAATGCAATGAGATAAGCTTCCATCCAATAGTAACATATTTTTTCAAGTCTCACAACTAACTTTCAACCTTAATAATTAAATAATGCATTTTATGGTTAATTTGCATTGATAAAATTTGATTACATTTTTCTTG
This sequence comes from Sphaerophoria rueppellii, assembly GCA_920937365.1. NCBI lineage: Eukaryota > Metazoa > Arthropoda > Insecta > Diptera > Syrphidae > Sphaerophoria > Sphaerophoria rueppellii. The sequence goes on along the minus strand of CAKKXW010000002.1, from coordinate 12,509,935 downwards.
TTTTCCCGAAGTTGAAGCTACATTACAAATTTTTCTTTTTCATTCAATCTTTAACAATTGCACCCACAACATTAATTCTCGAACAATTTTCCAATTTTATAAAGCATTCAAGCACTTTCACATAGTTAAAAGTTTTGAATTTCGTTGACAAACAATAAATGTAGGAGACTCGAAACTATGAGAATCATGGAGAACGAAGCAAAATAAATCTTCGTTCAATGGTGTACTTTTCAAGGAATTGTTCTTTTTTTCTAGATATAACCGTGGGTCGTGTCCGTAGCTTAGTGGTTAGGTGCGTCGGCTGCTAAGCAGAACGTCGTGGGTTCGAGTCCTACCTGGGCCCATAGTTTTTATTTCATCTTTCACGGGCACTGCCTCTTGCGAAGAACTGACAAAAACTTCCAAGAGTATTATCTGTCATGAAAAAGTGCTTCTCAACTTTGCCGTTCGGAATCGGCGTTAATTTGTAGGTCCCCTCAATTCTTCACACGCACCTAGAGAATTGTTGATGAGAGTAAGCCACTTAGGCCTTGGCTCTTCAAGAGCTGTCGCGCCACTCTATTTATTTTTTTTATTTTTTATACGTGGGTCGTGTACAAACAAACAATCAAGCACATATCTATTTTTATATAAGCGAGATTAAATAGAACAAGAGCAGACACTTAATTTATTTAAGTAACAAAAAATAATATCAATTGTCCTATTTTCCGTAATTAATGTTTATATTTAGTGTTCCATTTTTAGTTTCAGTGATGCAATCACTAATATTCCTTACAAAATATACATGCATATAGGGCCATCACGTGCATATAAACAACAAAAAACAATAAATTCACTTTCTTTGTTTTTGTTCGGGAATATGTATTAGAAATTTCCTATCGCGTGCAAAATATATTGCATGACCGCCACCCGTGTCGCGGCGCGGCGTAAGGCTTTGATGGAAGTTGATGTGTTAAGTTCTAAGTAGGTCAATGCCAAGAACTAATTAATATGCATTTGCATTCAGCTATTCTTGTTTTTATTTATTTCAGGAAGTATAGGTTGAATAAATTACTTATTCACATAGGAAATTGGAGCAAACGAAAATAAAAGTAAAAGCAAAACACCATACAATACATAGGTACATATTTCTGACAAGTGCTTAATACGTTCTTAACCGTCACAATATTCTGATGGGAAAACAAAAAAATTGGTGTGATCAATAAAGAAATCGTTGTTGTGATTTTGGTATTTGTAAAATTTCATTAATTGGTTTTTTATCGAAAAGTGGTTGGTTCATTTGACATGTAAATCGATAAAAATTTTTGGATTATTTCTCTTTGTTATATTTAAAAATGAGGTTGGAAAGCGGTTAAATAAGTTCCCTTTGGGATAAGCAACTATTTTCTTTTTTCAACTCTAACTTATTAGAAAGATCTCAAATTTAAGTTGTCAAAAACTCACATACTAATTTTAATCCTTTTCTTTTTCTTTTCAGGTGAGTTTAACAAATTTTTCTTCTTGAGAAAAAATAATATCTAGTAAGTTTTCCAAGTATTTCATTATTAAAATCTCATTTCCCACCGTATTAATTTTGTTTTATTTTATGACCCCGAACAATGTTCTTCTAATAATCACCCATTACAACACCGCTTAAGCAATCATCTACCTCAAAATCCATCCCATTTGAGCGGTTTATGAATACTTTTCTCGAAATTATCCCCCCGTGCCTCTTAATCCCATGAAAAAAGAAACATGTTTCATAACACTAATAATCACCTCGTTAAGACCAAAAGAGCGGTGTTTCTCCAATTTCCTCAAATATTTCTCTCTTCGTCTTCTAAAAAAAAAGAACACGAAAAAAGAAGAAGAATCACTCAACAACCCATCTCCTCAACGGTTCCCCCAATAAAAATAAAAAAAATCACAAAACACAAGAACTGGGTACATGCTATATAATTTCTGTTTGTTTTCATTTCGACATATTCTCACACCCTTTGAACATTTGTCATTCTTGACTTCTTGCAACCGCTGATGTGAGGAACTTTGATTCGATGTGATTTCTTGGATTTAAAATTTTAAAACAACAAGAAAACGTGAACTGCACGAAAATAATACGAAAAAAAAATGCTCCCCAACTTGGAGTTGAATGACTTCAATAGAACAGGGCTTGAAGTTGCATTTTGAATGTAAAAAATACTGAAATTGAACATTAAAGGCCATCTTTGATTAAAGACGATTGAAGACAATCATTAGGTCCGTTCGCGTAGTTTCTGCACTAAAATTCGTAAGACGAGACATTTTAAGGAGCGGGGGTAAAATTCTCGCACAGAAAAACAAAAGTACAAAAAAGTAAGCGAACGGGAAAACAACAAATTTTGCCCACATTTTAATTGTCAAGTTTTTTTATATGAAAAATTGAGACTTTGAATTTGAATTTATTCATTTATTTGCTATTTTCAATCAAATTTGACACTTTTCACAAATCAGCCCAAAGAAATTTCTTGAGCTAAGATTCGTAGGTTGGGGTAATATCTTACTCTCTCGTGAGAGCTCTCTTTTACGAAAAACTACGAAATTTTTGAGTACGCGAACAAGATTTGGTTAAATTTAGTAATTTTTCGTAATTGGACTGTTTTAGGAGGGTACGCGAACAGACCTATTATCACTGCTTCCTTCAAATTTGTCAGAAAAATAAGAACACATTTTTGACAGTTGTTTCGCAGACTATAAATCTTTCGGGTGAAGAATCTTTGTGAGTTTTATTTTTTCTTCTATCAAAGCACATCAGCCCGGAGAAAGTGACAAGTCATTTTCAGTTTCCACATCTGCATCATTACGCAGGCGGTCTTGTCTCGACTGTCATGTATGAAATAGATTTAACTAATTTGACTGAAAAACAAATTTATCACTTTAAGATTATACACAAAAATAAATTTAATTTTCTTGCGAGTCTTCGACAGGCTGAAAATGAATTGTACTGCAATTTTGTTTTTGTTGAATCAGACGTATCAACAATCTCTTGCTGTACCACCTGTTCATGACTCGGACAAGTTCATGCTGCGTCGCCACTGCTGCCGCCGTAAATTCGAATCGATTGCATTGATATCCTGAGGTAATCACGTCAATCATTTACCATTCAGTTTCAGATCAGATAAAATTCCCGGTTGATAGTTTCTGTTTTTTGTTGCTCTCCAAAATCTACCTGCTTGCCTTCTTTCCTACTGAAACTGATCAATCCGACCGACGATGAGGCGGAGGCAAAAAACAAAAATAGACGATTGATATGTCTATTTCGTTTTCATTTGCACACAAATTTTGTTGCGTTGCCTTGCCAAAGCGTTCGATTGGGTTTACACATCCAGAAAAAAATTGAGTCGTGCCCGCATGGCTTTTGAAGTGAATTTCGAATCTCCATTGACCAGACCAATGCGCGTTTTAATTTAGTTAAGTTTATGGCATTCACTTTGCAACCGTGCCGCACCGGGGAAATGATCTTTAACTGTATTTATAGCAAATTAAGCATTTGACTTAAATTGGAAACGTTCAATTCGATTCAAATTCAAAGAGATGTTTAGATGCAGATAGAGACGATAGATAGGAGGCTTTCGAACAAGATAGGTACGCGGATAAAGTTGTAATCAGCCTTGGCTCTATGCAACTTGGCTTTCAGTATGTCTGTCTAGACAAATTTGAAAGTTTTGAGGTGTTGCGTCTGCTGGAAGGAAAGCACTTTTTTTTACTAACGAATCGAAATGAAATTAACACAAAACAAAAAGTACTGGCCCACAATGGTAATGCTGAGGTACTTCATTGCTTTTAGTGCTGCGCATGCAATAATTGTAATGTTTGTTGCTTCTTTTTTCGATTTGGACATAATTTACGTGATCACTGTGGCGGATAAGAAATTAGCCAAGAGGCAGATAGAAACATTGCCATAGCTTTACTACACTACCGTACCGACTGCAGCAAAAAAAAACGACACGCTCTACGAGGTACAACTGCAACCAATAACCAATCTGAATGGTTCGTTCGTGGTATTTCATTAAAGGAAAAATCTCTGAAGAGCGTGTTAAGGAGATTTATGGTAAAGGCGCTTGCTTTTTTTTCTAAAGCAAGTTGCAGATCTCACGAACGACGAATCAATAGGCGAATGGCTGGTTAAATAGAGTCCAACTGTTAGATGGGGAAGTGATATTTATTTTTGTTTAGATATTTCGTTTTTATGGCGTATTGAAGAGGTCAGAATTTTGTTTGATATTGGCTGTGGGTTTGTTTTTCCAGATTTTTGTTTGATTTGGTATTTTTTTTCGGTTCTGTTGCAATATTGTGTTGTACGAGTATTTTGTGTAGTGTTATCGATGGCACGACTTTGGTTTCAATTGAAAGGTGAAAGTGGATGCTGAAGGTGTAGCACAGGCATTGGCATAGCTAACCCCAATTCAATTGGGAAAGAATATTTTGAAAAATTTTGTAAGAAAAATATTTAATGGGAGGTCTGATTTTTGTAGATTGGAACTTGTTGGGTAAATATTTAATTGTTGATTTTGATTGATTGTGAAGTCGAAAGTTAACTATTATACGAAGTTGAAGCAAGTCAAGCAAAAACCATAATTATTTATCAACTCAAAGCAACACTACAATAACTCCTTTTAAGAAACTGACAAAACCCCATCTTTCAAATTCCCGGTGAAAGCATTTACTTTGACAGGGCATTAATTGTTGAATGTTCCTTCCAAAGACTACATTGAAAAACAGTCAGCGTATGACCAGGAAACGCGATACTCTCAAAAGCACTTAATCTTCAATATCACCGCATCGATCATCATGGTCGAGTCTCGAAATAAAATATTCCATCCAATTAATAAAGAAAAACTTACTCCCGTTTGGTCTGCTATGACAATCACCGAGGACACCAGACTAGACTGGACTGGGCGGCTATTGCGAGTGCGACCCGGTTATATGAATATCTAACACGCAAACCATTTTTCTTTCCTTGCTGCTAGCTTTCCCAAATCAAAAACCAAACATTTCCCGCTTTATTATCGCGTTCAATGACGTTCCAGATAGTCGTTGTGTTTTTATTTTAACACTCTTCTGCTCTAGGCCTAGTACGGTAGCTTCCCATCGCGATCGTCCGCGTCCGTCGTCCATAAGACGATCGATGATGTCGACCGATGGACGCACTATGGAAGTGGTGTGGCGAAACATAGTTTGGTATGTTCAATTTTTCATCCTAGCCAGCAACTAGCAGAAGATATCGGTCATAAATCGGATTCCTCATCATTCAAACACAACACAAGCTTCTAGCGAGCGCTTGCCACAGACAAAGATTCAAGAAGCACATCTGGCTGGCAGGCTCCAGAAAGTAAAGGTGAACCGGACACAAATTGAACAACATGTTGAATTGATTAGAGGCGAAATTTGTTGCCATTCAGTTCGTGCTGGGTCATCGGTTGCGCGTTTTCTTCGTCTGATAAATTGCCCAATATGCGTAAATGGCTATGAGTATTCTTTCTTCGTATTTTTCTTCAGTGGAAACGCAGCATGACAGAGAACAGAACAGAATAATCAGACAAATTCAATTTGAATTTTACATAGCAATTTTGCGGTGCGTAATAAATTCTGGAAGAAGCAACATGCCAAGAGGAGGCACGTTTTGTTTTGACTATGTGAAGTCTCTGGTTGAAAAAACAAATAAGATAGAACTGCTAAGCATTGGGGAAGTTGACGTAAGATACCCTATCAGACATCAGCAAATATTGTTGCTATTTGGCAGAAAGGAACGTAAAGGGTTTTTCAATAGGGACGCTACAAAAGTAGACCATTAGGGTCAGCAAACGACGCCATATTTTTTCCCGCTCTCTTGACATTCTCTTCAATAAGGTTTGCCATTTCATCATGGAAAGGTATATGATCCAATAACGAGTCGAAATTATTAAAATTTACTACCGAAATTCAGAGTCAGTGGTCAACACTCTAAGAGCGCTACGTACAATTTATGGTCGTCATAATCGTCCTGCCAGATCAACAATTGAGCGTCTAGTAGAAAAATTTGAATCCACAGGCACAGTAAAAAATGTTTCCGTGCCAGTGAGACAAGGAAGTGCCCGTAGTGTCGAGAATATTGCTGCCACTAGCGTATCAATTGCGGAAGACCCAAATCAGTCTCTCACACGTCGTTCTCAAGCGTTGGGCATCTCTGTGACGTCATTGTGGCGAATTTCGCGAAAAGATCTTGGCCTACATCCTCACAAGATCAAATTGACGCAAGAACTGAAGCGTCGTATGTTCGTGAATTGGGCTGAGCAACAACTTGAAAATGATCCGGATTTTCATCGAAAAATCACCTTCAGCGATGAGGCTCATTTCTGGCTGGATGGCTTCGTCAATAAGCAAAATATGTGTTATTGGCCAGGCAACAATACACATGTGCTTCACGAGGCACCATTACATCCCGAAAAAATCACTGTTTGGTGCGGTTTACATACTGGTGGTGTCATTGGGCCGTACTTCTTCCGTGATGATCAAGACCGGCACGTTACTGTGAATAGGAATCGCTACCGCTCAATGCTAACCGATTATTTTTGGAATGAATTGGATGATATGGACTTGGACGATATGTGGTTTCAACAGGACGGTGCCACATGTCACACAGCGGGCCAAACAATCGAATTATTGAGAACGAAGTTCGATGAGCGCATTATCTCCAGAAATGGACCTGTGAATTGGCCGCCTCGTTCATGCGATTTAACGCCGTTAGACTATTTCCTACGTCAAATCTATGGTTTATGCCAACAAACCAGCGACGATTGATGAACTTCGTGCGAATATCGAACGTGAAATTGAAGCAGTATCGGCCGATTTATGCTTGAAAACCGTCGAAAATTGGGTTAAGCGTCTGGAGTTCTGCAAGCGTGCCCGTGGTGGCACCTATTGAAAAACCCTTTATTAGCGGACAAAATCCAAATTGATCCTTACTGGGGTTGATGTTAGTCACAGTGATGCTCATGGAATAATTTCACTGCACTGTTAGGGTTCTGGGTATCCATCTCTGGAATTCACAGGAAAAAAGTACTGAGGAATTATTAACTGTATGAACTTATGTCTCTGAAGTTATGTCCCTGCACGGTGCACAGGGATCGGGGATTAATAGTACTTCGTCTTTTTTCTGCCTTCCTAATTAATATATTGCTGTTAATATATGCACTTACCCTATAAACTCTTGGATATTCAGAAGCTGGAAGGAAATTGAATTTTTGTGTGGTTTCTCCTTTAAGTGTAGTACGAATGCCGCCAGGAATATGGCAATATTTACATAGAAGACTGATCAAAAGTCAAAATCGAAAATTACAAACAGTAGAACAGGTTCTTGCTGCAATTGCGGTTAAATTTTCAATTCCACCATAGAGACGAGTGTCGTCATTTTTGAACCTTTCGATGGCTTGGGGATTGCGGAAGACTGAATACACCACAAGGCACATTTGCCGCAGACATAAAAAATAATAACCAAACTTCAACTCACGTGGTTACCTTCATATACCTACATTTTCGCATATAAAATACAAGAAAAAAAAAGGAATTGTATGTTTAATTTTAATATCTTTTAACATGAGCAATAAATAGTTTTGCATCCGTTTCTCTTTGTGTGGGCTTTGGGCTTCAAGCCGCCACCGAGTCAGTCAGGCTAAAAAGTTTGTGTTATTCGTTATTTGCGACTACTATGCTATCAATCTCCTTTAAAAACGAAAAGAAATGCAAAATATTTTCTTGGAAACATTGAGTGCTACAGGAATGAATAATAATCAGTTGCGAGGTTCGCGAGTTGATGTGAGATTCCTTGATTTTTGTTCTCTTCAGGAAGTTCGATGAGTAATGTCGATGACGGTATGTGTCTGATATTTCTTCATTTGTGCTTGAAAAAATGTTTGTTTGATAGTTTCAGTGAAACTATAAAATAGTCTTAAGCACATTACTAAATCGTTAAAGTTTCTAACAATCTAGGAACGATTACGACGCACGTCCAGTCAGATCAGACTGACTCCGATAGTCAATGTACTTGACACTATTCTTTCTTGTAGACTGCCGACGACGGCCGGCGTCTTGTTGCCCAATTCCAATAACATCCAGTGTCGGTGAATTATAAAGAAGCAATTACACAACTTAAACGTCAACATTTGACAGCTTAATGTCAAAATCAAAACGAAACTAATGTCACTTTAGTGATTAGTTGAGTGTTTAAAAGAGTATAAAGTGAAAAGTTCATCTCATTATAACCCCGTTAAGCGATATCAAATTCTTACATTCATTCCGACTTTGAAAATGAATTACCACGTTCCGCTTCTTATCGTTTCTTACAAAACAAAAACAAACACATTCTTCTGATTGTAGAAAAACTTCAATCAGATATCCTCTGCTGTGTTTTTGTGTGTCTAAAAATTGACCCCAAAGTGCATTTTCATTGACAAGTAAAAATTTCATGCTATCGATGTTATCGATGTTTTGTTCTCTTTTCATTACAAAATCATTCAAGTTCGATGAGATTGAATTTATTTCCTTGTAAGGTTCTTAACAAAAAACTAAACATAAGTGATTGCCTCATTATTCAATCAGAAACAGAAAGAAACAGACCTTTGTATTTTGTAGCAAGCTGTTTAAAATTTTCAACACTTTAAATTCACCTGGTGCGGCGCGTTGGGAATTTTTATTGTTCTCTCCTTGCTTCGAAGTTCAAAATAAATCATTCTTCCGGCTATCGATTTGTTTGTTTATTTTAATGAATACGTATTTTCAAACTTTGGAAAACATTTAAATTGAATTGAAAAAAGGCCTAGACCTAGATTTTATATGAAGAAAGAAGTGCTAGAAACGCCTCTTGACACCATAAACAATGTAAACAAACATCTCCTCTCAGTGGGGTAATCCTTACCATTTCGATAATCGACCAAAACATCGATGAAACATTAACAAAAATTAAGTGGATACGCAAAGAGGTGTTCAAAAACGGTAAATGACAGATGAGCCGTAAAATGTCAGGCTATTAAAAGGCCCTTTCTGTCTACACGGACAGTGAATAGCCATAATCAAACAGAACTACAATTTAACTGGCGTATTGTTATTTAATTGGCTTGTTCTTTTTTTCGTTTTTTTTTTTGTGTTGGGTCAATTTTATTGTTAAATTAACGATAAAACAATTTTCTCTGAACAACGTGTAGGAACAGTTAACTGAAGTTGAAAATTATGTCAAATGTCAATGACATTTGACTCAGCATGGAACTGCAAGAGTAGATCGTAAGAAATATGGTTGAGTTGACGTTTTATGCTCGTTGGTTGGTACGTTTGTTCATATTCATTGTTCTGGTTCAGGATGTCTATTGTTTAAGTCTCTGGAGCCTGGAAGTGACTTCCCTAATTAGGTATTCAACACGGGAGTAAGTTATAGAGGGCGATGCAGTGAAAAATGTTACACGGAACAAGGGAGAGAAATAATTAGTGAGGCATTCACTTGTTTGAATTGAAATTTGTAGGGAATGTACACTGCTGTAGCCCTTCAGTAAACGTAGCAATGGTGCGGAACTAAAAGTCATTTTGAAATTACAGATCCGGTAGGGAAAGTAGACCAGATCTTTGTTATAGTTAAGGCATTATTGAGCGTTAGTAATAACTAATTTGTGTTGATCTCTTTGTCTCTTTAAAAAAAAAAAAAAAACAGGACCAAATTAATTTTTGTGTACCACAATAAATAGATCTCCATCAGAATATTCCCTAAGGGTAACATTGACTACTGACTCTCCTAGCATCCATCCTCGGCTTCCATTTCACATTGCTTAACGTCATCTTCTTCTAGTCAATCAATTTGTTTCCTTGAACGTGAGAAATATTTGTTCGAATGACCTCCCATCAATAAAGGAAAACATAATTCTTCCAACAATATCATAGACTACCGCCACATTCGTGTAGTCATATTTTTTTCTTCTAAAAATTCCATAACGATCCATCAAAAAGCAAAACAAAACACAAACTAGCCAGCCGCAAAAACCACACAAAGCGCACCCAGTCACAAGCTGCCATCCAGTTGTGTTCCCAAGGCTTAAAAATTATTATTAATGGATCTAAAATGTTCCCTCAACAACATCACTACTTACCTAGACCTGAATGCTGATGTTGCGATCGGTCAATTGATCCGATCGGACTCCATAACTTTAGCTTTTCTTGTTCTCCACCAAATGCGTTTGCATATTGTAAACGATACCCAAAATAGCCGTATTAAACCTTGTTTATAGTCTCAACATGTTTTCAAGAACCGCAATGGAACTACTTTGTAGTGGTGTAGGCCATTTCGCGAGAACGTTCTTAGTTCGAACAATTGATTGCCATTTGCTTGGGACTTCGTCGGCCGGTTGGTTACTCGGCCACACCAACCGCCATAATACTCAATCACAGTTATGACCCAAACAATGAGAAATGAAAGGATCAACATTGTTTGACCGAGAGAACAGGAATTATTTTGTTCCATTACCATCCGTCGCACATCCACCTTCGTGCGGTGCCAAATCGAACAATTAATATCAATCTGCATGTCATGTCCCTTGGGGCATTACAGCACCTTTTCTTCGTGTCCACCAAGTGGAATTCGCAATAGCTGTTAAGCTTTGGGATTATATTCCTTAGAGGTGCAAGCCGGCGCATATTTTCGCGCTGATGTCAGGTTCAATATAGTATAGCAATCAGCAGTGTGGCGCATGCGATGCATGACTCATAGCTGAGAGTTTGTAAGTATAAGAATACCGTGTCTGGTTGTGGTGGCTTGACACGTCCTCGTAGGCTTGGTTATTATATTATATACCATTTATCTTTCTTCTTTTTGCGAAGGAGTTCCTTTGGCCAGAACGTATACTAAGAAGATGACGGATCAGTTTGCTGCAAGACGAAGTTTGGTTAGACAAACGAATATGGTGTCACAAGCCTTGACCTACGGTTTTCTGTTTCATGGAGAAACATTAAATTGATTACCACGTTGTATCGCGGTGTTGGTTGCCGTTGAATAAAAAAAAGTGGACCTTACTTTTAGTCAGTGGAATGTGTTACTGGGTAATGGAGCCAAAAGTGGATCTCTGCTGGATATTGAAATCTTATGGGGTTTTTGAACTCAATGAATAAACACATGGGGCATTTTAAAAATTGTTTCCAATAGCAACATTTGTGTGTCTTAACTGGGAAAGACAATTCATTCATGAGTCCCTGAAACACGTCGGAAGTTAATATTGCAATATTTTGAAGCTTCTGTCTAAAACTATATTTGAGAGCACGTCCGAAGTTGGGCTCTAGGATACCCTGATTGATGGCATTCCTAGAAGCGCGAGTATTACAGGTAAATTGTTTGAGGGGAGAAATGCAACTTGCTATTTCAATTGAGCAACTACACGCAACGTTACGACGGTGGTCTAAAGCGAATTTTTTTTCATTCTATTAGATGAAGTCGAAGAGAGCTTAAAGAAAGCTACATCTAACGACCATTAGTCTTTAACCCAGCGAACTGTGTTAACAGACCGGCTCATCACTTAGTGCAGTGTTAGTTGTTAGTAGGCAATCTAAAACAAACGAACACTTTTACAAGAAATGATAAAATTATTCAAATACAAACAAATAAAAAACAATACATGAACAGACAACAATTAAAACGATTAAGAGCGTTGCCACACTGGTTTTTAGCATAGACTTTAATTTATTCTTATTAATATGAAAGTCAACAAGATCCGTATTATGATTTAAAAGCCTATCATCCTGTAAGGCTCATGCATTCAGTAATTGGTCCTATATCTTGGGAATTTAATTAGATCGATGCTGCGAAGATGATAACCTCCTCCTCGATAGTAAAAAAAGTATAGCAATAAGAGAGTCTGGTGCATCTGTGACGCCTGTTATGAGTTGATGAAGGAAAACTATATTGTTGGTCCTTCTTTGAGACAACGTTTGCATTTGAAGAATATTGATACTCTATCCTCTCCTCATAAGAAGGAATATTTTGAGGATCGTGCCATTGAATACCTTTTAATGCGAAACGAGTAAAATTACGTTGCAACGATTCAAACCTGTCAATATGAACGTCATAATAGTGCGACTTCAAATCTGTGAAGCATATTCAAGATGTGGACAATCAAGGCAATTATAAAGAGGAAGGGTGACGTTAGGATCAAGAAATTCTTTTGATCACCGCTTAACGAACCCCAACATAGAATCAGCTTTATTTACAATGTTGTTAATGTGCTCCGTAAAATCTAGATTGCGGTGTAAAAAGAACCATTAGGTCTCTTACTTTAAAAACACGAGAAATAATCTGCTGAGATATATAATACTCATGAGTCGAAGATGCTCGTTTCTTTGAGAATGTCATTGTCTGACATTTCGACGGGATAAGATTTAAACTGTTCTTATTAAACCAAGGAAAACCTATTTATATCATTTTACGGCAGAAGAATGCGATCATTGTTAGATGAATGAGTTAGAGATCTCTCTATGACCAATCATTCTTATGGCTCTTTTTTGTATTCCATCCAAGAGGCTTAAGTCAGTAGCTGGAGCACCAGCCCAGGGATGTGAATTGTACTCAAGCTTTGGACGGATACATTTTGTTTGGCTCCTTTGAAATTAATATAAACACCTTTTAAAATTTTGGCAACATGCTGCTTATCAAACTAAATACTACTGTGTACAATTTATCATAAATAAGTTTAAGCAACATGTTGCTTATTAATCGAAACCTTTCCAAACGCTGATCTGTGTTTTCGTTTTCTATCGACCCAATGTTGTCTTATAATAAACCTCAACATTGTGTAGGGTCATGATCAGAAACAAAGAGCGTGTAACTTATTGAAGAAAAAAAACAAAAACAAAGCTCACTTCATTTTCATTTGAACCTCCTAAACACTCTTCAAGTTGCCGTAGGTCATCAAAAGATTAAGGATTCACTTTCCCGCCAGCTCTAAAAAAAAATGGTTACATTCGTGCAAAGCTGCAATTTCACGAACGTTTCTGATCCAAGAGATAGCTTTTTCGGCATCATTGTGTATCTACAATATGTTGAGTAGACATATGCACAAGTACATTGTCATGCACGAAGTCACCTGTTTCCTGACGGTATGTTAAATGTTAATCTCTGCCATTCGGCACCATTCCAAGTATACCTACCTATTTATCATTAGAGGTGACTTTGCGCGCCAACAATAGTCGACGGCTGTGGCGACGCGATGCGTGGTAAAGCACTTGCGCTTGCGCTTTCAACTTCAAACTCCGATTGAAATGCCATGATAATAGTTTATGTCTGCGCTGCCGGGCCTGCTGCGTATACATAAAGTCATTGTGCTTCCGGCGACAAAGTAGGTAATCCATGATTTCATGATGTGATCTTTTTGCGAAGTCATTTTTTGGCATGTGATACATGGCTTATTGTGAATTCGTTCGAAGAAACTGTTGTTTTTCGCGACGCAGCGAAACTGCTGCTTCGAGCACGCGTTAAATCTAAATCACTTTTGTTGCCTGCATTGGCTTTTTTTCAAACGCTCGCTCGACGTGTCAGAGATTTTATTACGTCGTTGCGTCGCCAGCTTCAGTTTAGATGATATCGGCTGGGCACAGGTGTTAAATACCATAACAAAGTCGGTCCATGATGTGTGTATGTGGCCTTGTATGGAGGAAAGTAACCTTTGATCTCTCACTTCAACCATTGCATTAATTGTAAATGACGGTGATTATATAGATTTTTATGCATTCCGTGATTAAGATTGCTGATTACGATGTTGCTTTAAAACAGAGTCTTAAAATAAAAATACAGTTAAGTAATTCATTACTCCAATGATCTTTTATAATTGCGCAATCATTAAAAAGTAATGATTATGGAATTTCAATGAAGAATTTTTGTAACAAGAAAAACTATATGTTGATAAACAGCTTATGGCATTGAGACGTCAAAACGTTAGCAGATTGATGTTCAAAAAAGTACAGTTGTAGAGAATAACCTATTGCGAGTTTACTCGAAAACAATTGTTTTGACAAGAGAATTTCAAATTTGTAAGAATGTTAAATTCAGTAGGTACTATTTTTGCATTATGTCAAGTCATAACGACAATTGACAATGACGAATTCCATAAACTCAACATTGCAATGCATTGTCACAAAATCTATTCACTATATAAAATATCATAAAAGTATATTGTACCTTGGTTCCTCAACTTAGTTTAAAGGGCACTCGGGCGTATACGTACTTTTTTTTTAATGATTTCCCAATCGTAAAAGGCCGACTTAAGAAAATCATCTTAAAAGTCAAAAAATTCAGGTATGTAAACTAACGAATACTTGAAAAGAGAATTCTTTTGATGCCATTCCAATTCACAAAAAAACAAGTAAGAAAGGAGATAAGACACTAATCTCGATCAAACTTTGAAAAAATATGTTTTCATTATCTCCCAGATTTCCCCCGACAAAAAACCAGCACTTCCCTCAAATGTCACAGAGTTGATAAGTTAACATCATTTAGACATCTCACTGGACAGGATTCACATTCTTTGGAATTTGTCTGACGGTAAACCTGACAATCTGATATACACGATGACTCCCCAGAGAATCACCACAAGTGTCTTCTCTGTCATATATTCTCTTATCGAGAGAGCCAATCACTTCAAGTGCACTAAATCCCCTTTACCATCATCATCATTACAAACTCTGAACGAAGCCAATCTTCAGAGTAATAACTCTACATCGGCTCATTCTCATACATCGTTTCCTATCTTATCCACAAAAACCACATCAAAAATCCTTGAATCTTGATCAGGTTTACACAAACTTACCTCTTAAAGTTGAAGTTCCTGGCTTGAATAAATCGCCGCCGCCAGTCAGCCGCCCATTTGAACTATAACGATGTGAATTCTCTTTAGCCACTCTCGCTCCTGACAACACTATAGTCCACCTATGTCCATCAAGTTTAAACTGAAAGATGCGTACCTACTGATTTTTATCAACACAACCATTAGCCAGGAACAGACGATAGAAGACAACCAACTCTCCTATGTAATATCTTTTCATTTTTAAAGGTCTATTCCCCCATCTAACACTCATGCGGTTTTTTGTTGCTAAATTCTTTGATGCTGGACGACTTAATTTTAGATTCTATCCCGCTCTTGATGAGAAAAAAAAAAAACGACGATGAACTCGTTTTGAGAGAAATTAAAGAACCCCTGAAGAACAAGAATTAATGAAGATTGGCAATGAAGACTTTTGATGGGTAAAACCACTAAAAATTGAAAAATTAAAATACGACAAAGTTGAAATGGTGCGCCTGTGGGGGTATGGCCTCGTTGAATTTACAACAAACTGCATAAATTGCAACCGACACAAAAACCACAAAATGTAATCATATCATGCAAATGACATATCATTACGACATGAACACACAGAAGGGAAACAAAGGACAGGGTGTTCTAAAATCACAATCACATAAAACCTCACTTTGTGGTATGGAGCCATACTCTACTCATACAAGCATATCAAATTTTTGAAATCTGTAATAGTTTTATTTTTACAATTAAACACCTTGTAACGTCTTTAAGAGATGACTACAGGAGCTCCCGTTGCAAATTTTCCATTTGGGAATATTTTGAAACATGTGCCAACAAACTGACGCAACACTTAAATTTTGTTAGGTGGTTTGGTTTTTCTATAGACAAATAGGTTATGCCAAGTTGACGTTTGACAGTAGGGTTAGGAAGAAAATAACTACGTAAGTATGTTTATTTTCCTGTCATTTGTCATCTTAATATGTCTCTGAGTTATTTCCATGACCTAAATCGAGTTCGTAAAACACCTCGAATACCTAATCACATTATTGTTATCTATCTTTAAAAATCGGTCATTTGCAATTCCTTGAAACTATCTTTATTTGAACGATAAGATAACTTTCTTTGAAATATTTCTTAACAAACGAAAAACAGTTCTGTACAGACTAATGGTTGCACCCAAACCAGTTTTCATTTTTGCACATATGTATGTAGGTTAACTTAGGTCATTAATTTATACAATTCTTTGTATACAAAATGTAAATGTCAAGATGACATTTACTGCTCACACGATCCATCTAGTTAGAAGCGAGATAGCCATTTTTTTACATAGGTTGGTATCGAGAAAGAAATGGCTTTCTCTGCTTCCAACTAGATGGCGACAGTCAAAAAGTCATCAATTACAATTTCTAGTATCTACTAATGTCAAAGATTCTAGCAGTTGTAGTAAGATGCGTCATCTAGTACATTTTACAATCTAAAACTTCATTTGTAAGAGTAACCAGTAATCTACAGGTAAAACTAGTAATCAACATGTTCAGTGAATGGCCAACTTCTCAAAAATAGTCATTGTCCATCTTAATTGCTCGACTTTCGTTTACAATTATCCAATTAATGCTTGAATTGACACTCCGCTTGAATCATTAATTAAGAAACAAAGTATAAATTTGCATTTGAGTCTCTGCGTGTATTGTCTCGCAGTCGCCATATCGGTCAGTCGGTTGTCCAGATCTCTGTCCCCTTTCATCAGTTCAAAAATGTCAAATCAATTCGTATGCAACGCGTTGAAATGAGCCATCCTCTCCCGTTGACAGATGACAGTTCACAATAACACACATATATGTACATACATGAACTAAAACTGAAAGAGGAATGATTACTGTCATTAAAGTGAAATGTCATACACAGGCAGAGATACACACAAACAAATATACCCATAAATTGTTAACTGCATTTGCTGTTTCATTGGTATTTATTTTAACTGGAAGTGGGGTCAGAGAGCGAAACGAAACGAGACGAAACAGTTTCTCAAGGCCTTGGCATTATAAAAATGTTTGACATCGGCTACCGCAACTACGAATGATGTAATGTAATGTTGAGATTTGTGTTGCGCAACACCAAAATGCATCTGAGGCATTTGAATAATGATTCCACTCACAGTTTGGCGTGTTATTGTTGCACATATTGTTTGGTTTGATAAATAATATGCAATGATTTTGCTTGTTTGAAGTCTCCCAGTATGGCGGCACTATCTTGGCGACGACGACATGACGACAATCGACGACGAAGTTGAGAACTACACCAGCATCGTCTGTACGGTGCCAGTGCCAGTGGTGACACGGGAGCAATCATTATTCAAAGGTGGTGTTTCAGTAACCGTAACGTACATGACATATGAAATTAATGTTAAATATGCAAGACTTTGGCATACAGTCTATTGGAGAAAGTGACGACAGAAAATTAACATTTAGTTACTGTCATGCACTAAACGCCAAGTTCATTTATTTGCTTTAAGAGAAAAAAAACGTTAAGTTCTCTACTTCTTGTTAAGAAGAATATAAAAAGAACAAATTATATCCTACAAGTTAATTTAACTTGAGGTTAACTCAAGTTAATTGAATTTGCCTTAGATGTCATATGTCAGTAATCTGTCAGAAAAGCATAGAAAATTAGCTTCTGGACGGTTTATGCTGTTTTTTCACATCACCGAATTCACTTGTTCATTTTGATGTGACGCTTACGCTTTTTTGTAATCTTTGTGACCCCTTAACCAAGTGATGAGGTAATTAGTTGATCAACATGGGAGGCAAATAAACTCTATGCAAACCCAGCAAACGTCATACAAGTGAAAGTCTATACTGTCCGCGGTGGAGATTATTATTGTTAGAGATATATATTACGTTTTTGTAAAACACTCATGCACAAATGAAGGTACTTATGTAGATATATTTTATCTGGAGCAAAGCAATTGCTGAAAAAGAGATTAAAAGAAAATGAAAACATTTTCGTGTTCGCATCTCATCTGTCGGCATCATAGAAAGCTCGAGGTTCTTCGCTGTACATTCATTAGCGTAGCACAACCAAGGTACACATTTGTTTGAATGCAAGTAAAAGTATTTTTTATTTTATCTTTTATGTATTTGCTTAGCAAAGCCGACGACGACGATTAAATATTAATTTTGCATTCTCTTTTCTTAAATAAAGGAATGAAGAAAAGTTACCATAAAACTCATAATCATTTGTAAGTTGTGACAACTGTTGAGAGTGATTGCAATGATCTAGATTTTGCGGTTTCCTTATGGATTCAGACATTCAATTAAGACCTCATTTTTGGTTGATGTACATATATGTTTATAGTCAAGAATAGTTTAAATAATTCATATACTGTATTTAGAGTCTGCAAATTCATTGGGCAACAAAGTTGTCATTTGAACTGTCAAAAACATAGTAAACAAGGAAAAATAGTCTTTCATGTCTTACTCCTGGTCAATTTTAAAACCGCTTTCTACGAACAATTGCCCTTAAAATAAAGTTTGTCACTTGAAAAGTAACTTGACCTCCCAGCCTATAGTCGTTAATTTTAATTTCCTTGATGTTTGTTTGTTCAGATTTGAATTTTTTGCACCGGCATTTTATTGCTTTACTTTGCGACTGACTATTTGTTTTATGGGTTGAGTGGAATGTGTATTGTTCAATAAAGAAAGTTTCCATGACGGATTTTATCTTTTAAACTGTCACTATTGTCTGTGGAATGTGAGTTGAAGGATTTTGATATCAGATAAAGTAACAATAATTCTCATTATCTGCAGTTTTTTAGTATCTCTTCATTTTGTTGACGTTATAAGAATTCTTGCTTTAGAAAACTAGCTGACCCTCAAAGCCATGCCTAGCCAAATAAATTACCCATCGAATTTGAGATATAAGACTTTATAGGTTTATGATTTGTTTGTCAAAATAGTTTGAGAAGTTCTTTATTATACTACCCCCACACAAAATAAAGAAGTGCTTATGTCAATAACCTCTTGGGGCCTTATAACAAATTTGCATTCAAATTCATATGAATTTCCCAACTACCTACATCCATTCAACTTGATCTTATCCATTTAACCTCCCGTGGACCCGTTCAGAATGGCTTCCATCTTCTTGTAACTCATTCTTCTCTATTTCCATAGTCATTGAAAAGATTTCCATTTACCTAAAAGCCAAATAATCCCAGAAACCTTTTTCAATCTTGAAGTGTTTCTCGGAAGTGACTTTCAATGTTCAAAGATCGATTTGTGTATTTCAGACATAAACAAAGAATCACCAATAAATTCCAAGACTGGCCACAGTCTTGATGTTTAGTTTTACGTCTAAGATCTTAGAGTCCAGGTCCTCATCATCATCACCTCCTTCTTTTTTGTTGCCCGAAACACTCTCATTTGCAACATTTCTGCAAGTTGCACGTCGTCGACGTTATATAGTTAGAGCGTACCTTTGAAAGGAATATTTCTTTTTAATTAAAAATCAACTTCTTCCTTGTGCTTGCTATTAGCATGAGCTTCAAGCTGATACACAAGTCAACGTGTGGTGAATGAGACTCGCGACGCACGGCACGGTGAGAATGAGGATAGATGAAGTGACGCCAACTAGGTTCACTAAAAACGATGACGACGTGCAAATAGGTTCACTCTTCAATTAACATTTCGCCTGAAACCGGCTAACCTTTTTCATTTAAACAAGACGAAGAGAGCAGGGCTGAATGTTCAAACGCGAGCATGTAAGAAGGTCTAGGTGCACTAACAACAATACCAACAAGAAGAGGCCATCAATGCACTTTCTGGCCACTTTACAGTTCATTTCCATTAAGGCTTTCATGGCAGCACGAACGCGTCTAGACAGAAGCCAGAGAGCTAAGCTGGTGGTTGTTTGGTTGTGCTCACTCGATGGCACTTGGAGAACTAATCTCCATGATGTTGCAGAGTCTTGTTCGCAAATTTGCAGAGACAAATAAGAGAAGAATGAATTCACAACTTCATTTTTAAGTTTTCATACCAATACCGCGCCTTTAGACCCTGCAAAAAAAGGGCCACAATGCACTTTTTCTTTCTTCTTCCTCTCCAAAAAAGAAAGAAAATCTTTTCAAGGTGTCGAATGTGTGATATTTGTTGTGTGCACTGCTGCCGGCATCACGGCATTATACCCAGTGGCTTATGTCCAAGCTGATATGAGCTGGAGCTGAGCTGGGCCGGTTGTCTTGGTGCAAAATAGGTCCATTAACAATTCACTTTTTAATGCTAATTAACTTTTTGTGCGACTTTGGCGGATGCAATATGTGACGGCGTTGGCGACGACGAGACAGTATATGTCGAACGGCCAGAAGCCGTGTTGGTATGTGTTGCAACAAGGTGCCATACTGCAACAGTACGAATCACCACACAGCGGATGGGTGAGCTGGTGCTGAATGGTGATAAATACGAAGTAGCTGACAGCATCCGTGTCGTTGCAGTTTATTCAATATTCCACGCTTCACAAACGGTCTCAAATTTGTTACGTGTCGCGCAGGATTGAGTTAGCCGAGCCCGCATGCAAAAGTCGAAGTGGTGGTGATGTTTTGTCAATTATCGAGGGCAGTTAAAAAATATGCCTCAGAAGCAAGAAGAGAGAACGTGATGGGATTTTTGTTTTTTTTTTTTTTTTGAGGAACTAATTGGGTCGTTTTGGTTGCTGACTTGAATTGGTAAGGTAATTTAAATTTTAATGAGCCTGAGACAGAAATGTTTTTTGAGTTCTTGTTTTAATGAAATAGGATGGAGTTGATGACTCTGTTGATGAGTTTTCATTTGTTTTATTTATTCATGGAAACCTGTTAAAGAAGTATTTGCAAGGAAGAGATTCACTTTCAGCAAATGACATTTAGATACACATTTGTCAGAATGGAAATTGGATGACAATCAGATCGGTTCTTTCCCCCTGAAATGAAGTACCCTCATTTTCTCACACAAGGTGAAGATATTCTCACAAAATCATTAAACCAAATTAAACTCAATAACAAACTTATGTTCAAGACATACCACAACTTTTAATTGAGCTTCATCAAACGTGCTGCAATGCCTCGCATTCGTATTTCTCAATCACAATCAACCATTGCAGTTACAACCAATACCACACGCATTTTCGAACAATACCCACTTCAATTTACAACCAGTTGATTTGCTGTCTCTTCGTTAACGCATGACAGCATAATTCACATTACCAACATTCCAAGTTGGCACAAGCAAAATTATAAATCAAACAAACCGAAAAAAGTGCGTTCCAGGACACCAACTGTCTAAATAGCTCAAGTCAAATTTAATTGACAACAATCGGTTCTTGCAACGCAGACACAGCGCTCAAATACAGTGGCGGGTATTAAAGGAATCACAATGTGTGTGTAATAAAGCCGACTAACTGTCAGCATATTGAAGGACGCACAATTTTCTGCGTGTTTCATGTTAAGGCAGACACACAGAAACAGCTTCAGAACAGTCAATTAATTGTGATCATCGTCAACAATCGGCACAGTTTGTATTGTCAATATTCTTTCTTATGTGTTCCATTCACTAAAGTGGGAGAGTTTCAAAAAGTTAACCTCTTTGTCAGTGGGTAGGGTACACCCATCATGACTGTCTGACAGATGGATGACAGTTTTATTAAGTTCATTTAATTTGACAGCTCTCTTCATTGACGTACAAGAAGAAACTGCTTTTTGAAGTTCCTGATTAAGCTATAGAATTTATCAATGATGATGGAAAATGGAGTGTCATTTTCTGAAAATAGGGCATCATTGAATGGGATCACAAAGAAGACACAGTTTTGTTGTATATTTGAGACTTTCTTTCATAGCTGATTTAAGAAAATATTTAACTTGCAACGAAGTGATATTGCTTGCATTGGTCGCCGTTGTGTTGGCCATATTACAAAAGCCGATTCACTTGACATGAATATCAAATGACAGTGCGAATTGTATTCCATCCTTAAGAGTTATGATTGCCTGCACTTCGAGCAGTTCCACTCCATAACACGTTTGACAATGGCCATTGGCGCAGTGGCAAAGCGAAAAAATAGCAATCTTCATATCAGGAATATTCCAGTCACGATGTTGAGGTTCTTGAAACTGTTCACAATGTTTATGCAAATCTTATGAAGTACCCAAGCTATTAAGCGATTTCAGTTGAAGTCAGTATATTCCTGGGCTCATGGTGTCACTGAGAGTTTGTTTTAAAATCTTCATAGTTTAAGGCTGATTTACATGCCGAAAAATTTCAGTGTTAAAGATGGCAATTAATCCAATCTAAATGGTCATAACATACACTTCTGCTATGCCATGGCTATCGCCAGCTGCATTCATAGAAAACATACACTTTATACACTTTGTCTCTTCAATGCATATATGCCGCACGGCACTGTGGCGGCTTTTCTCGTCGACCAAGCCTATTCGATGTCATTATCGTGACACCTTTGGCATTTTATTGTTGGAGGCCAACAAAGGCGACGATTTCACGACATAGCGGCGACGCTATGAAACAGCTCAACGGAGAAGTGTCTGCTTTTCATAGAGATGAGCAAAGAATTGATAGTGTATAGTCAATTAATCAGATAGTTCTGTGCCCGAAAAATAACAGTTGGTGAATTTTAGTGGAATGTTTTGTGGGTGCAGCAGTTTTGTCCATAGCGAACACCCTCGCTAAGAATATCTTGATAACATAAAAGGCATTGAAACTTCAAAAAAGAATGACTGATTGACAGTCAGATGATGAAAAATGACATGTGGCTGTCATTTATTTTACGATTTTTTGTTGTGCAAAACAAACAGAACTTTTTTGAAAATGAAGACACCTTGTTCAGTGTGTTGTCTTGATTTGAAGATATGTCTGTTTTGAGTATTTTGAGTGGGGGTCTGCAAGTTTCCGGAAATCTATAAATACTTTTGAACTGTCAAAAGATGTTTCAAAATGATAAACAATTGTTCTTTCAGCAAGTAGAAGGTTAACCTTTGTTTGTACATCTTTGATATGCAAGATGGCGCAAAAGTAATCACCAGGAAGATAATATATAGTTTACAAAAATGGTGGTTAGTGTCAGTTCTGCTTTTACTTATAAAATACAAAAAAAAATATCAATAAAAAACCTCCTTTCACAAAAACCACGTTTTATTTACCTCAGAATGTGTACCTACATTGTGTTCAGAAAAAAAAAGAATTGTCAGCATTGTTTTGCTATAAAATCGATAGATCTATAGACCAGTATCGGAACGAGTCAGAACCATTGAATAGAAGTACAGGAAGCGGTGTTAGCTACATGTACAGTGTACGTGAGTGAAGCAACAAAAATGGCTTATGATGTCCATTTTTAGGGTATGTGCTGTCAATTTTTGGGGTATGTGCTGTCAAACTTTGACTGTGTTGTCAGTCGAGTTCAGGGGTGTATTATTTCTGTTCGTGGTGGTAAGGCGCTGCAATTCGTTGAGTTCCCGTGGTGTACACGGTTGTTTTGAATAGTTCTTCCATCGTGTTTCGAGACGTTTTTATTTGTTGGTTGTATTACAAAAGGCGTAATAAACGTGATGAATTATGGATGAAAAATGAAGAAAATGTACTGGAAAATAAAAAAATTAAATATTAAAAACCGTGCATGTGCACCTTTAGTGTTAAAACACCATGCATCCTAAAAAAGAATTGAGATTGAAAAAAAAAGTTGAAGCTAAATCGATGAAATCTTGATTCAATCAACTTTCCCTTGGCGCCCCTGACCAACTGCAGACCAGCCCTGTTGTAATGCGTTTGTGTTTGTGAAACTCACACTACTTAGAAAAATGCTTCAATTCTTTTTCATAAGACCCCTTCCTGCACTTCTTATTCAATGGTCAGAATAAGTACCTGTTTGACAGATTATTCTTATTATTTGGATTCTGCTTGCCTTTAAAAACTAAAACAGAATATCAATTCCTTAAATGTTCCAAGTTATACGAGACTGTTTCTCTGAACAACACGAATGGCACTGTCATTCCAAAATCCAAATGGCAAAAAGGAACTGAAATTTTTTTTTATCTATGCAAAAAAACAAAATCAACGAAACAAGAAAATAAGTAAAATACTCATTGAAATCAGTTCGAGTAATATGCAAATTTAAAAACAATTTTAAGAGGTACAATAATTTGTATACAAGACAATGCACTCGAGAAAAATGTTTTCTGGACTGAACACATTCGTGTTTGGTTTGGTAAATCAACTGACCGTTGAGCTTGAATTCATTTCATTTGCATAGTGAAAGGCAAACATGCCAAAATTAAAAACTCAGAAAAACAGAAAGAATGCATTCATTTTTTTTTTCAATTAAAAGAAAAAAATTAATTTGGAATTTATGAATATTAAAAAATGTAAAAACTGGCTAAATTCACTGTTTCGTTACGTTGGCGCTGGCAATTGTAATTAAATAAATTTTCTCATCGCGAAGTGGGAGTAATTTATTCAATTAATTGATCCATCAATTGTGTTTGTTCAAAGTGGGAATTTTCATATCACGAGGTTACTGGCCCAATCTATCAAAATTGGATGAAATTCTCTCATTACCATGCCTTAAGGGCCTTTTTCTGCTAGTTCATTGAACCACCACAGCATCCGCAATTCGAAGCAAAAACAAAAATTAAAATTGCATCCATATGACCTAAATACCAAAAAGCCACAGAAAGCAGCGCGCTAAGTTCAATGTCTTTCAATTTAAATTTCCTCCGCTAATTTCACTTCCAATCGTTATTTTAATATCCCTTTGATGTAAGTACCTACTTGAAGAGAGAGCCCATAAATATTCCTTCATCCACAAAAAAAGTCGGTTTCATTGATGGCAGTACCTACATGCAAGTACTTATCTATCTATGGAGTTCCCTTTATATACAAATTTTCATTAAAGTTGACGAACGACGTCGTTCGTCGCCGGCCGTTCGACTGAAGAACAAAAAGAAAACACAGATGAAAGCATCTCTCCTAACGCAAAATCTAACCGCAAAAATTCTTTCCTCGTAAATGCAAGAAAAAAAAAGACAAACTTAAATAGAAATAAATGATATACCGTCATATCAAAGACATAAACTCTCCCTCTGTAAATTTATCATAAACCAAAATGTGCACTTCAGCTGGGCCTGATATGCAGAAAGACATGCCGCCCATCGTACTTCTACGAACCATCTGCCGAAGAGTCTACTTCTTTCTTCTTCATCATATTGTTGGAGTTGAGACTCTTGCATTTTTGTGTCTTGCAAAACTTCGTCACAGGCACTAGTACTTCTCTGTTTAATTCTGAACTAAAAATGTCTGTTTCACAATCGTGCCATCAAATGCATTTATATTTGTAAGTTGCTGATTTCAAAGACAATAATAATTGTAAGAATAGTACAAGAGTTAAAAATGACTGACGTCATTAATACGAAAAATTAACACTATATTTCTAAATACGAACGTGTTTGGGATCAGCTGGTATGTAAATGACGTCTTCTAAGCTTTGATATGTTATTTTTGTGTAATGACTTATGACTAATGACTTTCATCACGAGAAGATCCATTTTATACTAAGTCAAAATAGAGTGGCGCGACAGCTCTTGAAGCTCTTCAAGGCCTAAGTGGCTTACTCTCATCAACAATTCTCTAGGTGCGTGTGAAGAATTGAGGGGACCTACAATTTACCGCCGATTCCAAACGTTAAGTTATTTCAATTAAAATCAAGAATCGTTTATTTTTCGAAGGGCTTATTCATTTCTTATTATTAATGCAACTGTACATGTCGGACTACAATTGTTGTTGAAATGATTACTTAAAGGAATTTGAAACAATGCATTTAACCAGAATTCTGGTTCTTAACAAACCTTACCTTTGGGCGAAGGAGAAAAACCTTACAACACAAGAACTAGAGTAGATACTCTGATCCTTAAGTCTTCATATTTGAATGTTTCTTGAGAGGGACGGGTCGTTATTCTGTATTCAAAATTCTTGTATGAACAAAATTCTGTATCCGAAGAAAAAAATCTGTATGAACATAATTCTGTAATTCCATTATTCTGCTTTTCTATTATTCTGTATTTCAAAATTCTGTAAATCCAAAATTCTGTTTTTTCAAAATTCTGCAAATCCATTATTCTGCTTTTAGAAATTCTGTAATTCCAAATCTCTACATTAAAACTCACAGCTATGAACACGTTTTTTTAGCTGCTGTAGAACAATTTAATAAAATGAGGTGTTTCAGATACAGATTTTTGGATAATCTGGGTTGAATTAAAAGCACTATTTTGAATAGAGGACTTGACTGAATTGTTTGCGGCTACAGTATCATACTCGTTAGCACATGGCTCATGCGAATCCTTACCCGATTGTTTAGTTATAGTGCACATTTTATCAATCAATTTTGTTACAACACGAGCTTAACATTTATTTATTATTCGCTTAGCGCACGCCCAATTGAATGTTTTTTTTTCGTTGTTCTTTCGTTGTAGATTGTAGAACATAAAACCATCGACACACAATTTATCCTTTCCTTTATTAGATTTTAATAATTTAATATTTGCCATTTTTTCTGAATTCGATTTATCACTATTAACTTATAGTTATAACACTGAACTTAAGCTGTCGAACGCAAAATGTGTTATCAAGGTATGTGATTCATGTAAACCATATGCAATTTAGTTGGAGAGAGATCCGTTACGTTAGAATTATAATCTATGCTTCAAGGTTCTGCATAGAAAACATCAAAAATCTGTACTCCTAAATTCTGTAAATGATAAAAGAAAAATTGTTTTGATAATGAAAAAAAGTGCGCACTTTTTTTCATTATCAAAACAATTTTTCTTTTCTCATTTACAGAATTTAGGAGTACAGAATTTTGGAATACAGAATTTTGAAATCCAGAATTTTGTATTTACAGAATTTTAGAATACAGAATTTTGAATTTACAGAATTTTAAAATACAGAATTTTGGAATACAGAATTTTGGAATCCGAATTTTGGCCATACAGAATTTCGAACCCCAACCCATTCTTGGAATCAGCCTTGTGAAATCATACAAAGATATTTTCTTTCTTTTTGATTTTTTCTTCCTTTACTCCTTCTTGAGTTGAAAACACTTTTAAACACTTTACGAGGAAAAAGTTCTAAAAGTGATTTTCAAAGTACGCAGATACAGTACAGGCATAGCCGTAGAAGTCATACTCCTTTACAGAACACAGTAGCGTCCGACGTGGCTTGTTTATTTTACTTCTGCTGAAGACGATAAATAATAAACTTATAAACATTTAAAAAAAAACTATCGATGTGACGTCACAAGGTGGTACTCCTATTTTTGCCGACGGTTTTTGTGCTTTTGTTAACATTTTCTTTTCTATTGATGAAGGACAAGCAGGCCCTAATACAAAAAAAGTGTATGTAAAAAGAAATT
Organism: Sphaerophoria rueppellii; assembly: GCA_920937365.1. Lineage (NCBI taxonomy): Eukaryota > Metazoa > Arthropoda > Insecta > Diptera > Syrphidae > Sphaerophoria > Sphaerophoria rueppellii. Next base: position 12,482,690 of record CAKKXW010000002.1, on the reverse strand, counting down.
CCGACGATACTCTTTTCGACCCCCCTGAAATGTATAGCTTATAGATTACATGATACGGCCCTTGAACTTTAAGTTGAAAAAAAAAACAATATCCCCTGCAAAAATTGATCCATTTATAGTTGCGAGTACTTTGCCTCTAAGCCAATGTTGTACTTGTAGCCACCGTTCTTGGCTAATCTGATAGCGAACAATGGTGGCGCAATAATGAGGTGAGTCTTTTGTGCAATATTGTGAATGGAATTCACGGTCTATCTCTATACCGACATGGTGATGACTTGGCACTTATTAAGGATTTCGCTTGTGGAAAGATTCTGCAATAAACAGGAAAGATAGTTGCCGTCGGTCGTCCTCGTCGTTGTAGCTCGACTGTTTGTCTTATATCTTTTTTGCCTATCCGTTTCCCTTCTATAAATAATCTTATGTTGACTTCACAGTTTACACAGTGCAGGGGTTAATTTCTTCTGCACTGTGCACCTATACTTGTAGTTGTTTTAAAAAATAAGACAAACAAACGACAGAAAAAAAAGTAAACAAAAATAGAATCCGTTGAAGAGATTTAACACTTCGTCTTCTAGCCATCAGGGAGGCACGACACATCACATCTTCACGTTCACACATCGACATCATCCTGTTCTGGTCGTTGCTGCCAGATAGTCAAAGTAGCTGTCTTTTGAGTTTATTTGGCTTTCACATGATTGATATTCATTGCGAGTGCGGGACAAAGGATTCAAGATTCCTCTTTTGCTATGCCTATACGCGTTTTGTCGTCTGGTGGCCAGATGGGTTTTGACTGTTCGCTTGAGTATGACACCTGATTGCTTGACAAAAAGGAAATCCTCTTCTTCGTTTATTATTCTTGGACTTGATGATGAGTCCTACTTGCATTCAAAAAGAATAACAAGGATAACCTCCTTCAATCTCCGGCTAAGGTGGAAATGCGCGTGACTTGAGAGGCGCACATAGAGTGAACGAAAACAATAATAAATGAATGAATTTGAATAAATACTAGAATTTCGTTGTTGAATGATGAGAAGAGTTGAAGGAGGGAATATGTGTTATTTATGCCCATATGAAAGACAAGTGTGACAATGAAATACTAGCATAGAGATGTCACTTTTCTGAAGAAGCTGCAATTGACCATCGACGGAGATGTGTGAGAAAATTTTATAATTAGCAATGTCAATAGCCCAGGTTCGTTGAAGTTTGTGACATATGATGAATGACAAAAGAGTCATTGAACATGAAGGTGTATACCTAACGGTGGGCATTTTGATGGAGTAGGTATTTTTAACTGATTTTTCTTAACCATGAACATAACGGAAGCGTGACAGTTGATTGAGCTCGTTGGAATGAGATTTGAAAACAAAATGATTTGATTGAGCTGTCCTCTCGCTCAAGGTTTAAGTGAAACTTTTAAGAGAAGCAATTACAGAACAAAGATTGAGGGTTCCGCTTTGAATTGAAAAATGACATCCCCGAGTTCTCTGTTCATAAGTGTTAGAGTTGGTTTGACGTTAGTCCTTTAGCTCTTCAGTTATCGATGAATTCTCAGAAGCGGATTGATATGCTTTCCTTCTCCACTACAATACCAGAGATTAGAGAAAGAAAGCGATCGGAAACTGATTTACGTTTTACCCACTTAATCCCTTAATTTTTCTTTTCTGTCGGTGTAAGTATGTAGATACTACATTCCCAAAGTTTCGTCAATTTGAGCTTACAGACAAATCTTTTTTGACAGCTTAGTTTTCAATCTTCTTTTATCTCTGTGCAGTACACACTTTCCTTTGCTACACGCAATGCGAGTTGTTATCCTTTGTATGTATGTATATTCTTTGGTAGTACCTGAAAAATGGAAACCTATTGTAGCGCCATCTTGAGGGCTGCCACAGATGCAGTTTTTTTACATGGGTTGGTAATGCACATGGGATGATTTTTGTACATAAATAAATGTTTAGTCGAAAAAAAAACACTAGAAGACAAACCTAGCGAACAAACAAAACTTACAATTCAACATCCTTATTTTGGACTAAGTGGAAGTTAAAATATCCTACTGTTTTTCAATCATCCTACAGCAAACAACTCAGTGCTTACACCTATCGTGTCAAGTGGTCAACTTGTCGCTCACCCGTTAAACGGTCCACTGTCACTCTCATATGTAAAATCGTCCTATAATGATTGAGCACAATCTTCCGGCAATCTCTCAACATACAACATACATTTCAAAATCAAATCTCAAACAAAATTTGCATGTCTGACAATGGCTAAGCTCCAACTAAAGTACGTACTCTTCAAAAGAGTTTTGCGTGTAATCTCTAACTGTCTCGTCTAACCTTTCATTCCTCTTCAAGTTCGTGTTCATGCTATAGAGACGAATGTATTCCATACAAATATGTAAATCCTGCAATTACTACCGGACCAAGCTGGACCGGATTGGACAAATTTATGCCTTATAGGATCTTAAAGAGTATATCCATCCTTCTGATTTGCATCCCACTTTCATCATCATCATCATCCAGCAATCTATCTGTTTACCTCTCGGCTCATATGGTTACGGATAGCTTGGGTACATACGAATAAATAAATAAAATTATATTCCACAAAGGTACTTGTCGCCGCTCGTTCACAGTGGGTCGTATAATGACACGATTGCCGCCTCTCTTTCTCGCACTTGGTCCGTGGTGAAGACTTCGAGTGCAACAACCACTCCAACTGGACACACGACGGAAATTGTCGGTTTGAATGGACCTAGGACACCTTACACATAGTTCATTTGCTGTTCGCCTCGTGGACATTGAACACACAAGCTTTGCCTTAAAGTAGGTACCTATATACGATAATTTTAGGGATGCACCGTAAACCAGCCTCCCGACATTATTATAATGTTAATATTCAACATAACCCGACTTGATGATCTGGCCTCACTCAAAGCAATCGACAATAAGCCCTTCTTTGGCCCAGCTTCGACGGGCGTCGCTTATGACTACGGGGTGTTCCATAGAAAAATCCTATTATACCCTTCTGGTGGTGGAACAAATGCGATTTGGTATGCAATTTCAGTCTTAGAATTGCCAAGCCTCAATATTCTTTTGCGGAACGCCAAGTGCTTGTACATGAAAATCATTTGTCCGTACTCGAATTCGTATGCGACTGGTAATAGGTCGTAGGCTGGAACCATCATCATCGCCGTGTGTTCGGTCGTTGTGGTTGTCGTCGATGAGAACGACTTTGTGTCGTCGTGCGTCCTCGTCATCGTGTTTAGAAACTAGAATTTATAGGTAAATGAATTCAAGGCGTACTCGTAGCTTGTATATCGAGGAACCCGCATAGCCAATCGTTAATTGCATATGAATTATGTTTAGGAATTTCATCGAACGAATCTAAGTGGAAAATTAATACTGGCGCCTAGCCTGTAAGACAATTTACTCCAGTTGATCGCACGCGTGCGCCTTCTTCTTTAAAAAAAAAAAAAAAAACTTCACCTAAGTCGCTGCTCTGTTGCGAGCCTATTGTATTGAGACTGGCTGTGTTAAGGCCATTCGTTGAAGGAGGGAGGCAAACTGGTGGAAAATGCATCTGCAAAATGCTGCAGCAGACAGCAGACAAGTTGCTTTATTATTATATGGACGATATATGGCTTGAGAATGCATAACTTTGGAGCCAAGTCTGGGGGCCTTGTACTACACCTCCTTTTTCTTTGTCAACAAATGATTGGTTTGAGAATAGAAAATTCCGATCGGGGTTAGCGTCTATAATTAGCCGAAGGGAGTTCTTTTTTTAGATGGCAAAAAAGGGAATAGATATTTGATAGGTTCCTTTAATGTGTTGACCCCGATTGCCTATAAGGTGAAGCATTGAAATTTGTTATGGTAAGGAATGCGATTTTGTAAATTTCATTTCCTTATTGGGTTTTGAGACTAGGAGGCTTTGTTAATATGTTGCTGAAATTTGTTTTAGTTGAATCTATTTAAAATCGAACAGTTCTGCTTGTAAGATTTTAAAATCAGATTCTCATCTTTTCAGAGATGAACTGTCATATGTCATCAGTAAGACAATTTAAGGCCCTGTTGACACAGCCTTGTCTTGTCTAAGACCTAATGGACTTAAGACAGAAGAAATATAGTATTGTGTGTGAACAAGGTCTAAAAAGTGTCTTGAATAATTCCGGAAAGTGAAAACGCTATAAGCTTCGTCAGAAGTTCACAAACTTCGTGCTGTCAAAAAATATCCAGATCTTTTTGGTTACATGAAATCTATAAGGTACAGAAAACCCTAACAAATGACATTTCACAAAAAAATTAGAGATAGTTTTTTGGCATTAGATTTTGCATCTAGTTTTCCTAATGGAACTAACCTGCTGATAAATTCCCTTACATAACCTCAGAATGCGTCACGTTTTATTTGTTTGAGACATTACGTCTTTGCATCACTAATGGCTTTACGTATCGTTTTTCAAATTCACTCTTACTTTCATTCTTACAAACTTCATTCGAACAAAAACGATATACCACCACAATGCATGAATTATATCATAGCTTACGAAAAAAATCGTGCCCTTTCAGGAGACTTCAATTTCAAATTTTATAAAATATTTGACAGCTCGCCACTGCTGGCTGAATATCTTAAAATAATATTGATTGCCTACTCCTTCGTATAGAGCAAAGGCAGAAACACTAGATTTAGGTTTGGAAATAAACAAAAGAAAGAAAACAAAAAATTAAACCAGATCAGTTCCGCAATGCATTTTTATAAAGAGATATATCATTTGCTCTGACTCTCTCGCTTTCAAGTCACGGTGACAGCCAAACGAAGTCAAATCAATGGCCATTGTCTCTTTCTCTTCTTTTGAAATGCATATTACATATATCATTCTTTTATTTTATTTCTTTATTTTGTTATGTCAATTCATCTTTTATATCTACTTAAATTGCTAAATAATGGTTTTTATGTGAGTACTAAACTGAAATAATATCACTTTCTAAACGTGCATGGGGACGCCCTCTACTTTGGATCCCTCGGTTGTCAAACTACAGCATATACCAGCCATTTTAAACGGGTGGCGTAAAAGAGCAAGGGCCAAGTGCAAATGTCACATCAAACTCAAATAAAGTAACCACGGTTTTCACAGTGCTGTCGCCAGTTTGTTGTGTTTTGAATGTGTATTCTCACTTCGCGGTGATGCGGTTGCATTGTGCACTTATGGATGTGTCTGGATGTCAAATATTAGCCATAAATAATTTGAGCAGCTTTCTTTATAAATTGTTCAGCGAAAACCTCGGTTTTAAGCTAGAACAAATGTATTGGAATAAGAACAAAAGTCCATTGTGTATGTATTCGTATGCGAGTGAGTTGTCAAAGTGACAAATAACAACAATATTTTTAGGTGGGGGTATGAGATGAATGATACTTTCTTTGCGATTGAGACTGGCTTATGATTGAAGACTGCTCTTGGTTGATCACAAATTAGCTTAAAAGAATTTCTATACAAGTATGCTTCAATTTCCCGAAATCCGAATCAGTTGAATTTTTAAATTTGTAATGTTAAAGTGACAGCACTGTAAATCATTCCAATTCAAAACGTTCAAGACTTAATGGCCATTCAGAGCAAAGAGAACTTTTATATGTCAAATGAAAAATAAAACAACTACAAATGCAATATTTTGCATCGTGTTCCTGATTTCCCACACAATAACATCCTAGTAAACTTCAAACTCGTGTCCGAGGTGCACACTGCATTCACTTAATGTCCGTCCGATAAACGGAAATCGGTGTCGACATCTTTCGACCACTAAACGAATGCAACATTTTATCGTTATTTTTTGGTTCACGATCAAAGGCAGTGAGAGGCTTTGAATGCTAAAACTGAAGCTGAACTTTTTATCGATCACGCACAATTATTCTATCTCATCCGTGTTTGGCGCAGAATGGCTTGTTCAAATCAAGACTCAAGAGACGACGCGAAGACTGAGTCTATTATGAAATGCCTAACGATGCTCCATCGTTGTCGTTGTCATCATTGTGGTTTTTTTTTGTTGGTCGTCATGTTGGCAGGTGGTGGCTATCTGTGACAGCACGGTGCCGGTAATTTGAATATCATCTACATCCAACTGAAACTCCAGAGCTTGATTTCAGTTCCAGAAAGACTGCAACGACTTATCCACATCTTAAAGAGGCAGCAGAATGGATAATTTTCTTTTTTTTTTGGAGTCTGGATTTAGATCAGTTCATGTGATTTTTGTTTTTATGCTCAAACTGCCCGAAGTGCTAAAAAGTATGCGCAAATGGACACATGAAGCTTTCGTGAGATTTTAATTAAAAGATAAATTGCTATGTCATGTTGAAATGGCATAATATCGCTGGAAGACCTACTAAATGAATAAAAACATATGAGGAAGAAATAAAGAAAAATAAACTAGACTTAAAGCCACTTTTTCTAATTTGAACAGCGTTTATTCGAAACACATTTTTTCCGATTTTATTTTTCTTTACAAAAATTGGATCAGATCAGGAGATTGGCAATGTGACGCCAGTCTGATTCAGACTGGACTTGGATCTTGGACTTTGGGACAGTGAAACAAAAATCTTGAAAATCAAGAAGACGACGCGATGTTGGTCTTGCTTTATGTGGTTTAGTATAGAATGTTGTTTGATTAACTTCTGCGATTTGATGCCAATGTTATGTGTTTAAAGATGAACAGAGATAAGATTTGTCCATTAGAAAGATTGGAGTAGGTCGTTTTTTAGGTATTTAGAAATTTGAGAGTATTTTAATGACTTTATTCACAATTGTTTGTTGAGCCAATTTTGTAGTATATTCAAATTCCCAATGTAGTTGCTAGCATTTTTATGATGTTGCTATCTTTCATCGGTCCTATTTGAATTGAAACTAGCGAGTATAATTGCAGCCACTCAAAACAGGTATTAAGACGTTATGTACGTCATGCACTGACGTTGCTAGTGTTTTTTTGACAGTTGATTTGACAGATTTCTAAGTTTTTCTGAGGCACAGATCACTAATCAGAATTATGAGTTGTTCTTTCTTTTTTATTTAAAAAATATCGCCATTCCCTTAAAAAAAACAAAACCAAAACTGCGTCTTTTAAACGTCAATTTAAATTGATCTCAAGGAATTCATTACTCCCCAAAGGAAAAACTGACACATAGACCAATATATCACTCTGGTGGCAATTACACGAAGTCAAGTCTTCTTCATACATCTCTCTCTAAAAAAAAAAAAAACAATAAAAAAGAGCCCGACTAAAATTGGATAGGTTCCCTACATGGTATGATTATCACGTTTTGAGCTTCACGTACTTATGTCGAACAGGCCATTAAATTTAATGGCATACATACAAGAAGTATCGTTCGTTACATCGCGTTCAAGTAAGTGGCCCTGCTAATTAGCCCAAACGAATTGAATTGTTATGTAACGTACCATTAAGATCCGCCTCTGTCTGTCAGAGAAAATGGAAACCTACTCGTTACCGAAGTAGCTAGTAGCGGCAGCAAGCAACAGCTGGGGTGGAATCGTGTAAGGTGATTTGTGACTATCACCTTTGTGACTATCAAATGTGATCACATTTTATTTTCCTTCTGTGTAAGGTGATCACTAAAAATTATTCGCAACTTGGCACTACTTCCAAAAATAAACATTTGACGTTTCGTTTTTGACCTAAGAATCCTTAGTATGTATATGGCAAACTAGCAATCGATCATCGCGCCATCTAGTTACAAGCTGAGAAAGCTATTTTTTGTACATAAGTTGGTATTGAGAAGAAAAGAAACACGATTCTCGATAGTACTAGGTATTTCATATACACAGGCACAGCAGTTGTTGACTCCGATTTATTCATTGCGAGGTTATATAAATACATAGACATTATAAATTCAAATTTCAAATACAAAATTACAAATCCAAAATTTGGGGGATATAATATGAAAACGTTTACATATATATTGTTTTTCAGAAGATATAAACAATCTGCGTAAACACAAAACAAGCTTTGTATTTGGAAGTTCAAACAAATTTATTTTATTTCGCAGGTTAACCCCTTTTTTGTTCATTTTCTCGCTATCCATTATTTTATTTTTTTTTTAAATAATTGTACTGGAACAGACACGTTCACTTTGTACGAAAATTTTAGAAAAAACCATAATAATTTAAAAGCGCGAACAATTTTATATGAATGTGATAACAAAATAGTTGTCACAAGAAAAAGTATCAATTTGGTGATTGTCACATGTGACTATCACCTTACGCAGACAAAATTTGTGATTTGTGACTATCACCGATCACAAATCACCTTACACGATTCCACCCTGGAACTATGGAGCTGAAAATGTGTAGTGATAAGAACTTACACTCAGATAACATTACGTCCATTCCATTAATTTGGGACATTGCGATTGTATTCCTCGTTTGAATTTTAAGCAATTCCAACATTTTAATTTATTTGTTCATGCGGCATAATGCCTCAGGTTTTCACAACCTAGAGTTAAAGTGCGCCCTCTGTGTGAGAGGATATGGCTGTGTAATGTGAATGTCAGAGATAAGCATCATAAATCGACTCAACAAATCGTTTCAACTTGAGGTCACAAATAAATTGACAATCTCTCCCCCACTGTGTGTGTGTTTGTGTAAAATTGCTAGTTGACAACTATAAGGAAATGGAAAAAAACTTCAACTGTCATGACAAATTCTTTATTTCGTACCATTAGAGTGCATTACCCAGTGGAAGTGTCATTCATAAACTTTACAGTCAAATCAAAGAAGTGTTGAAATATTATTCAACATAACCGAACGAACGTTCTGCGGAATTTTCAACAACTGTGCAAGTTCGAGTGGCAGTTGGGTGTCTGGTGGTTGGACTTTTGATGGATAAATTTGTTGTATGCCACTTAAACTCTATGACACTTTACTAGCCACAGCAACACTTGTAGTTTCGAAATGCATATAAGTGAAGAAAAAAGTTTGAGTATCTTTGCTAGTTGGTAACTTTGGAAGTCGAGGCATAAGTGTGGTGGGCAATAAAATCATTCCCTTCTTTGTAACTGTCATGTCAACTTTGAAGTGTACAAATGCATATGCAAGCAATTTGGGGTGATAGATTTAGCAGACATATGAACGCACCCACATATGACAGGAAATTTGTCACTGCAGCTTTTTTGAAAGTCGGACAAATTTGATGGAGTCTGACATCGGTGAAGGATTTGTTTGGAAGTTAAGAAACTAAACTTTTACTGGTGTTTTTGACATTTCTAAGATGTCAATTTCGTTGCAAAAAAGTCTCTTTGTTTAATAGCTTTAATTGTAGCCATATCACTTACATTATGCTGAAAATTAAAAAAGGAATCCATTCCATTCGCATTCTATACATAACACTGCCACAGGTTGATGACAGTTGTAAAAGACTACATTCCTTCGTACACTTTTACACAACTGTATAAGAAACCAACCAGTTTAAAAGCCATCATTCATTCCACTTGAAATCACGATGATCAACTTTTTGGAAATTCTATTTTTAGCCCAAAATGAAGATGAGCGCAGTTATTTTTGGGAAAGAAAACCAATTTATTATGAAATTGTGCCGACAATTTTAAATCTGGTAATACCTGATTTGCAGCAAATTGTATGAATGTCCAAAGAAATAAAACCGAATGACACCAGAAAAAAAATCCGATGCAATGTAAGCAATTAGGGTATGCACACATCATTGTGTATGGGTTGGATATGGTATTCAAGCCAATGAACGTCAAAAAAAGAACAACAACAACAAAAATACAGATTCGAAAATGCAATTCTTTCTTTTTATAAGAAATTTTGTCTTGTCTTTTTGCCTTATTCAGTTATGCAGTTATGCTACCTTTTTACTTTTATTTTTGAGTTTTTGTTTTCGTTTTCTTCATTTTACGGTAATGTCTTCATGTAATCTGAGACAGTTTGTGGATATGGATAAATATTTGTATGTTTGTATTTTTTTATAATCAGAAAGCGATATTGTGAGAATTTTGCAATATTGCTTTTTATTTAATTTAAATTGCAGAAAATAGGCAGACGTAATTTGCCACATGCTGCACAAAACTTCAAATTCGATTAACCTAAAGCGCATCGATTAAAGAAAATAGAAAATATGACATTCTTCTCTTCCTGTCAGTCGTTGATAATACTCAGTTGCTCGCGAAAGCTAACCTTTATGCTAGGCAGTTCGCCGCCAACTTGTCGCTGCCTGAGAGTGTCATGACTCCGCCTGCTCTTGAGTGCGTCAATGATTCCATGGGACAAATCTTCTTTCGCACTTGTGCTGTGGCGAGAGTCCTAATTGAACTCAACATACATAAATCATCATTTGTCCAGCCAATCCAAAAAAAAGGCGAATCTTCTTCTCCCTCCAATTATCGTCCGATTGCACTTACGTCCCTTCTTTCTAAGGTCATGGAAACGCTGATAAATTATCAGCTCAAGAAATATCTCGAAGACCGAAAGCTCCTTAATGACCGGCAGTACGGCTTTCGCAACAACAGGTCCACTGGTGATTTGATGGTTTATCTCACCGAACAGTGGAACAAATCTTTACATCGTTTGGAGAAAGTAAGATTGTTGCACATGATATTTCAAAGGCATTTGATAAAGTCTGACATCTTGTCAGACAAAAAAGAGCTGTAAGAATGATTGGTGATAGAGAGATCGCTGACGCGTTCACTCCTTTAGACCACCGTCGTAACGTAGCGTGTCTCTCCTTATTCTATAGCTACTTTTACATTAATTGGTGTAGTGAAATAGCTGGTTGCATTCCTCCCCTCAAACAATTCGCAAATACTCGCGCTTCTAGGAATTCCCATCAGTTTACCCTCGAGCCCAACTTCGGACGTACTCTTAAGTATAGAGAATCATTCTTTAGCCGTACTACGCGAATGTGGAACTCTCTTCCACACTCTGTCTTTCCCAGTCATTACAATGTTCAAGAATTTAAGACCAATGCACACCGACACCTCCTTTCCAACCCCTTCTCTTCTTCCTAATGCACTCACTGTGTCTCTGGCATAAAAAGAGTATAAAAATCCCTTGAGTGGGTGCAAATTATGAAAAAAAAGAAGCTATGTCAAATTTAAACTGACAGTTGTTCGTTTCGAAGTCGCCCTCAAATTATATCAATTTGTTTCCGCATAAAATATGAAATGAAATGGAAGTTGCCATGGAAAATGTACAGCTGCCATCCAATTGCCGCTAGTGTGTCGTCTATCTTAACAAATAAAATAATGGACCAATCCCCAAAAATAAACCTTACATTGACATAACCTCAATTAGAAACACAGAAACTCACTTTTTCATTTCTATGCAAAATTCAGAATACCTAAGAGTTTGTCCCATATTCATATTCAAAAAGATAAAAAAGAAACCATTAAACCTCCCCAGTGTGGGTCTGACATATTTATAGAAGTGCTTTTCCTATGGGGTTGCTCTCAATTGTTAAAATAACAATTTTTTTTTTTTGACAAACTAAGATAACTGGAAAGCAAATCCAGTTTCAACCTCCTTATGTTTGCACTAGCATCTGCACTAACTGCACTAGCACGAAAACCTATTTATTTTAGATTAGTTTTAAATACGAGTTTAAATTAAAACAAACATTTTACACATTTTTAAGCGCAGGGAAAAGCATCGATAACGAAAAAGTTAAATTGTTTGCGAAGAAATTTAGAATGCAAAAAGCTAACAACAATTTTTGTATGTTATCGTTTTAGGAAGCTCAACAGATCTCAGCCCCTCGCTGTTAGGAATATTCGACACCCTAACCGGAAGTCTTGTCAAAACCCAACAAAAGCATCAAAAAAGTCTACCAGACCTCACCGAAGTTGCCAACGAAGACAGCAATAGCCAAAATCTAAACATCGAAGAAGACTCCACCAACCTCAGTTCAAATTCAAAGTCCACAAATCGTTCCGAGTCCGATGTTGAACAATCATCATCACAGAAATTCGAAAGAAACACAAAAACAAGCCGCAGCAATATTTGTATTCTTTCGCACAACGTCCAAAGACTAATACACCACTCCGATTCAGTGGAGAAAATCGATGGTGACGCCATAAAACAGCAAAAGCAAACCTCTATCGAAATTAAGCCATCGGTGCATAGGTTTCTTAAAAAGAACCAATCTAAACCTCAGGTTAAGCTTTCGAACATTCCTCTGTCGAAAATAACTTCGAAATTGACTCAGTCCAGCAAAGAGCTAGTGGAGACTTTCAATTCGAGTTTGGAGTTTTTGGATAGTACCGAGGATAGGAAGAATCCCTACACTCCGATTGCTTACGATAACGATAAGACTCCCACAAATTCAACAACAAATGAGGCTTTCAATTTTGAAATCGCCACACCGAAGAAATCGATTCCTGTCACTCCGCCGTCATTAATTGATACCGACGAAGATATAATCGAGGTTGAGAAAGTCATGGAACTTGGAGCACTCTACGATCGAGATGCCAAACCCAAAATGACAGATGTCATCGAGGCCTACAATTATTCGGTGGGTGGGTTGAATCTCAGTGAAGTGTCAAACTCGACTGAAAACAGTACTACTTCGTCAGCAGAGATGTCAACAAACAAAGAAGAACCCTCACCACAGAAATGTCGTAAGCCTAGCCCGCAATCGTCACCCCTATTAACATATTCCCGCTTGTCGGCGGCTAATAAAGCCTCGACTCCGATCTCGTCTCCCATAATCAAAACCAATGAACACACCAAAACCTCGATGGAAAGTCTCACAGATCGTCTGAATGACATGAAATCAAAGTTCTCACCAAAAGAAACCCGCAAATTGAAGCTTCTTCCACCGGAAATCGCTATGCTGAAACACCGTCCTTTGTCCTCATCATCGATTTCATCAACTTCGTCTAGTTCAAGTTCAGGCTCAGAACACATCAAACTGGCGACTTCATATTTGGCCAGTGTGGAGAGTTTGGCCGATCATAGTGAGAATGAAATTGACAGCCGTCATGGGACCTACTCGGTGTTTGAGAGGGCCTGCATGGAGTTTGTCGATACTGAGAGGAATTATGTTGAGGATCTTCGACAAGTTATTATTGGGTATTGGTTTTAGGAATACACTGTTTTTAGAGATATTTAGCTAATTTGAATTTTGTTTTTTCGTAGATATCTTCACGATTGGAGAGAACGGGCTTGCCTTCCGACGAATCAGCTTTCGATACTCTTTAGTAATATTGAAGATATTTATGAATTCAATGTTACGCTACTGAAGCAGCTTATAAATTCTGGATTAAACCCTGCCAAAATTGCCAAGTGCTTTATTGATCTCAGGGATGGGTTTGATGTATACACGACTTATTGGTGAGTTCTCTTTGTTCTATTAACAAACAAAATTGGACTGTCAAATGGTTGACATTTAAGAAAACTAAAAAAAGAGGCAAGGTTGCTTCATGCAATGTTTAGTCAGTCGATAATGGCTGAAACACAAATACGATTTAGCTTAAGCTTCGCCTGACGTTTACTAGTTCAGCGAGTTCACAATAAAGTCTCGACCTCACATTTTGTACGTAACGTTACGTAATGTGACTCCAAGCGGAAACGGAACTTTATTTAGTTCAAATGTGCTGAACATTTGCTTTGTGTGACAGCTCAACTGTAAAAAAGTCAACAAACAAAATTCATTTGTTTTTGAATTGATGATGGATGGAGAAATTTCATTCTGGAAGCGGTAATATTGAACGTTAGCGTGTTTGTGTTTCAACCATAACATATTGAATAAACTAATGTCACTTATCAATCACTCTACTTGTTGCTGCTCTGCTCTGAAATGAGTCTAAGAAATCAATCTCCTTTTTCGCTTTAAAAACAGCACCAGCTACCCAGAGGCAATATCACTTCTGACAAGTTTCCTCCAGGAATCCCACACCAACGCCCTGTTGAATTCAACACAAAAGATGCTCCATCATACCTTGCCATTGGGGTCATATCTCCTCAAGCCAGTTCAGCGTATCCTGCGATATCATCTTCTACTTGATGTAAGTTTACGTTACCGACACTTTTAAAGCTTTTGAAACCTAACGCTTGTCAATTTTTTTTAGAATCTGAGAAAGCACAGCGATGTCAAAGAAGTTGCCCGAGCCCACGAGATCATGCAAGAAGTTGCTGCAAATATCAATCAAGTTAAATTGAAGTTGGAACAGAAGAGTCGGGTTAAGGAGCTGTCAGGAATTCTCGATGGATGGATGGGACCAAGTAAGAACGAATTTTCGTTTTGGAGGGCTGTTTACAATAAGTTTTATTTGTTTGTTTATAGAGCTCACAGTTCTTGGCGAATTACGTCAAGAAGGTATTTTAATGGAACACAGTAAGCCCAGACGAGTTTTTCTATTCGGAACAATGTTAATCATAACGAAGCCTAAAGAAGATGGACGGCTTCAATTCAAAAGATTAATTCAGGTGAGATTTTTACTCCACAAGAAATTGAAATAGAACTTATGGCAACCCTTACATACAGCAAAACAATTTGATGCTTAACGAACACTTGCCCGGCGAACCGACAAGCTTTTACGTGATCCCTTATGATGATCCACGCAGTCAAATTAAATTGACTGCCCGAAATCGTGAACAAAAACGTGTCTGGGCCCAGGACATCAAGAGTGTTATGCTCGAAAAGTTCAACAATATACCAAATCGCGCCAGAGAACTTGTCTACAAGTTAGGAGACGAGGAAGGTAAATATGAATCACATTTTTTTTATTTAGCAAAAATTTATTTTGTTTGCTTTTAAATATTAAATTTAAAAACTCTTATAGAAAGGAAGAAAAAAATCGAAAAAAAATATCATTGTTAAATGTTCACTAACCTCAAATTTTTACCACATAGATTTTAATAATCCTCACTGTTAAAAATAATAATTTTTGTTTATTAATTTGTGGTGGTCTATTTAACAACTTATTGGCAAACTGCTTAAATATATCAAAATTAATGGAACACAAGATTAAATGATAATTATTTCCAAATAACAGTTTTGTAGATGGTCCACCTGAGTCTTTTGTCTTCTATACCCGCCTATACCTTCTTTTGTTCTAAAAAAAAATTAAATTAAATACATAAGTGTTTTAAAATTAAGACATTTAACGGAAGATGTAGCTAAATAATGTAAGTATGGGAAAATATTATTTTTTGTTAATGGAAAAGAAGCATTGCTGTAATCTGGGCCTTGGCTTCGAAGCTTTCAATATTTTTTTAGCATTTGGTGTAGGCATGCTATTTCTTATATATTTCTAAGACATTATTCATTACTTAAATTCATCTGTATTTAAATAAACAATTATTAGAAATAAAGGGTTTTCCAATGAGAGGTGTTATTTTGATATTCAAAGAAAAGTGGCATTTTTTGAGATAAATGATCGGATGTTTATTTCATTATAAATAGGAGTCATGCCGTTAATAATGGAACACAAAATCAACCAAATGGCCGTCATGACCATGCTTACAGGACCATATCCTGAAATTTTCCATAATCAAATCGCAAAGTGGCTGCCCTATGTCCTCGATAGCCTCACGAAGGAAGAAGTCACAAGGTGTTAAATCACAAGATCTCGGTGGCCAATTGTGATCACCTCTTCGAGAGATAACACGGTCCGGAAACTTTTCCCGTAAAAGATCGATGGTTTCATTGCTTGCCAAATTTTCACCATTTTTATAATGAGTTAATAATTTCAACGCGTTGTTGAGGCGTGTTCCATTTTTATAAATGGCGTAGTTTCTACTTGTCAAATGTCAAAAAATTACAGCTTCAAACGTGACAGCTACTGAAATAGCGGGCTATTCCAAATAACACCCCTTATTGGAAAACCCTATAATGTACAAAAAAGTTCTACTGGTACCGGTACGTCAAAAAGCTTTGACTTTCAAGGCATTGCGTTTTCAACAAAGTCTAAGGATTTTATAATAAATAATTTATAAATTATTAAAAACGAAAAATAAAAATAAAGTACAAAAATTCTTTATTTTAAATTTTCACTTACCTTTTTCCTATTTCCACTTTCCGGTATTTGATTCAAATATTCAGTTTTTTGAATAAATTTTGAATAAATTTCCACTGTATAAATAGATAATGTTACTTCCGACCGAAAATATCAGAGTTACTCTCTGTATTGTGCAGAATTTGTACTTTTAAAAAAATGGAAATGTTAGATTTCAGTTTCATTTCATTTCATTTCATTTTTATGTTAACGATATAACATGTTTTTGCTTTGCTTACGAATGTTTAATGTAAAGTTAGTAAAAAAACGGCCTCTACCTCTTCTGCATTTCATAAGTAAGTCGAAAATCTAATCAATATCAGTGTCGTTTATTAATAAACTTGTTTTAATTTTATAACTACATTTTTTTTAGCACCATCACCGTTTTTACATACATATGTCTTTTAAGCTACACATTTCGTTCGTGATTCGCACATTTAACCAAATTATTATTACTCCACATGTTGGAACTTAAGTCTCTTACAAATTTCTATATTTATCATCTTCCAGATCGAACACCGGACACCAACAAATGGAAATGGTCTCTGAACAACTCCAAACCCATTTATCTCGAGCGTCGTATCGAATTCCGGCGCAGTGAGATCCGCAATCGTTCCAAAATCAAACGAAAGACTTCTGTTTCCAATTCAACATCATTCGAAGGTTTCAACGACAAGAAATCCATTCTTGAGCATCGTCCACTATCGAAAAATCATAGTATGGACGATAATATGATGTCATCAACCCTGCCACGAACCACAACTTCAACAACTGAAGAATATTGCTGTGTGAATGCCCCCGACTGTGAGTGCCCCAACCAAAAATCGTCCACTATCAACCCGGCTCTGAGTAAGTTCAACAAAGAACGAAGCAAATCCGTGCCACGTATGAGTGTTTTATCGCCCGAAATCGATGACGACCAAATGTCAATCAAAGAGAATTTAGACAGCCGCAAGTCAAAGTCGACCAAATCGGTGGAAGTCAAAATGTATACTACAAAGACCATACCTAAGAGAATTGCCACTTTGAAGAAGAACCGAAACAAGAAAGAAACCTCAACATTCTACATGGATCTGAATGAGTTTGAGGAAACTGTCCTCAGGATCACGGAGTCTACGGAGGACCTCACTGAGATCGAAAAGGCTGAGGAAGTTATTCCCGAAGAGAATTCCAACAAAGAGGACGAGGAGGAGGTTGAAAATATCGAAACAACGTCCGAAGTACCGACAAAGGAAGATGCCCAAATAATCCTCGATTTGTTGAAGCAAAATAAGGAATTCGAAAGAATTTACAAGAAACCCCAAAAGAAGAGATCTCTAGATAATGGTTCGACTTTAAATAGCCCAGAACCATTGACGAATCCTCCTGAACTTCCACCTCGACCACCGTCCAAGTCTCCCCCACCACTGGAAGTAGAACAACCCGCAGACACTACTGAACCCATTTACGAAACTCTTCTGAGAAATGTGCATGTTCCGTACAAATTTTCACCGATCCTCAACCGTTCCAAGTCCCAACAGTATTACACGCCTCGCGAGAAGAAATCCAGCCCAACTAACAGGCCCGATTCAGACTACGTGACTTTAGTCTATTCTGCCTCGGGTAATCTGCAAAAAATCGGTGACGATTTTGTTGGCGGTGAAGGTGGCGCCCAACTTCGAAGCAGTGATTCCAAGATCAACTACGAGACAATTCCAACTAAAGAATATTGCGAATCAGTTCCACCATCTCCTGAAGCATTGCCCATCAAGACTCCACAACCAGAGGCTATCTATGCACGCCCAGTAACTAAGAATCTGGTCAAGCGATTGCTTACCAGCTCCAAGTCTGAAAACGTCTCAGGCTCTGAGAACTCACTGATCCCACGAGTTCGAAAGAACGTCGAATCGGTGTCGCTCAGCTTTGGAAAATTCAACAAACCTCCGGAGCGGCGAGTTTCCGACGTCACTGATATGTGTCGCCAAAGCTACATCCATCGCCAAGGCAGCGAAGCAGTTGGCGAACGAATTGCCAACATCGATTATGCAGATCCACGAACACTCTTCACTAACGGTTCGGTGAATAATTCCATCGTGTCGCTCAATATCAAGGGCGATTCAGTATTCTCGCTAACCTCGTCCAGCGACAGTGTTTTCGACTTTTGCAAAAAGAAGCGTGATCTTCCCATAAATTTAGAGTATTTGGAAAACGGTTCTTCACCATCGTGTGCCGAAAAAGATTTCCGTGATTCCGCCATTTATAGCGATGACAACGATAAACGTCATGAATACTCAGATAGCAAAACTAACGGCTATTCGGATAGTCCCCCTCCACTGCCGCCACCACGAAAACCTCGTGGAATTTCCAATCCAGCTGTCATTGTCGGCCCAGCTCATATGTCCAGTTCGGCTTCTAGAAGCTGGGTCATGAAACAGATTGAGAATTTCAACCGGGAACAACAGCAATAAAATTCAGTTATCGTCGTTGTCGGTTTTTTTCTTATTCAGACTTAGAACCTAAGCCATATTAGTTAATTTTAAGGGTTCCCATACCAACTGTTTTTTTTTTGTAGTTATTTATATGAATAAAAAAATGTACGATAATTTTTGTTTTTTAGGGTAGTCACTTTAAAAGCACACAAATATGTAAATGTGAAGATTCTGTTCATGTAAAGTCTTAAAGCTCACATTAGTCAAATCTGCTAGCGTTTGTAATTATTTTGTTAATTTCTTCTTGTAAAATTTTGGATTGATACAAAATATGTCCAATTCACTAGATGTAAGTTTGCGCTTGTTGTTTTGTTTAAAACGTTTTTCCCTTGGGCAGTTTTATCATGGATCTTTTTAAATTTCATTAAGTCCATACTTTAGTTTTTAGTTTGTAAAATTGTACGCAATAATGTTATTTTAAATAAATGTTTTGGATAAAAATAAGAAGCTGAACAAGAAATTAATTTCTTAAAATTCCTCACTTTCAGCAACCACAACGAATTAGGAGTCAAATTCTACTCAAAATGTTTTTATCTCAACTTTCATGGCACTGACAACAATATAAACTTACCTTTTAAAGAATGTGCTGGTCACACCGGATGCAAGTGAATATTTATCAAAGATTCAAACCATTTCCTTTTATTGGAGGTAAAATTGTGTATTGTGGACACAATTGCTTACAGTTTGAGGAGTTATGAAGTCAAACGTTTTAGCATGGCATCAAACCCTTACACTTAAGGTTTGCACCTATGATTTATAGGAAGTCTGAAATTAAACTCACATAAATTTTCATTTTTGTCACAGTTGTAAGTCTCAAAATAACTTTGGTCTTTATTTTTTTTTCAAAATTCAGTTCCTCAAAAACGGGTCTAAGTTTTATAACGGAAAAAAATAACAGGTACTTTGTTGTTAGTTGTCATTGAAATTTGTTTTTAAAAATTGATTATTCTTCCCCCCCACCCCTTGCCACGCTCATGCGTTATAAATAATTCTCCTCTCAATTACTCATCGAAATACCATCTCTCAGTCGAATATCTCTTTGAGTCGGACTCTTTGCCTCTCTTTTACTCGAACAATTCATAATCTGGATAAAATTCGACTGAGGGAGATAATGACAACAGCTATGTGTATGTACATACAAGCAATTCAGATTCAGCAACCAACACACTAAGCAAAAGATTCGAGACACAAGCTCAACTATACTCCGTGCATTGACTGATATGTATCAGTTGGTTGCTTGCGTGCGTCGCACGGTGGTAGTTTTATTCTAAGTATTGAGTCGATTTTTGTGTCGCATCGCATAAACTCGGATTTTTTTTTTGTGGATTATTGTTTTGCTGTCATATACATACATACATACACATCAACAACTGTAAAATGTCTGAAGGGAAAATCCCACGAAAACCCCAAAGAAAACGAATACTTCACAGAATATCAATCCGCGACAAATTAAAAGTTATTGAAAAACTGGAAACTGGAATTTCTGGGAAAGTTATATCCGAAATGTTTGGAATATCCAGAGGCCAGGTTTCTGACATAAAACGGCAAGCAACGGTGATCAAAGCTTTTGCCAGACAATTCGATGAAGAAAACAATGAAACAGGAAAAAGAAAACGATCAAAACAATTCCGATTCGACTCGACTCTTTATAGTTGGTACATTAGACAACGAGTTAAAAATGTCACTGTGCAACAGAAGGATTTTCTTGCAACAGCAGAAAAACTTAAACAACAACTGGGAGTCACTGGACTGGATTGTAATGAAAGCTGGCTTGATCGATACAGAGAGCGGCACAATATACAAGACAGTGACATAGAAGTAGGAGTCGCGAATTCGGCCTCGTCGGAGGCGGTGGCGGCGGCGACACAAATTGAAAATGTGTCTATCGGCCATGAAGAAAATAACGAGAGAGAAGAGGATTCCCTGAGTCATTTTGATACTGTCATCAAAGAAGAAGTGGAAGTGGAAATGGGAGACGGAACAGAATGGGAATATATTCCATCAGCCAGTGAAGGGGATGCCACAGACCAGCAAGGTGATGATGATGAATCAATGTTGTCGATGTCGGTAATATCTGCAATGGAAGCGGCGAGAAGGGGTATTGATGACGTCATCAAATACATCGGATTAACATCGAATCGAGCGCTGTGGGCACAGTACGAACAATTGCGAGTGACACGTGAGTTGATAATTGACGACCAAAAGAAGTCTCACAATACAACAGAAAGGAAAACAGTTTTTCAAACCCTGAAAGTTGAAAAGTGATTATGATATTTTGAACAAATAAAAATAAGTAATATTTTTCTAAAGACGTGTCGTTTCCAATGATTTGATAGATTTCTCAAAACCTGCTACTATCTACTAATACTCTTTAAATTTTGTAATAACTCGAATGACGTAAAATCGAGTGACGATGACGAGTTCCTATTCAAATGAAAAGAACTCGAATGATGATAATTAGTACTCGAATGACGATTACGTGTATTTGAATGAATGAATATTCATGCGATTTCGTATTTCGAATGATCACTCCATTATTCTAATGATTCGAATACTTTTATCTCGTGTGTTGAAATCATTCGAGCTAGTTAAACGATTGCATTGGTTTTCAATGTTATCTATTTGTGTGTATTCCAACTTCCAACACTCGAAGCGAATTACAACATTCAACCCCCCCCCCCCCCCATACGATTCGACCACGTGCATGTAATGAAAGTTTATTATTGCCCTCAAATGTTCATAAGAAAATATCTCCAGTCGAGCGTCAAATGCTAACTCGATTCTTGATGAATTCATTTTTTCCCGTACAAAGTCGACTTAGGTATTTAGACGTGGAGAGAGAGAAAGAAACAGAATCTCCAATGTGCATTTATTTATATACATAAAAGCAGTTGAAAATGAGTATTCAGCAATCCAGAAGAATATTTCTTCTCTCTGCCTTGCTTTGACTTGCTTGGTTGGCGTTCTGTATCTGTTGCCGACATTATAGCCCGTTGGTGTGGAGGTGGTTTTTTTTTTTTTTAGTATTGATTTTTGTGCCGCATCGGGCTGACGTGCGTACACTTTCGTTTTTTTCTTTCATTCGCATACAATTCATGGATAAGATGGCTGAAACGCCCACGTCCAAACAACAACAGCCAAAAAAAACCGAGACAAAGCGTAAGATCGTGACAATCACACTAAGTGAAAAGTTAAAAGTAATTGAAAAAGTAGAAAGTGGCGTTTCGAGGAAACTAGTAGCCGAGAAGTTTGGGATATCGAAAGGCCAAGTTTCTGACATTAAACGACAAGCAACTGTTATTAGAGCGCTAGCAGCCCTCCTGGATAGTGACGAGAGTAGAAATACAAAGAGAATCACAAAGAAACGATCGAGAGAATTTCGT
Source organism: Sphaerophoria rueppellii (assembly GCA_920937365.1). NCBI lineage: Eukaryota > Metazoa > Arthropoda > Insecta > Diptera > Syrphidae > Sphaerophoria > Sphaerophoria rueppellii. The sequence continues at coordinate 12,460,834 of CAKKXW010000002.1, read as the reverse complement.
CTTGATGCGGCTCTCTACACTTGGTATATGAAACAGCGTTTTAATGACATTTCACTCACTTCAACGGAATTCATTTCAAAAGCAGAAGAATTAAAACAAAAATTTGGAATCACTGGTCTGGTGTGTGACGAGAATTGGCTAACTCAATATAGAAAACGGCACAATATCAAAGACAGTGATGTAGGAATAACGGAATCAGTGGAACATCTCCCACAAACGGAAACCTCATCGGATGCATTGTCGTTGACGCATGAGGAAAACGATGTCGGAGAATCTGAGCAGAGAGAAGAAGGTGAGATGCAACATTTTGAAATTATTGTCAAAGAAGAACCGGAAATGAGAGATGGAATTGAATGGGAATATCCGACAGTTAGTGAAGAGGATGTCACAGTCACATATCAGCAAGGTGGTGAGGTTGAGGATAAGCCGTCGTCGTCGTCGTCGTTGGCAATATCAAGAATAGAAGCGGCGAGGAGGGGAATTGATGACGTCATCAATTATATTGGATACACATCAAATCGAACATTGTGGGAATACTACGAACAATTGCGACTCGTACGCGAATTGATTGTTGAAGATCAGAAGAAGTTAGAACTAAATTCGGTACAGGGTGTTAAGGATGAATTTAGTTTGCCGAAACCGTGATGCTTTTATTGTTTTTCTTAATTGTGATGATTTTTGATGCCTGAATTCTTGTGTAACTTAAAAGCAAATAAATTTAAAGTTTTAAAATTAAGGTTAGAAATTTGTTAAATCTATTCAAAAGCAAGTTTGACCTCAAAAAGCTAGGTAAACCAGGTAAGCTTTATTGGAAAAACAGGTTGTAAGTACGTTTTATCACAATCAAACTTACTTACTTACTTATGGTGGCGCTACAGTCCAGGTCGGACCAGGGCCTCACCCAACAAACTTCTCCAGCCAGCTCGGTCCCTGGCTAGCTGTCTCCAGTTTCGCACGCCAAGTTGGTTCAGGTCCTCTACCACCTGTGTGCTCCACCGGAGTCGCGGTCTTCCTCTTCTGCGACGTATCAAACATAAGTTAAAAATAATTTTATTGCAATTCGAGAAAAAATTAATTTAGTTCTTATTTCCTGTTTTTAGTTTAAACAAGAAATGTTTGTTTTATGTGCCTGTTTTAGAAATTCCTTTTCCAGTTTCAAACTTTTTGGATACCCAAGCTAGATTCTAGTTCTTGTTCTTGGATTCCAACACCCTTGTTTCCGGTTATTGCTTTCGTTTAATGAATTGCAAAACTAATGCCGATTCCGTTCAAAAATTCTGGGCTATCTTAGAAAGAAATTTCACTACGTCGTAGGTACTAATTTTAGAGCAAAGTATCTCTGTAAAACTCGTTTTCTCGAAAACTATTAAACCAATTAATTTAAGGTTGTACGATTTATGTACGTTTTCATATAAAAATAGCCAGCAATTCCTATAAAATTATCCCCCTAATCATATACGCTCATGTGTAGCATTTCTCTCTGCGAATGGGGATTCGTTTAAGTTATGCACATTCATACATATTGTATTTATTGTATTCTCTCCTAAGAGTTGTTCGTAAGAAAATAATCATTATCCGTTAGTGGAAGTGTCTCACTCTTACTCGAACAATTTCATGTAGGTATCCCGTGAAAAGTCGACTAAGTGAGGGCTAGAAATGGAATGTAGCTATAGTAGATATTTATTGGTTAGAACATTTATCATTCAGCAAAATAGAGAGCAAATTTAGGTACCTAAATCTGTACGAATATAACCTAGTCCGAGTCTCTCTCTGCGTGCGTTTGTTTGGCTATCAGTAGGTCGTCGTTGTAGTGGTATTGTGGATTGTGGAATAATTTTGTATTTTGTGTTAATATTGATTTTTGTGCCGCAAGCGAAACGATGAATCGTTTTGATACTCTACCATTGTCAAAGAACCGGAAATGGGAGATGGAACACAATTGGAATATCTTTCATCAAACAATGGTAGAGGTATCACAGATAGGTATGATGATAAAACGAGAAGGGCACACCCAATCGAGCTTTGCAAACACAAAACAAGCAATTGCGCGTTGTGAAAGAATTGTTTATAATTGTATATCGAAAGAAGTGAAATTCTGAAATTTTGGTCAGGTAAGGTTTTAAGGGGTTGACAGTTGTTGTCGTTACTGACTCACTTAGATCAATGCAGATCTATTCTGATAACAGTGATAATTGCTAATCTTACATACTTAAGGTGGCGCTACAGTTCGTTGTGGACTTGGGCCTCAACCAACATTTCCCCCTATCAGCTCGATCTCTAGCTGTCTCCAGTTTTGCACTGAAAGTTGATTGAGATCCTTTTCCACTTGTGTGCACCACCTGAGCCGCGGTCTTCCTTCCCATACTTCTACGTTCCTCGGGAAAAGTATCAAAGGCCTTCCGGGCCGGAGCATTTGTGTCCATCCGAGCCATCTGAGTCTCTGGGCCTTGACCCTTCTGGCTAGGTCCACGTCGTTGTATAACCCCTAAAGTTCGCTTCTTCTTCTCGAATCCATATCAATCAACGATCAGCAAGAGTTATTCTGCGTCTGATCTCGGCGCTAATGTTATTGCACGTGTTCAAAGCGGAGCCTAGGTAGGCAAACTCTTCTCGAGTTGAATACGTCTATTGTGACGTTCTTTTCAAGCCGTAGGTGCCGTAGGTGTTGGATGTCTTCTGCATAGGTAGTATACTTCGTTTTGCCCTCATTAACCGCTGAACCCATTTTTGGTGCTTCTGTGTTCTTCCCATTATATCAATGTCATTGGCGTACGCGAGAAGTTGAACAGACTTTTGGAAGATAATGCCTCTGGTGTTGACGTTGGAGTTCAGCACTATCTTCTCAAGAACGATGTTAAAGAAATCGCATGACAGTGCATCGCTTTGTCTGAATCCTTTTTTGACGTCGAAAGATTCCGTAAGCTCGTTGCTAACCTTGATGGAGCAGTGTGAGTTCTCCATCGTCATTTTGCACAAGCGAACGAGCTTGACAGTGATGCTAAAACTGGACAAAGCTTTATACATTTAATCTCTATAGATGCTGTCATACGCGGCCTTAAAATCAATGAAAAGGTGGTGGGTATCGATTTGGACTTCATAGTTTTTGTTTCAGGATCTGCAGCAAAGTGAAAATTCGATCCATGGTTGACTTTCCTAGTCTGAAGCCACATTTTGATAAGGAACAATCAGATTGTTGACGAAAGGCTTCAGACGCTCTCATATTACAGCAGAGAGGATCTTGTAAGTGATGTAGAGTAGGCCGATTCCTCTGTAGTTGGCGCAGTTTAGTGGATCTCCCTTCTTCAAGAACAGACAAACAAAAGAGGTTGATATAATAACCCTTTGTTCCTGTTTTTCGCAAATTACCTGTGAACTGCTTAGCGGATTTCGATTAAATCTACACAGTACCTATATTAATTGTTTTATCTTATGCGCTGCCTGCTTGTCGGGTGATTTTCTTTGTTCTTAAGTAAGATACCTACCTTTCTGAGAATGCGCATCTATAATTTAATGTAAACACATTTTTCTTTTATGTCTGATTTTATTAAGCTTCTCAGATTTGAGTTAAAAATCAATATAGAATGTATAAAGAACATATTTTATGATTTCGTCCTGACAGAAGATGTATCAATTTTCATTTCTTCCGAAAACATTATACAAATTTCTACCAGCCTCCAGGCAAAAGTTTATCTTCCTTAAAACATACCATTTCCTTGTCTTTTTTTTATATTCTTGTAATAAAGCCTAAGCCGACTAAACGATTGAATATATATATCTCGCACCTGTCATAAATAAATTCTGCTACCATAATTCCATAAACCCATAAGCCCATTTGGGGTCATAAAAACCAAATTCTTCCTTAAAACCCCCTCCAGCTGCCTTTGCTTCAACGGTTTGTGTTTCACTGAGTGGCAAAGGCAAAAAAAAATCACTTCTTATGCAAATTCCCACCGCGCGTTACCGAAAATCCATACATCATCGACAAAAGGCAGTCAGCTTCTGTATTTTCCAACAGGCCACCCCAGCCACGTCCAAACCTTTCGAAAAACCATTCTTTTAAGCCGGTGTGGGACACAGCAAAAACAAATCTCAACATCGCACTAAACTTTGTGTATTGAATAACGATAGCAAAAAATTTAAGGCATAGGGAGGAGGGTCGGTTGGCTGCACCATCCATATGAACCGCACATCTATAACAAGCTACAGGACACATAAATTCAACGAACGAGCGCTGCGAATCAATGTTTGGTGAGGCAAAAAACTGGCCTATTTCTGGGAACACACACATATACATATATCACTTTTGTCTTCTGTGAACTGGGCCTAAATGCGGGAACAAGGGTACAACATCCCTTTGCTCCTTTCGTATTTGAACTCGATTACACGACAATGCCTTTCGTTGCGTTGTTCGTTTGTTCATTCAATACTCTTCCCTTTTATCGAGTCAAGCAATGGGGAGGTTCAAATTCAAACAAACACGCTGAAGTTTGATGTTTCTCATCCCAGAGCACTAGGCGCAGCAGGCACCATCCGTCCACCATTTGAGAGTTTCGAAAGTTTCGCCATTCAGACATCAGGCAAGAGGATGTTGAATAATTTTTTTCTTTGTTCTAAAGTTTCGGAGGAACATTTCGATTGTACTTGAAGTCATCGGCGGCCTAAAAGCTAACACCCACACGAGTCAAAAGAGGCCCCCCCGTCAAGGATCAACTTTTTCGTGCACCTTTGTACACGGCTTGGATGGAATACGTTATACATTTTTTTGTGGGAGGGTGTAGGAGTGTTTTTTGAGACTCGACCTCCTGACATATCGTGTCGGTGTCGTATAGTCGTTTTTGTCGTCTTTGGCTGTGGCGGAAGGAGTAGCAGTGGCCAGAAATTTTTATTGAGTTCCGCTCTATTGATGGCATACAGCAATAAATTCCTTTTTGTCTGTGCGTATTCATTCGAAGGTTTTCAATTGAGTTGGGTGCTGCTTGTGAATCTTGTTCGAACTTTTGGATTGAAGTTCGATGGCGGAAGAGATTGGGGACAACAATAGGATTTATAGGAGCTATCACCGGAATTGAAAAGGACGTTCAGTCGTTCTTATCAGAGGCAGGATACAGGGATATGATTTATTGGAAATACTTTAAGAAGTTTTTTTTTTATAATTTTTTTTTACTAAAGGTGGGGAGGGGTATCATTCTAAAAGCTTAAATTACTTTGAAAAGAAGAAACAAAATTCCTAAAAAATACCAGATAATACCTTAGGCGACCTTGTTAAGAAGTTGAGAAGCTATTGTCATGGCCTTAGCTGTCATTAGATATGTATTTCATGAGTCATATATGATTCATGAAGTCTATCTAACCGGTGTTTCTCTGGTAAATTAATCACATATGATTCATGTAAACAAATAAACGTTCCACCGAAAATGAAAGTGAAATATCAACTTTGGATAAAACCTGATTTTCTCGAACCGACCTACATCATCTATGAAGAACATTTGATTCATGAAACCATACTTTAGCTGTCAAAAAAGAATAGACAAGGTACAGTGCTGTGCCCTGTTGACACGCACCGCAAGGAAAGGGAAAACAAAATACAAAACGGAAACCTCTGATATAAACAGAACATCAAATTTTCCTCTATTTTTTAGGCTTAGAAAGCAAAGAGCTAGAGCAAAGTCTCTTCTACAGCAAATTGCCTCAGCGAAAATTGTGTAAGGATGATTTGTACCGCTTCAAAATCAGTTGAAATCTATGGCAGGAAGAGCTGCGCTACGATCCTTTCACCGCGTAAAGGAAATGGATCTCACCTCAGGTTCCAATGCACACTGCAACAGCTAGAGTTCTGCTAAATGAGATCGGATCCATTTCGGATTGAAATAGCCACCTTAAATGAAGTAAATAACAGTAAAACCTCTTACCAAATTCTTTTTGTGGCAAACTTTTCTTCAGTGAAGCATTGTCTCACAGTACAAATTCAGATTAAACAAACATTTCGAACTCATCAAAAAAAGAAACTGCTTTTTCGTATTAAATTATTTGGCACATTTTGATCGAAAGTCGTTCGAAACCTGTCAAAATGTCAAATAATGATGCTGAAAATCCAGATGTTGATAACGAACCTTCAACATCCACAAGGACCCGCAACTTGAACATCAGCAGAATCAACAGTGTTGCTCGTCGAAATCGAATAAGAAGACAACGAATGCGCAGCACCTCAGGGTTTGTGCGATTTCAGAGGCAACAGCAATATTTCATCAAAAGAGTTTACCTCCTTGCCTTAGCCTTTATTTCTCTATCGGTTTTCCAATGGATTTTAATTGTCTCAAAGTAAGTATTGAAGGTAATTGGTCTATTTTTTTCGTAATTCAATTTTTTGTTTCAGTCCACTATTTGTCGATTTTATGATGGATAAATACTACATACCCCTGATAACTGGACTTTTAGCGCTTATGCTGTTGACAGTATTTGTTGTAGTTCTTGAAATTCGATATACCGAGCCGTACAATTGGATAGCTGCATATGCAATTGTTGAGCTTGAAACTGTGGCTCTTATCCAGTCTCCTTTGGAAGCGGATATGAATGAAATTGGGTTTTGTTTTCTTGCAACAACTCTAATTAGTATTGTGTTCAGATATATTGGAGTTTGGTGTCCTGTGAGTTTGGTTTTTTGTAAAAAAAGAAAATAGTTTTTTTTATTTAATTTTGACGTTCTTCATTCTGTTTAGAGGGACTTGACACAAGACGTTATTTGCATTATTTTTGCGAGTTTGTTCTTTTTCCTTTCAGCAACCATAAGTCTCATTGTACTCTTTCAAACAGAAATTTTGTATATGAGGCTGACTATTATTTTTGGAATGATAGTATTTCTCTTGGTGGTAAGATTTTGTTTGTGTTTTCAGCAAAATGAACTTAAACTATTTTTTTCTTTTTTTGGTAGTATTTGATGTTTATGTCTCAATTGATAATGGGAAACAGAACTGGAACTCTGCGTTGGAGTGATTTGTTGTTGGCTGCCCTGATGGTGTATTTTAATTTTGTGCTGCTTTTCAGTTCGGTTTTAAATTTGTGGAGGGAAGTATGTCATTTGAATCTTTTTGAGTTGCATAGGCCCGACCACTAAAGAAAAGACGGTTCCAAAAACTATATTTTATAAGTGAAAAAATATTTAGAAGGAAATGTTTCAGGATTAATTTATAAAAGAGCCGATAAGTATCAGCTGTTTATTCGATTATATATACTTACATAATAAAATGAATGAAATTAAGTTTTTTGATGAAAATTTGAGGAACCGTTTCCGAAAAACTCAAATTCCTCGATGTTTATCTACAATGCAAAGTTGAGAAGCACTTTTATCATGACAGATTGATACTCTGTATCATTGGATACAAAAGTTTGCATGTGAACACGGGAAATAACGCTGGAAGTAGCGCTGGAATTTGATACGTGTCAAACTAAGCTGTCATCTGAACTCAGAAGTGTCATAATAAAATATGCCATTTGCATTATTAAAACTTACTACAAAAGTAATAGTTCAATCGTAGCCACTTTTCGCATATTACGCGATGATTATGGTCATCATAATCCACCGACTACGAAAGCAATCGGTAAAACTATGCAATTTAAAGAGAGTGGAAGCTTTACTGATGCCGCAAGGCCTATGCATCATCATAATGCACGTTCAGTTGAAATTATTGCTGCTGCTAGAACAAGTGTTGCTGATTTCCCTGCATACACTTCAATTGAACGAGACGTACACCTCAATATGGAGTATTTTTCATTTGGATTTGTATCTCCATCCTTACAAAGTTCAAATCACGTAACAATTGAAGCCCGCTGACTACTCATAACGCCATAATATGCTTTTCATATTCGTTCCCAGACTCACATCCCTCCTCTTCGGATGTGGAACTGCAACGGCTAAATATGATAAGCTCATTAAACTCTGACTTAAACAGCATTGTTCACTGGGGAATAAATAACAGAGTAGAGTTTAATGCTTCAAAAACTCAATGCTGTCTTGTATCGTTGAAGCGAGATATACCCCCCTTGCCACTGTCCATGAGTGGCACTTGCATCAGTGAAACCGAACATCTCGAGATTCTCGGTATGTGCATCACTGACCACCTATTGTGGAATGATCACATATGCGATGTCGCCAAAAATGCCGCAAGATGTTTAGGTTTTTTAAGACGATGCAAGAATTTGTTCTCCCCTTCTGATGGTAGCCAGATCTACAAAACATATATACGTCCAAAACTTGAGTACAACTCCCACGTTTGGGCTGGTGCTCCAGCAACGTACTTAAGTCTTTTGGACAGTATACAGAGCAGAGCATTTAAGATGATTGGTGACCTACCATCGTTGAGACATTTACGTCACTCGAACATCGACGTAACGTCTCATGCCTCACCCTCTTTTACCGCCAGCTGCATTCCTCCCCTTAAGATATTCAACCGTAATACCCGCGCCTCCAGGAATGCCCATCAGTTCAACCTCGAGCCTAACTTCGGACGCACGGTCATGTTCAGAGAATCGTTCTTTAGCCGTACTACGCGAATGTGGAACTCGCTTCCACACTCTGTCTTCCCCAGCACTGCAATATTCAGGAATTCAATACCAATGTTAACCGACACCTCATCCTTAACCCTCTCCGTCTATCCCACTTTCCTTAACGCTCGCACTGTGCTTTGGCATAAAAAAGGAACAAAAACCCCTTGAGTATGTGCATATTATAAAAAAAAAAAAAAAATTGCATCCAGAAATTCAATTCGGAACGATATTGTCGAATCGTATCGAATAATTGTTTTTTTTTAGCCGGCGATTCAAGATCATGACTTGGACCTTTGGGCGATATGTAGTGCTAACACAACAGGACGGGGCAACAAGCCACATACCACTATAGCGCTATTGCGTGAGAAGTTTTGTGGTCGCGTAAAATCACGTTTTGTTGACGTCAATTACACACTAACATCATGCGGTTTGACACTGTTAGATTCTGTTCTGTGGGGCTACGCTGAAGACTGTGTCAACGCGAATACCAAAATCAACAATACGACGGAATATTGGTAAAGGTGCACACTCAACAAAAATGTACAAGGGAATATGTATCGTATAAATGCACTGCCCACTCAACAAAAGTGTCCGAGGGAAAACGAGTTCTTGTTATCGCACAGCCGGCAAAACGTGGGCACTTCGGTAATAAGGGGCTATAAAAGTATAAACCTCAATCACTTCGGTTGCAAGCTTTGAATTTATATAGTTTTTCGTCTCCTGCCTAATAGTTTTTGCAAAACCTGGATGTGACTTCTACCTCGCAAAATGTAAAATTCTATACTTTATTTTGGCTTTGCGTTTATTTTACTGCTGTTCGATTTTGGTTGATGACGGCGTTGTTTGGTGCCGTGCTGTGTAATGTAATGGTAATTGTTGCCGGCTGCTCGGCGTCGTCAGTGCCTTGTATGAATAAAATTGCTGGAGTTGAGGTTAGTGTAACGCTTGCACGTTTTCAAGAGTTTTGTTCAAATGCAGCTCTCTAGACTGTTGGGTCGTTCTGGAACTCTCTTGGTTGTGGTCAGCTTCAACTTTTTACGGTTTCAGACATGCATTCCGCTGGAGTATTGCTATAGTAATTTAAGATTTGGCTGCTTAGTTAAATAAGTAAGTTCAAAGAACTAAGTCCACAAAATTTCACGGAAAAACAAGGCATTGTGAGGACACAACTGACAATCAATTTACAATCGTTGATTTTCCAATAGTCAACTTCGCCAACTTAAACAGTTCACGTCTGCTGAAAAAAAGGCTAACTAATCACGCCACTTGATAAAAACTAAACGGAATCGGAAGTACCTACCTTTTCTTTAACCACATCAAACTAACTATCTCCTCCATCACCATCAGCATGCCCATCCTAGCAATAGAATTTTCAATTTATACAAACACAAATTCCCTGGCACAATCAATTCAAGCCCAATCCCACGTTTATCTTACCCCTTTCAATCTACTCTCATCGAACATGAAAGTCAATTTTCACACCCCTTCTTCCAAATTGAAAAACCAAAAACAAAACCATCCACTTATCTAGGGAGTAAGAGTCTAAATCTAAATTGTTTTCAATTACATCAGAAAAAAATGCCCGACAAGAAGTTACCAATAACACGTCAGCAAGTAAAAAAAAGCTCCCTACTGTATGATGGCTTCTTATGGCTAAGCCTGGTGTTAAAAATCAGCTGGCACCCAAATAATATCCTTTATCCTGCCAAGAATACGAACTGACACGAATGTTTAAGGACTGAACAAAAATCAACAAACAGCTGATGAAAACCACCCAAAAAAAGTATCAAACAAAAACAACAATTTTCTCTTTCCTCTCTCCTGTCTGCTGGCTAGCTCATTATAGTCAGGCCGCCTTCACACCACCCGTGTAAGCACGTGCTCATGTAGAATTCAAAACATTTATATTCTTCTTCATTTGGAAGATTCTCATGCGGCTTGTAAATATTCAACCTTACCAACGGCAGGTCTCCTTTGTTTGGTAATTGTGTGGGTGTGAAGCATGCGTTCTTGAAACATGAGAAAGAGAAAAAAGCTTTCACTCTCTTAAATGAGTATATTACTTTTTAAGCAGGCTATTTGAATGCCAAACCAATATTGAGACCGGAAAAAAAGTCTCCGTCCGATGTATTTTTAAAAATAGCAAACAATACGTCCTGAATCGAGGACCTTCATGGCACATTGTCTTAGGTCAGCAAACTTTGAACGAAATCTTAAGAGAATTTTTGTAACGAAAGCTTTAAGAGAGCTTTGAATAGAGATTCATATCGGACAACAACAGACGACCGAATGACTATTTCCCGAGGAGATCAAGGACATTTGTTCGCATCCTTTCCATTAAGTCGATTAGATTCGCTGGAAGAATACCTACGCTCCTTGATAGAAGGACTGCTCGGTTGGGAAGAATTTTCCAAAACAAAACCTTTGGTGTAATTGCGAGATTTTGTCAGTCGTGCGTCAACGTTTGTTCCGAAAACACTGTTTCCGGTTTTTGTGGTTGTTCGTTGTTATTCGAATAAAGGAAATTATATCAAATCGGAATTTTCCCGTTTAACTTAGTAGACTTTTGACAAAATTAGAAAATTGTATATCCTCCATTTTCAAGTATCCTTTTGTTTTTAATTTTAATCACGCCAAACAAAACAATTAATCGACTGTGAAGACGAAGTAATAGGTCCTTGGAATTGCCTCTGGGCTGTGTCTGGCATAAAATCGATTCCATATATTATAATAAGATATCCTGACGAGCCTTGTGGCAAAAGAATAATAAAAAAATTATATATTCTTTGTAAAGTTGTCTATATTTCTTTCCACAGGACTTGTCTTGTCCTTGTGTTTAGTGTAAATTATGATTGAATTATAGCTTCAAGTCCAAACAAAAAATACAAAAAAAAATCGTGTAGGCTGACAGCTTAAAACCCAGGATCAACGAAAATATAAAAAATCACAAAATTCTCTGGGAGTTTCAAATAAATTTAGAATCCTGTATCTCGCCGCGTGCCGAACCGTTTCGTCCTCGTTTATAAATTTTGTGTTCGTCTATTTCGGGAGAATCGTTTCGACGGAAACGGAAAAAAAAATTGTCGTGAGTGGCGTGTGTTATTTCCTTTCGTCTATCTGAATTCGATTGGATTCGTTCGTTTTGCCGGTTTCGAATGGACGAAGGAGTGTGGTGAAGTGGTGTTTGAGTTGCGTCATTTTTGCGTGATTCCCCTATCCCTTGCTTCTTTGAAGGGTGAATCTCTTAGCTTGATTTAATGTCTTCGTAATGGCCAATTAAATAAATGAACATGCCTCTGTCCGCATAGACAACTCGCTACACTAACCCCATTTACCCCATCAAATAGCGTCATTGTCGCCGTTCATTTGTGCTGTCATCCCTCCAATAATTTTATTGACAGCCAGAAATTCTTCGTTTCCACTTTAAACGTGTCCGTAGTAGTATCTATTATTTTTGTTTGTGGAAAGGAAATCGGCCATAATATAACCGCTAATTGGATAATATTTTGAAATTTTCTAGCGGGTAAGTTATGACTTTGGCAAAAGAAACCCATTTAACTGTAACACACAATAAAATGCCCTTTGTCGTCGTCGGGGGAGGGAATATTTTATAGCAGTGGCGACGCGGCTCGACGGCACAAGTAAAATTTTTGTTTTTATTATTTCCACGCCAGAGTTGAATTCAGGGCTTCTTGCAATAATAATAATAATGAAATTATTTTTTAGAGGGTTCGGGCCGGGGTTAACAAGTTTTGTGTGTCGCTTTTGTTTTTCTGGGAGGGTGAACATTGTTGCCTTCATTGACACTTTCAATGATTTATTGTGTCGAAATTAAAATATGCCAACAAAAGGAGGGTTGGTTGTTTTGTTGTTGGCGGAAAAGTGAAGACATAATTCGTGGAATCTAAAGTTAGTGAATTTATTTTTATGTAGATTTTAGCTTTTTAATGATATTTTATGGGTCTAAATGATGGTCTGTTTGTTTCTTTTCTTTTTGGTTTGATAATGGAATAAAAGGAAAGTTAACGACTTTTGTGAGTTTGATAATAATTTAATTATTGGGTTCTCGGAGTTCATTTAAGCGATTTAATGGACTTTTATTTGAATTCAGATTTTGAGGGGCAGCTTCTTGTTAACTGTGAGTTATTGTGTTGAGAATTTCGCTGGAAATGTATTTTTTTTTTTCAAATTAAGAAAACTTCGATATATTTTAATAAAAAGGATGTAATTGCCCCTACATTTTAGTTTATGCAAATGTAAGATTCTACTTTAACTATAATAGGCTTAAAAAGACAGCTATTACGAGATCGAGAAATTGTGTGCATGACTGGGTCGTACGAACTTGCTCCTGTCTTCAAATTATCACAAAAATTAAAAATTAAGCATCAAGTTAAAATTCATAAATACAAAATAGATCTCTCAAAATACATTTTATCTGAAAAGATTTGATGTCATAGGATTTTCTAAATATTATTGATTTTTCAGATTACTTTAAAAAAAAAATGTCTTATAGCCGTTTTTTAAAATTAATTTCTTATATATAAGATTTTTAAAAAATGTCTAAAAATTAATTTGGGTATACACAGCCAAATTAATAAACATAGACTACCAAAGGACTACCGCTTTAATAAAATAAAATTTATCTTAAGTGACGTTTACTAACTTAGTCCATCTTGAGAGGTGGATTAGCAAAGGACTAAGTAAGAAATATGTCAATCGTGAAAGAAAAAAATAAACGTCTGTGTGAAAATAAATTTCTGATATTTCCTTTTTTTAACTACATAAATGGCTTATCCAGTATCCACTTTTAATCCACAGTCTAACTGTGATTGTTAGTGGAGAACTTGCCGCCTCATCGATGTGTTGGCCAAGTATTTTTGTGGCGGAGCTAGATTGATATGGGCAGTATTGTGGTTCAAGATGTCCATTGGAGAATCGGTATATTTCTGAGAAAAAGAAGGCTTATATCGAATGGAGGCCACAAAACACTGAAACAACCGAAGATAAAACACACCAAAAGCTTTCCACTCCTTCTTTTTTTGTTTGTCCTCAATGATTAATTTGCATTTTTATTTATTTTGCTTTCAATTCAAGCAAACAGACAAATTTGGTGTTTAATTTTTTTTTCATTTTTCAAATTGGCTGTCAAATATCAACAGAAACAAAAATTCCTAAAGGGTAATTTTTGGTTAATACTCACTATTCTGGGATCATTTTATTTTTATTAATGAGAAATTTAAGGCCATGGACTAACGCTTAGACTATGGACCAGTTAGACTGTGTATTAAGAGTGCACCAGGCGTTTTTTTTATTAATATGGCTGACAGTTTTTAAGAATATGTAAATATACATTTTATAATGGAATTCAGATTTTTAAAATCGATCTGTTTTTGAGATACAAAATTTTGAAAAAAAAAATAAGTTAAAAAATATTTTTTTTTAGATACAAAAAAAATTTGAACACAAAATATTACATGAGAAATATACAGATACGTGCTTTCAATAAATATATACGCTGCTACTTTAGTTTTTTCAAGAAGATCTTAAAACAAAATCGGTTCTATGTGAGATACCGGTTAGGAGCAATATAAAAATATTTTTGAACATAAAATGTTTCACATAAAAAAATATATAGAAAAATGTTTTAAGAAAATCGTAGGAGTCGGTTTTGGTTTTTAGCCAAAAAAGTGTGGTGGTTTCCATAAATTTTGATCTTAAAAAAAAAATAAAAAGAAAAAACCCATGCGAATTTGCTCAAACCTCAAATTTTCAAGTTTGAAGTCAATCGGATTAGTCGTTAAGGCTGTAGATCCGTTTACAGACAGACAGGCAGAAGGATGGAATCGCCATAACAATACGAATTGAGCTTAAGCTTTAAATGGAAGTTGTAAAGGCGTGAGTTTGAAAACAGATGACCTAGTTTGGTTTAGCCTTGAAGTAAGCAAAATATTTAATCTCAAATCTTGTCTGTATTTAATATCTTCTTCCTTTAGAGGCGGGATTTTAAATTGGTATTTGGTATTACAGTGAGATGACAGTGAGTATCGCCGCCGCGCCCTAGCTCTCTTGTTATGAGAGCCATAATGGTTCAAAGAATTTAGATTCGACGTTAGATCGATGCGTCCCAAGTAGCGAAAATTCACACCACGAGTTCTCAAGAGCCTTCCCAATTATTGGTGAACAACTAGAGATAATCCTCGAAAGCAACAGTAGTAGTAGCAGAAGAATAAATCGAAGAAGAAGCTAGAGCAGCATATAACCTAAGTCAATTAAATATTATAGTTTAAATATAAATAATTGTGTTTCTTTAAATTTCTGTTGATATTGATGCTTTTCGATTTGCTTAACCCAGTCAGACAATCAAAAACCAAAGTAACGATTTTCTTTCGTTGAACTACTGAGTGACCATCATGTGTGAACCCTTGTGAAGTTCCGTAAATATTTCCCGCCAATGGAGAGGTGACATAGATCGGTTATAGCTAGCAATCATTGAAAATTTCTGTCAGGATTTTTTTTCCTGCCGTAATTCTATCATTGGAATTATGAGAAATTGAAACACAGTTCATTGGAATTATACAAAATTGAATCTCAAATCATTGGAACGATTCGTTTCATTTTCTGATCAAAATTCATCAACTGTTCAGGAAAACGAATTTCTTTACGGAAAAAAGAAAAACACATTTTTAAAGAAAAATAGTATGCGAACTTGTATTTTTTTCTCAAATTCTTTTGGTATTTCCCGGTCGATTGGTATATAAATTGCATTAGTTATCAAAAGAAAACTTAGTTGAATATCCATTCAAATATTTTTCCTGATGGATTTCAATGATCGCTATAACTGACTAGAAAAATTCCAATGATGTGTTTCAATGATGAAAACCAATAATAGTTATAACTGGCCTCTAAGAAGTACATACATAATAATAAGAAGCATTCATTTCTTCTCAATAGTAAACCTTTATTTTTATACCTGTAACGTAGCCAATTGAAAATCCAAAAACAACCATTACTACATTTATATAAATATTACAAACCATCCGGAGAAAAGTTTGGCATAGGTTATGATTGCATTCAATTCCGGTGTTTACGAAGGAAGGAAGGAAGGAACGAACAATATGCTCGAATAGAAGTTGTTGTATCTGAGAAACCAAATTTCTTGGTTGACGTGTGGTAGTGTCTTCTTGATATATACACTGCAAATCCTTCTAGCTTGTGTGCAGTGAACGTACACATTGGTTTCACTCTCGAATTAGATAGCTCTTCCTGCAGACTTAGATTGAAAAAAAAAAATTATGGATGCTCACGCTAAGAAATTTACTAAAAATATTTTAAAAATAAATTTGAGCATATTTAGTTTGAATTGAAAGACTTGACAACTCCAACGCCAGAAAAAAAAATATCAAGCATCAGAAAGAGGAACAACTTCGGAATCAGGCTGTATTGCTCACACAGAAAATTCAGTTCCCTTCGTGAGCAACTTTCCCCTTCATTCCTCGTTCCTGTCGCCTACAAACTCACTCGTTGTCGTTAGGCGATTGAAAAATCCCCGTGTAGCCAGACACTAAGGGGCCAGTTATAGCGATCATTAAAAAATAAAAACCATCATTAAAAGTTGGATAAGGGGCCAGTTATAGCGATCATTAAAAACTATCATTAAAGATTTTCATTTGGACAATGTGGTGTGTTATAGCCTGATTTTATATATCAAGTTCATATCAATGATGGCAAATCCATTGAAATATTCTTTTCTGGCAAAAAATAATCAAAAAAAAAACATTTTTGATGAAAAATGCATTAATTTATTTTAATTATGAAAATTCGTTTTAATGACAAGCTAATAATTAAATTTCAAAAAAAGAAACACTTTGTTCCAGTGTTTGTGTTCCCTCTTCATCTTTCATTAAAAAATTTAATGAATAATTTTCCATCCAAAATGGTTTCAAAAATAAAAATAAATGCTTGAATGACATTAAAGTAATAACATTTTTTTAATGATCGCTAAAACCACACGTAAGTAAAAAAATTTCATTTTCATGTGTTCCAACTTTTAAGGATTATTTTTAATCATTGCTTACTCAAAATTTTGTTTTGATTGCCGTGTGCGAATTGGATGAATTGTGGTTAAAAATGGATGAATTTTTAACCACTACTGTCATATTTTAACCTGCTCCGCAGCTAGTCTAATTTTTAACACATTTTATTTAATGGCGAAGTGTCAAAATTTAACCAAACGTCAAGTTTTAAACTCTTTTTAACCCAATTCGCACACGGCCGAAATTAAGGAAACTGACAGCCGACATCAATTTTTTGAAATGTCTCTCTATTTTTCATTTCATTTCATTTCATTTCAATTTCTATTCATTCTTCTTAACTGTATATAAGGCTGAACCCTGAACGCCTACTTAAGCTATTGGACCAAGACAATGTTAACACGCAAATTCTTGGGCACGATTTGCTGTAGAAAAGAGGGTTTTAACATCGATATTAAAAAAAGCATGGATTTTAGTTTCCAATCTCTGTGCATGCACATTTCCGTCTCAGTCAAAATTAGGCCTGTGTCGTTCACGATTGATTCGTTCATTTTCGGTCACGATCAAAACCAAAAGAAGAGTAAAGAACTGTTGACGAACAAATGGAAAATTTCAAAATGGGTTTTCGAATGAAAAATAGAAAGTTCTTGATGAAAACCAAGGAAAACTCATTCGTTTTCAAAGGGAAAATTGCATTTAATTGTACTTGCATTGGTTTTCAAATTGAAAACTGGAAAATTTCAAAATGGGTTTTCGAAAGGAAAATAGAAAGTTCTTAATTGTGAACTCGAAAAACTCTGCAAGAGCAAGAAGGACATCAACACCCAAAATCAAGTTTGTGCATAGAATTTAAGGTGCATTGGTATGTTTGTATGTTCGTTAGGGACTCTTAATCCGCTCAATCGTCAGTGCATTTTTTTGAAAAAAAACGAGGAAACTTCTTACGCTATAGAGTCATAATTGGTAGTGTTGTGTGGCTTGTCACCCCGTCTAGTTAGAACCACATATCGTCCAAGTCATGATCTTCAATCGCCGCGCCGACGCGCGAAAGAAATCGGTTATCATTCCACTAAATCTCTCCGAATTTTCCAGCTCTTCCGCCGGCCGCCGGACCAATAACACGTATTAAATGCCAGCGCTACCAACTTGGAACCACGAAATACATAAATGACTCGTTACAATAAATTTACATGAATTTTATTTCGAAGAAAATTCATAATGACTGAGTGAACTTAATTTTACTTCTAATCCTTGACAGTGAAATCAAGCCTCTTCTCCTCAAACGCATTGTTCATTTTTTCAAATACGTTTTACAAAAAACTAGCTACTTTTTCATTTATTAATTATTGTTTTGTTAAACTTTGATAAATATTTTCCATATATGTGCAGGCCACTTAACCAGTCTTAGAATTTTCATTTTGTTTTGCTTTAGGGGATCTTGCACTTATATAGAACTTGGCGACATTATTCTAGTCCAGTCATTTAAGGTCATATAAGGTGAGAATCTCGGAAATCGAAATACTCAGTATTTTCCAACTTCAAACCTTGTATTATGGCATACTCAAGCTGTTCTCAAAATAATTGCCGGCATCCAAAAATATTAGATTTTTGAGAGCAGGTTGAGGATGCCAAAATACAAGTTTAAACGACAAAACAATTACTACCCAAGAAGAGCTGAGGAGAACTAGTTGAGTTTGAAAATACTTCGACTAAGTTTAAATGGTCTTTGATTTCAGAAAAACTCTATCACCCTGTTACCGGCTTTTTGGCGATATTTTTACATTCTAAGATTGCTTCCGTATTTCTGTAAAAAAACAAAATTTGTTTTTAGCTTATAAGCAATTATATAAAACAAATTCAAATCAAATTTCTCCAAGAGGAAATTGTAAAAAATGCATTTAAACTACAAGCGACCAGTCGTACGCTTAAAATTCCAATATCATTTTAATTGTTTACTTTTATATGAATTCTTGATCACTCCAATTTCTCAGGTTCCCACATTCCATATTCATTACACCGCAGATTAAAGTTACCAAAATTGTTCTTTTGATGCACTTTTTGCCCTCCGGTGTAACAACCATTTCACAAAGTAGCTCCTACAAGCAAACGAACCTAAATTAAAGTACTTTAATGTCCTTTGGGATTCTTCATGCCAAAAATCTGTTGCTGAAGCTCTTCAAAGAACTCATCTCATTTGATTACTTTCCTCCAAAACTTAGCTCCAGCTCGTACCAAAAGAAAAATGAAAAATACAAGAAAAAGAATCCTCTTTTAATAATTGGACAAACTAAAACACCTCAGTCTCGCAGTCAAAAAGTTAAACACGCATTTGCATTCAAAACCGTTTCGACTTGAAAGTTCAGCCCTCTTGAGTCCTTGCTCCTTGCCAATCTGCCTTATAATACTGGTTGCCGTTGCTGCTTTATTATCATCATTCTCATTGCGCTGTTTTGTTTTTGTTATTGTTGTTGTTATTGCCTCGATGCTGTGGTGGTGCGGCCGGCGGCAGCGGTGGTGTGGTTGTGTGGTGTTGTTATTGTTGTTGCTTTGATGAGATACTTTTGTGGGTGCGTTCGGGTCGGTCGGTCTATATTGGTAGGTAGTTTGGGTAGGAATTTTGTGGGCCACAAGGACAAGTGCCATACTTCCTCTTATCTTCCGTATTCCGTTTGTTTTTGATTAAACTTTGATGTCTGCTTGTGGCTTGAAATCTCTCAAAATCCTTGTCGTTGTTTTCGAGCCTGTCATCGGAGTCGTTATTTTGTGGGTTTTGATAGTGTGATTGTGATTATGATTTTGCTGGTTTACCTCGATGACATTTTGTTGTTAAATAGGCTGTTGTCGGTTGAAACCTCAAATGAGAAAAAAAAATATTAATTTCATCTTTTCTTCGCTTCGTGTGCAATTAATTCCGACCCAAAGAAAGAATACAAGTTTTTCCATCATTAGATGCTTGCGACGCTTTGGGTTGTCTCCGAAGTTAAACAAAGCACCAAAGATGTTGTCAGAAGCACACTCTTTCAATTAGTCCTCATGGAATTGCTTAACCGCAAAGAATCTCGATAAGGGACAACAGCGAAGGCCAAACTTTTGATCGGCCTTCTGGGGTGTCAAAGAATGCAAAAAAAAAGAAGATTAATTTTTGTAACTTAATTAGAATGATCAAAAGGTTTGAGTTGATTTTTCCGCATGAAATAATTTCTTTCCGGGCATGATGTCCTTAATATTTGATTTTGTTTTTCCGTTTCTAGATTCTCTTTTTTTTCGGGAGCTCTGATCAGTTTTATCCCCTAGAGAAAACGTTTCTTGAATAAAGGATTATAGACATTGGTAGCACCAACCTCCCCGGAAGAAATGTAATCGTGTAGCCTATTTTGGTACTTGTGTTCTAGTGTGTAGGCACTTAAGGACGAAAAAAGAGTGAGCAAAAAAATTGTATAAATAATTTACGGTTGGCTGAAAACGAGTAAACATTTTGGGGATTTCTTCTTCTCCTTGTTTTTTTTTTCTCCTTCTGAAAGTCAGCCCAGCCAGCCATCAGGATTCAGGATGTTCAGGGAAATTTATTATGTGTAAGGATCTCAGTGACAGGTTTTGCTGATTTTTGCTTTTGTGGTTCTTCCAACGTTTTCCGGCAACTCCTCCTATCGAAATATATATTCGATGGGAGAAAAATATATGTGAAATGGTTTTTTTTTCATCTCTCATTATTTAGGCGTATGTCTGTGGGGTAGAGACCGGATATGATGTAAAGTACAGGTGTATCGTCGGATTTTAAGCTGTCATCTTTGTGTTGCTACGTTGTTCTTTTTTTTAAGTTTTTCTTTGTGGCAGTTTATGTTACCAATTCTGAAGGATGGTATTTTAAATTTATGATTGAATATAAAAATTTACATTTTTTGCTTTGCTGTAAGGATAACCGAGACGATTCGTCGTCGTCGTCGTTTTCGTCATGACGTCAAAAATGAGTTTTTTTTTATAGAACAATCAGCCTTTTTAAGGCTATATAATATGTGGAACCACGATTCATGACTTCTTGCTTAGTTAATCAAAGTAAGAGTCGATTTCCGGGAAGATGTTTAAAATTCAAGAAAAAAGGATCCTGAATAGCTAGGAGTTATACGGCTGGCAGACACAGAAAATGGAAGGTACTCGTACGTTTAGGGAGATAATGGTGGCAATTTCAGCAAAAAGGTTCCCGTTCAATGAGTGATTTCTTGTGAGTAATCGATGTTGAGTTAAGAATTTAAGACTATAATATGAAACGTTTTTTTTTATGTGTCATGAAAAGTAAGGATGATTTTTTTAGAAATAATAAACTTAAATTTGATCGAGGATGTGATGAGAGGATTTGTCGGGAGGTTTGATAATTTATTATGTTTATGTTTTTTTTTTTTTATGAAAAGCTGTGTCGAGAAGATTTGTTGTTGTGCACGTGTGTAGTTGTGTAGATGTAAATAAAGTGGAAAAATGTATTTTAATTCATGAGTCATCGGAGAGATTTATGTTTCTTATCGTTCTACTATAAAGGTAGGAATTGCATTCATGTACAGCAGGTACCTATAAATGCTCTTAAAGCCTTAAAGCGAAATTCATTGCATTCAATATTTAAGCTGACATTTATTTATCGATTATATTTATTTGCTGTTAAGTTTCAATTTCGATTTTCTGATATTTCCATATCAAATTCTTCCGTCAATAGCTTCAATAACATGAAAATCACGCAATTTAAATGCAATTCTACAATCGAAATACGCCACTCATTACGAGCGAATGCAAGAAAAAAACTAAAAGTCCAAAGTACCGAGCATCAAGTCAACCCATTGCTGTTACCATTAACATTCAATTACCCAACTCATTATTATTATTATGTATTATTTTTATTTTTATAGCGCACTTTTAACCTACTTCCGAGTGCGGCACACTTCTTCAGTTCCGGGTCAAATGACCCGCAGAGTTATAAAACTTATTTTTCTCAGAATTTTACGGTTTACGGTGTGCATTTTACTCACACCACACATTCTCATTAAAAACGAATGCTTACAGAAAGCATAAGCATCGTACAGCTCAAATACTCTAGCTTCAGAACCAGAAGTATAATTACTCATGCGAAATCGAAGGACAATCCACTCCACACACAAAATCCACGCAGTCCTTTCACGTACAGCTACCGCAAAGGCGGTATGAGGTGACGATATATGGCAATATGGGTGTTGGTTGTCATGCTGGCCGCTGTTGTTTTGCCTCAACAGATTCTCAATGCATACCTACATACGTAACCGGAAACTGCCTACAAGAACGAAAGAGAGAGTTGTAGGATGCGTTGGATTTAATTACACTATGGCACGGTGATGGGGCATCGCATCATTCGAAAAACTGCAGACTCTCGTTAACATCGCAATTCAATTACCTTTCATTGGGCTGATTTAATGAAAAGTTCAACTGCAGTCAGGTGGGGGGACGTTTGTTGTTCGTTAGTGTCAGGAGCTTTATGGTTTTGGTTTAAGGATAGAAGGATTGAGGGTGAGATTATAAAGGTATTTGGAGCTGTGAAACTAGCAATACTGCAGACGTTGTTTATGAGTGGCTCAAGCGACCAAACGAATCCCCGTTTATCTATGGAAGATGTGAATTATTGCGTAGAGATTGCTTTAAATAAGATTCTTAAAAGTATTGTTGTCAGGTTTCGGTTGGATTTCACGTCACTTTCTATTTGAAACATAATTTTTCAATTATTGTGGTCTTTAAAATAAAAATGTTATGCACCTGAAAAAGAGAAAAAATTGAATACAATATAGAACTTTTGTGCTATATTTTTATATTGAAGTCATAAGTCCGGTAGCTAGTCAACTTGCGAAATTCCCCTTAAAAATGTTCACATCCAATCGAAATAATTGATAAAATTTTCGAACACGAAGTTTTCGAAAATGAACATTTCAACGATAATATTGCTTGGATAATGCTTTGCCTTTTTGCCTTTGAATGAATGCTATGCCAGAAATCGGTGTTTCCAACATTCAGCGAATGTGCTATGCTTACCTCCACAATATAGGAACGGTACAAGTACCTATAAAACATGGCCCGTTCCAAAATGGAAATTGAAGCCGATGGCAAATTATAATTCTGTTTATGCTTGCCTGCGTTTCAAGGCGGCTTCCCGCAGCCCGTATTAACCAAAATGAACGCGACCACTCACACAATGCTCACTAAATAGTCTGTACTGTGAATGTGGTGAACACATTGTAACCCGCAAGTGGATCGCTCGCATGTGTGAAAATTGTGTTTTTTTCCTGTCATCCAGAGGGAGGGATTGTTTTTCGGTCATTTTTAGCGAAGGATCATTGAAAATCTCTTCAAAACTGTTTAACAAACAGTGGGGTATTTGTGTACGTTTTCCTTGAACAAAACATGAATAAAAGGCATATTTGATTCTTGGAAAGAATAGTTTCACTTCATTATTAAATTGAAAAAAAAAGTGAATTTGACAAGTATGTTTGATAGTATTTGTTTCTACTGTCATTTGAGACCATGACTGGATGACTTTGAGGAAGGAATGCGAATTTGAATAGCTAGACCATCTGGACGAGTTCCATCAAAATGAGATGTACTTACCTACAGACATATAATTATGGTGAAGTTAATGGTAATTGCGTCATTTTATGCGTTTTTGAAGTCGATGTTTCTGGTACGATTGCGGTTATAATTGCCTGCATTATTGTCGAGAGCACAGTCATGGATGCGAGAGTTTATGGAATGGTGGTCGAACGACATGAAACTGTGAAAATTGAATGTAAAACGAATGATGGAAGTTGCGCTGCGGAAGCAATTGTGATATGAAATTTAATTAGAACACGCCTCGAGGATAAAAGTTTATTTTCGAAAGTTGAAAAAAAAAACAACCAACAAAATAAACTTTTAACAAAAACAGAAAACCGATGAAAATGTAATAAACACGGTTTGGAAGACTATTTCATGTATCGAAACAATTGTTTTCAAACTATGAATGAGAAACTTGCAAATCTAATTCATAGTTTCAATAATTCAACTATGCTGGCGACAATGATGGCGGCTAAATGTTGAATTCGTGTTATTCAATGTAATGGTTTTGAATAGTTTATGAATATAATAATTGTAGTCCTGTTACATATTGTGATGAATATTGAATTGAATTTGTAAGCCCTGGATTCGGTTTTTCGAAAGTTGCGGCTGAATATTTGAATTTGAATAGAAGCAGAATGATTAGAGGTTAGAATTATGTGAAATCTTTTTGAGATTATGTTGGATTGCGTTGTTAGTGTGAGATTAAAATGATTTGAATGCATTTGCTATTAGTGATAACGGAATTTGGGTGCAGAAGGCCAACAATTCCACTCACCACGAGATGATTTGGTTACGAAAATGCACCAGCTCATCTGCAAAAGTTGGTAGGAGGAAAACATGCCCGACGAATGGAACCTCAGCATCGTATGCCCGATTCTCAAGAAAGAAGATCCCCTGAACTGCACCAACTACAGAGGTATAAGCCTCCTTAGCATCGCCTATAAATCTTGTCTGCGTGCTGTGAACATTTAAAGCCCTTCGTCAACAACCTGATAGGTCTTTATCAGTGTGGTTTCAGACCCGGAAAGTCCACCAACGATAATATGTTCACCCTGTGGCAGATCTTGGAGAAGACCCAGGAACTTCGAATCGATACCTACCACCTTTTCATCAATTTCAGGGCCGCGTATGACAGCGTCTATAGAGACCAATTATATAGAGCAATATCTAATTTTTGGCATCTTCTTTGGACGTAGAAGGCAATTGAGAAGTAAAGTCGCTCTACAAAACCCAAATCATCCCGGTCCTAATGTATGGTGCATGGCATGGACCATGACAACATCCGATGAAAACGCTTTGCGCTGCTTTGGGAGAAAAATTCTTCGAGTGAATTTTGGTCCTGTCTGGATAAATGGAGAATGGAGACGAAGATTCAACCAAGAACTGTACGTGCTGTTCAGTGACACTGACCTAGACAGAAAACTTAAGGTCCAACAACTTAGACATGTTGGTGTAGAGTGAATGGAAAATAATTTCCCGGCTCTTAGAGTCTTTGAATCCAACCCGGAAGAACGTCGCAGAAGAGGAAGACCGCGAATCAGCTAAAACACACAGGTGGTAGAGGACCTGAACCAACTTGGCGAGCGAAACTGGAGACAGCTAGCTAGGGACCGAGCTGTTTGGAGACGTTTGTTGGATGAGGGCCCGGTCCGACCTGGACTGTAGCGTTACCATAAGTAAGTAAGTAAGATAACGGAATTGGTAAATAAAAACTATTTTCTAGTTGTTTTGCATAGGAAATAGCTAAATTATAACTATAAAACCACAAATGTTTTAGTAGAACAAATTGAACGAAGGATTATGTTTTCTTTCGTTCTCCTTGATTCTCATCGTAAGAAGTGGTTGAATACAGTGCTTCAATCTACCCAAAAGATAGTTCAGGATCTTATTTAATTCTCCTTAATAATGGAGTTGTCAAATCTATGTAGAGCCATCCAAGAACTTTTTCTTCTATATAAATTTTAGTCCGGAATATCATTCGACCATAAACATTTGAAATTTTTCTAATTTTTATTATCTCAATATTTAATGAGCATTACAAATGAAAATTGATGTTGTCCTTTTCATTGTTAGCGAAAATGTTTCCTCATATTTATATGCCGACTTTTCCAGCCAATATCGATCAAACAGAAATCCTTATCATTCTCTTAAGTTTAAACTCTAATTTCCACCTCTCACACCAGCCATATGCCCTTTAGTCCAAAGCAACAAGTAAAACTTTTACGAATAATACTAATTATGTTCAAAAGAAGTGTACATTGTCTGTCAAACATCAATCCGAATTCCGGGAACAAAAGCCAATCCAACCCAAAACAAGACAACAAATTTCATACCAAATTAATCATTAATTTGTACGAACTCTGTACTCTTCCTTTCATGTCATTGTTGGAATACAATTCAATTAATAAATCCTTTCTTTGTTTTTTCCACTCGAAAATAATATAGGTACCGAATAATAATACATAAATGATTAAATGAAAAAGGCTTTTGTGTGCTGTGCCTTTGTCAATTCAAAGTGACGTTACCCCTTTGTTGTAACGCAACAGTGATCTACAATCAACCATCTTTCTCGCTTGAATCCTGATCCAACTTCAACATGAAGTTTATTTGTCAAATGCACCTGATGTGCATGGTATAAGGACATATAGTACCTGTTTGAATGAAAATGCAGGGCCGTAGTTCTTAAATTTGTATATAGGGGTATTGAAACCATGAATACAGATTGAAACGATTTGAAAAACTTGTACACAATAACAAATGCCGAATTCAACTCAAACCAATGATGTTTGTTGTAAGAACGTCCCTGTCCAAATAACCAACTTTATAAAATTCACTCTTGAACAAATCGAATTCTAAAAGACGCCAGAACTTTGTTTCGAAGGAGAAAACGTCTTATATATGTTTACTTTAGCAGAAGAACAAAAAATTACTACAAAAGCAAGCTTTTCGGAGACGGAAGACGTAACACAACAACAAAAAAAAAAAAAACAAAAGCACTGTTTCCAGACTGACTATGACTACATATTTTCCCTGAGGACTTTTCCTACGCGGATCGTGTAGAGACAAAAGAATATTGTGCCGAGAAAAAAAAATTAAGCAATGTACAAGGATAGAAAATGGAGTAGTTTTTGTTTTTTTGTTTGAAGACGTGCTTCTTTGCAAATTTGAATATGAAACGCAAGGCGACGCGTAACGTGATTGTGACGGCAGCGAGGCGTGGGTGTGACGCCACCCACAACGAACTTAGTACGAACGACTCACGAAGCACAACAACAAAGAATTACATGGTGCATTCACGACAATGGAACTGTCTCGTTACTTCGACGATTTTAAGATTCGTATGTGCAAGTTTTGTGTTCATCTTCATTGCCAATAAAGAGACGTAAGAGCGGAAGCCTAAGGCAAGCAAGAGCGACCAACAATGTCTTTCCGTTTGTCGCTGCTGTATGTCGTTGAAAGCACATTGAAGACGACAATGAAATTGAAAAATTGACAAGAGAACTTGTGGGTCTATGTGTTTGCATAGAGTGTTGGGTTTCTTTGAAGGACGAACCTGTGTTCTAGGTGAATATGCTTAAATAAAAGGTTTTTTTATGAAAATGAGAAAAAATAAATGTTATTTGGGTCAAATTATATGCAATCATGAGCAGAAGGTGTGCTTAAATGAGAATTTTTCTTGGTCTCAATGGGTTGTAGTTTTTATGCCCCTCTTTTGTAAACGTGAAGAAAATAATCAATACTTTAAATTTCCTCGTTTTAAATTAAGGTGATTTTGAGAAAACAAAATTTAATAGAATTAAATCGAAATAATTTTTGTTGGTGTTCTACGTTTATTGTTTTATTTTGTTTTACTGTTTCGATTTTAAGCAGATAAATTCAAGAAATATTTCAAGGAAACTTAGCAGGAAAGTTTATTAATAGAGGATTGAAGTCCTTGGAAATAAGCTCTTACAACGAGTAAGCGGACTTAAGCAAACTTCCATCTAAAAAGAATAATCCTTAAAATGTAAACTGGTATTTATTAATGTAATCTTGTTTTTCAATTGAAAACAAATGCGGACATTTTAGGAGAAGAAGATGAATTATTGTTACCAAGGTAAGAACAATTCCCGAAAATGCCATTTTCTTCAAGTAATAAAGAGATAATTCTTATAAAATTGTTTGATCAATTCTTCGAAATCTCAGTTTCTTATTTGAATTAAAAAGCATTATTTCGAAGTAAAAATGTGTGCAATATTTTGATTCTGCGATATTAAGACAAACTGTGCAATAATTATGACTAAAGCCTATCTGCTTCGAAGAAAATGGTATTGGTCCATCAAATTTATTTTTTTTTTTATATTTAAAGTGCATTGGAAATAAATGAATATTATTTATATTTCCAGTACCTTATTTGAAAAAGAAAAGTGCGAAATGACGTGCTTCCATCAAATTCACAAAGATAAAATTCTTCGTTCTCCTTAATTCTGATGGTATTGAATGATTTTAGCAAAGGCACGTAGAAAAACTTACTAAACTGAAAACACTTATGCTAAGTAAAAATGTTTTGGTTCTGTAATATAATAAGCCGCTTTTGAAAAAAAAACATTTACTTTTTCATTTAACGCAAGAGAACATATTCGATTTTCCTGACAAAATGAAAGACATAGAAATTCGAGTACGATGAAATTATGTTTTCGTTCGATGTAACGGCTCCTTTTGCCACTTTTTTATACGATTTTTGAGGTCAATAGGCAGAAAAACTTTCAAGTAATTGTTAACACAGAGCCAGGTAGGGCTTCACGATACGATACCGATATTATTCGTTTGTATCGGTATCGTATCGAGTAACAAATTATTTTATCGTATTGTATCGGTATCGGCGATAATTTTAAGACTTCGATACGATACCGATAAAATATCGAAATTTTATTTTACTATTATAACGAGGCAAAAAGTAAAACGCAAGCTATTCAAAATTAATTTTATTTGATTAAAGACTATCCGAACCCGCAATTTTAAATCGACATTTGTTGAAAGCTTACAATCTCTTAATCGTTCTTAGAGAAAAATATAGAACAGTGTACATTTTCGCGTGATCTGTTGTTATGGTTTCGGCTTGATACTCCAACCTCTTACAGACTTTAATGAAGACAACCTTTCAACCACCTATTATATGAAATAATAATCAACCGGCTACTAAAATGTATCGAAAACAAATGACGCGTTTCGTTCCAGTATCGATGTTCATCGGGTTCTCACAAAAGACCATCAACAACGAAAGTACGACCGAACGCGTAAAAAAACAATCAAATATGTGTATTACTGCGAGTAAACTACTATTAGTAAATGCTATTGAACGAAAATTTGAATTTGAGCACACAGTGTCGAAAATAGAATTCTTTCAGTCGATACGATAAATTCGATAATTATCGGCCAGTGCTTATCGGCGATACGATAATATCGACAATTTTATAAACACGTTTATCGTATCGATATCGGTATCGCAGGTACTGGATATCGTGTCGACTTTCGATACGATACGATGCGATACCGATATTTTTATCGAATATCGTGAAGCCCTGGAGTCAAGCGAACTGCCACAGAAGATAACCGTTATTTTAAGCTCATGAATACCACAACCATTAGCTTATAGAGTTGCAAGCAAACATTTAGCGAAAGAAGTACATATACGTCACAGTGAGCCAATAATAAAATAATAATTAGGTCATTGCCTTGGAAACTAAGTCAACATGTGTTAATGCAGAGTTGTTGTGATAACAGCAGCCAATTCTTACTGTGTGAGATTCTAAATGGATTTGCAAGTGGGTTCTGGATTATGTATGTTCCGCACACACAGTCCTATATATGAATTGGTATTATTCTCCTACCCTACGGCCTATTATCTCATAGTGCCATTTAATGAGGGAGAAATAAAGAGGGGCGGGAGGCGCTAAAGCCACTTTGTATTATTGAGGTAAGAGATCAGATCTTTGATCTTGAAGTCTGCGAGTTCCTCAATGCCGTTGAAGAATTCTTTACCTAAATGGAGTGCTCTTTTCCTAGCCAGGGCTGGACAATGGCATAGAAAGTGTGGGACCGTTTCTTTTTCTTCCTGGTTCTCACAGCTACGGCAGAAAGAGTTATATGGTATACCCAATTTTGCCGCATGCTCCCCTACAGGCCAATGCCCTGTGCAGGTAGCGACAATCCTGGCTATGTCATGCCTTGGTTTGGAAATTAAATTGATTGATTTTGGCTTGTTATAGGCGGGCCAGATTTTCCTAGATATAACGCAGCTCGTTAAACTACTCCACCTATGATTTGCTTCTGATGTGTATTTGATCAGGATATTGCCCTTCACAACTCCAAGAGGAGCATATACTCTCACTGCCAATGAGTTGTGAAGGGCTGATCCTTGCCTGGCTAGCTCATCTGCTTTCTCATTTCCCTCATAGCCCCTATGGCCCGGTATCCAGATTAGAGTGACGCTCATATCAAGTTCCTTGAGGGCCTCTTTGCATTGCTTGACCAGTTTAGAGGATGATAAAGCAGAATCTATGGCTTTAATAGCTGCCTGACTGTCTGTTAGTATAGCTACATTTTGGTTCTGTCGTATGTTTCTAAGGGCTTTACAAGCTTCCCTTATCGCTAGCAATTCTGCCTGGAATACGCTGGCAAAATCGGGAAGTCTATAGGATTTTGAAATCTCAAGAGATTCACAGAAGACACCTGCACCAACACCGCATTCCATCTTTGAACCATCCGTGAAGATAGTTGTGTCGAAGTCTTTCGTCACATCACCTTCCTCCCAGTCGATTCTTGACGGGAGCAAGACTCTAAACTTCTTTGAGGTGTCTAGGGTAGGGATGCAGTAATCGGTGGTTGTGGATAGGATGTCTGATGGTATAAGGCTTGTTTGGTTGCAGTGCCCGTAGGATCTAGATTTCCAGCAGCCTATTTCTTTGAGTCTCAAGATACTGCAGGACACCTGATATTTAATAAAGAGGTCAATCGGAAGAAGGTCCAGGATGACGTTAAGTGCATCTGTTGGGCAGGACCTGATTGCCCCTGATATACCTACGCAAGCATTTCTCTGCACCTTTGTAAGGTTTTTTACTATGTAAGCTTTGCTGAGAGCGGGCCACCACACAATGGAACCATAAACAAGTATCGGTCTTACAACCGCCGTGTATGTCCATTTTATCATTTTTGACTGGAGGCCCCACTTTTTGCCGAATGTTTTGTTACAGGCGTAGAAGGCGACACACGCCTTCCTTACCCGTTCTTCAATGTTAAGCTTCCAGTTCAATTTGGTGTCTAGTATTACGCCCAGATATTTAGCACTGGAAGACAATGATAGTGTTTGTCCGTTTAACCGAGGTAGAGCGAAGGGTGGTACCTTGGTTTTGGTGGTGAAAAGCATCAACTCGGTTTTGTTACTGTTAACACCTAGTCCGCAGCTCGCAGCCCAAGTGCTTACTTTTTTCAAAGCCATATTAGTGATTTCACTGATCACGCTTGGAAATTTTCCTGAAACTAGAATAACCAAATCATCGGCGTACGCAACCGCTTTCACTCCACTACTCTCGAATTTCACAAGAATGCTGTTCATGACCAGAAGCCATAAAAGAGGAGACAGTACACCTCCTTGGGGTGTTCCTCTGCTGGCATATTTGGTGCACGTTGAATATCCTAACTTTGATTGAATCCTCCTATTACTTAGCATGGATATTATCCACCTTCTAATGTAGTTCTCTACACCGAAGTCTGCAAGTGATTCTGCGATGGATTCAGTTAGGACATTGTTGAAAGCTCCTTCTACGTCTAAGAAGGTAGCTAGGGTATATTCCTTGAAATGAATCGAGTTTTCTATTGTTCTCACTACCTCATGAAGAGCAGTCTCTGTAGATCTGCCCCTCATGTAGGCATGTTGCTTAAAACTTTTATACATTTTTTTTTTTCAAAAATTCCTTACCTTACGGATATTCCGTATATTAGTGTAAATTTCATCACATTTTCAAGTCAGTAACCTTTGTTTTAAGTAATTTCAAAATCTTCTTTTGTTTCTACAAAAAAAGGTCCCTTTTCACACGTGTCTACTTTGTCCTCCTACTCTCACTTTGCTCACGTGTGTTCTCCACAAAATATCATAAGGACCGTAAAAACAAATTCCCTTATTAACTTAACATTGTCAATGACAAAAAGGGCTGAAAAAAATGTATATAGCCATTTGTCAAACACACTTTTTGCTTACTGAGGGTCCCAGGAGAATAAAGGATTTTCACACGAAGTGCGTGCAAAATAGTGTCAAGGAATCTGATAGATTTTCCACTGCTTTCAGAATGAAATTCCTTTACCATATTACGACTGTCCAATAAAATAAAAAATAATGAACTCTTCTTCTCCTACTTATGATTTAAGTCATTCCTGGAATGGCTCGTGTTTCCACTTAGTCAATAAAACTCATGAAAAAAGACAAGTCCCATTTTAATACTTTTCATTCACCTGTCAGCATTTTTTTTTCGTAAAAAACTGAAAGATAAAAATAAACAAAAATCTAACTGCTTCCATTACTACAATCGCACGTCTTATCAAATTCCAAGAAAAAATCAGCCCAAAAAATGGTAAACAGAACGGCACAGAAGTAGCGGCTGCTTTTGACATGTATATTTTCGTGTCCTTTTCTTAATTCCCTCAAACAAAACTTTTCCTTACGACTTAATATTTTTGTTTCCTCCTGATTGTTAAGTGGAAAGTCCTTAAAAGGTGTGTTCTGGCTCTTCACAAGCCAAAAAGCAAAAAAAAAAAAACAGACAAATAAGGACTTTTTCAACAGAAAAGGATAACTTTTAAATAGAAAAATTGTCATGCTTCGAAAAGGAATAAAATAAATAAAAGAAAAAAAAACAGCAACAATAAGCAAAATTGACATCGCAATGAAAGGAAGGCATCAAAAAAGGCTAAAATACACACACACTCCAGAGGGTAGAAAAAAAAATGAA
Organism: Sphaerophoria rueppellii; assembly: GCA_920937365.1. Classification (NCBI taxonomy): domain Eukaryota; kingdom Metazoa; phylum Arthropoda; class Insecta; order Diptera; family Syrphidae; genus Sphaerophoria; species Sphaerophoria rueppellii. The sequence goes on along the minus strand of CAKKXW010000002.1, from coordinate 12,428,679 downwards.
TAAATAAGGACTTATAGCTTTTTTGTTCATCCTTGAACAAACTGACTTCCGTGACAACATTCTGACAGAAATCAATTTGAACATTTTAAACAAACCGCCCTATCCTGATACCTCCTTTTTAACCGATGAGACCATGAGAGTTTCAAAAAAGGTCCTTTTTCCTTCTGATTTTTATTTCACTTCCTCCTCACTGCGCTGCCATGCTGCCTGCTATACTGCTGGCTGACTGTATGTCGTCATGGTTCGTCGTCGTCGTTGTCAAAGAGGAAAAATAGGACAAATGGTCCTTACCCAAGTGATTAATAACTTTGTGTGTTGGGTGGCAAAATTAATAACTTTCCATAAATATGACTTTTTTCAAATGGCATCTGGTTTCCAAGAAAAATACGAAAACAAGAATAACAAGCAACAACGACAACAGCGACTTTGAAGATAAAATATCCTTCGCCAGTATTCAATAAATGATAAAGTGAAAGATGGTGACTGTATCTATCTGGGGTATCCTTTTAAAAAAGGATCCTTTTTTGCTCCAGAGGGCTTAGAAATGGTCAGAACACCAGAATCAACAACTCTAGCGTGTCGATAAAATATTTAAACCTTCGTCAAACTTTGAGGAAAATAATCGAGTCCTTTTCGATTTAAAAACAAAATATAAAAATGTGTCCTTTGGGAGATTGCCGGGTCCAGCTGTAGATTTCTTGGATCGATGATAAATAGCTCGAGTTTTATTTTTGATTTAGTCACGTGACAGCTTTTACATTGCTGTGGGGTGTTCTCTTTTCTTTTTCTTGTAAATTTTAATTAGAATATTTTTCAAGATGACCGATGAACTAGGGTTTGAGTTCAGACGCAGGATTATTGATGTCCAGGGCTCAATTAGAACATTTTTCACTATAAAAAATAATTCATTTTGGCAAATCTTCTCACCCTTCTCCTTGACTTCGAACCGCACTTAATTTCATCTTCTAAGTAAAACAAAACAAAAGATTTTTGGGGCAAACTCCATTCAAGGATTAGGTATTCCTCGTCTCTCTTGGGAGCATTTTAATCAACATCCACTGCTTCATCAGCACACAAAACGGAAGTTCTTAATATGAATTATTAAGGATTCTATTAAGATCGGCCAAGTTATATGATTTTCCGGCCTTGAAAAATTCCTTTTAATATTTTAATCATGTTTGATGGACAATTTTAATGCTTTCATAATAAATTCATGGATCTTGCGGGCTGCCTACGGTATGAGGTTAGATTATGGAAGTGTGCAGCAATCATTAAGGTGGTAATTATGTTCTTTAAATTGGAATCCTTATTTAAACGTTAATTTCCATAATTGCACACAAACGCAAAATGAAAATTTATTTGCAATTTTGGTAGATTTATTTGAACATATTTTGCGTCCTTCCAGATACCTAATTCACTTTTGAAAACGAGATTCTAATTCAAATAAAACAAGGACACACATTGAACGTCGGTGTTGGGCCTTATATATCGAATATGTCAATCTTTTCTATCAGACTGACATACCTGCGGAATGCAGACTCAGTATCATATCCTCGTTGCATGCGGATGCCCCGATACAATCCTATTTTGGTATAATTTATATGGAAATTAATTTTATACCGGTCGGTGTCGGTGCTGTGTCGTTCTACAATTATTTGCCATCACAGTGCAGAGAGCCTGTCGAATTTTTGGAAATATGTGGAAATGTTAGCTAAGAATAAAAAGGCCTACGGCATGTCAATCAATTTGATTTCAATCAATTCAAATTGATTAGTGGGTGTGAGAGAAGAAAAGGGGGGTGACTAAATATTTATTGAACACAGACTGAGGAATGTTGTTTATTCATTTCTGTATCACGGAGGGCATTGGCAAAATATTGGCAAATGTTGTGTGCGTTTTAATGATGATTTTGGAAAAGTTGTTATTTATCAAATTAATGTCGATCAGAGTTTAATATTTGATATTTTAATAAAATAATGAGAGGATTATATTTGCTTCCATTCTACTAAAATAGTTTGAAATTAATTTGTAGAAAATAACTTAATTTTGGAATTTGTTTGCTTGTTGATTTTGGGAAAAAATCAAAATAGAATTTGCTAAAACTGTTCATTTAATCTATCCTTATGTTATAGAGCTTATTTGTTAATGTTTGCTTGTTTATTGATCGCGTTTATTTCAGTGCAACGGTTATGTTCAGCCACTATTTTGTAGCATTTGAGTGATTTTAATTACTTTTGTTCACTGTGGCGTATACTTGTTTTTTTTTTATTCTTCTCACTTTTTCGGAATTTAAAAGTATTTTCCGCTCTCAGGCTATACAGAAAGCGGAGGAATAAATGAACCTGAAATCCTACTTGATAAATCTCGTTTATCGCTTAAATAAAAAATAAATAGAGTGGCGCGACAGCTCTTGAAGAGCCAAGGCCTAAGTGACTTACTCTCATCAACAATTCTCTAGGTGCGTGGGAAGAATTGAGGGGACCTACAATTTTACGCCGATTCCGAACGGCAACGTTGAGAAGCACTTTTTCATGACAGATGATACTCTTGGAAGTTTTGTCAGTTCTTCGCAAGAGGCAGTGTCCGTGAAAGATGAAATAAAAACTTTGGGCCCGAGTAGGATTCGAACCCACGACGTTCTGCTTAGCAGCCAACGCACCTAACCACTAAGCTACGGACACTACATCTTTTATCGCTTGGTCAACATCAAATGCCAAATTTCTTCAAAAAAATAAAAAAAAAAATTATTCATCCTAAATATTTCGGTTTCGTTAGCTAAAAGAACGCTTTTCATGGTTCTTACACTATTGAAATCATAAAAGCCTTAACTGTCCTAAAATAACCCACAAAATAACCAACCCGAAAAAAACATAATTTTTTAACAGTTTACAAACCGGTTATTCTAGCAATGCTAATTTATAACATGAAACCGTTTCACTAAATCCCAGGCTCGGTTACAAATTGTACATTAAAACCGACCAAATTCCTAGGCGTACTTCCTCCAATCTCTCTTTTCCTCTTTCCCATCCGTTCACCGTTTCTCGTCGCATACCCGCCGGCCGTCTATTAAATTCCAGTGGTGTGTGGACAAATTGCATTGCAACAATTTTTGGCACTATAAATCATTTTAAGTCTCGACTTTTATAATTACACACTATTAACCGAATAAAACATGCAATTGCTGCATGCCACCATATCATTATGCCCAAAAGGACCAACACAAATTCTTCATAGACTTCCCGGCCAAAGCTTAAACAATAACAACAACTAAAACGCAACTTAAGAACCATAGTGGTTTTCATTAAAACCAAAAGAATTCCTCGTTGTTGATATGCCGTTCTTTATAAAATCCATTTCGAAACTGGATCCAAGTTTTATATTTTTTTTTTGCACCCCCACTCTGGCATGATTATAAGTGTGTTGGTCCTTGGTATCAATTCCAGGATACCTCACTGCAATATACAACAACTTACGCTTCATTAAATTGCAGCACCATCCCCAACAGTGCAGTACTCAGAGAGTGAGGCTGAAAAAGGACGAAGAAAAGAGAAAAACGCTCGTCCAGGCCCTCGCATCAGATGAAGGATGAAAAAAGGACTGCAATGCATTCACCATTGGTGCATAAATAATTTTAATTTTATACGATATCCTGGAACCGGAAAAATGGGTCTTTGGCTCTTACATGATGGCAAGTGCATTCGCCCACACTATTGCCATTGCCCTAGCTAACGAACAAGTCATACCGGCCAACTGCATAGGGTTGAGCCAAAACGGAAATGGATGCATTCGCCACTGAAGCCCTGATGGAAGCTCTCCATAATGGTCAGAAAAGCAATTCAAGTGGTTGTTTCACAAGTAAGCCAGTCTGATAAATGTGGAGCTTGAATGTGGACGTTTTCTTCCTTTTTGAGTGATGAGCTGAAGGAATGGGGGATTTCATACAGCAAATACATACACGTTCGTACATATTGCTTCTGGCTGCAGTCAAGATTCAAATGTCGGTAGAGCGTATGGTCGGAGATATGAAGAGGGATGTTTTCAATCGAGATGGCAAAGAATTTCTGCAAGGATGTCTGAGAAAAGGGTCCTTTCTGACTGATGACGGGTATTGTGTGGTAACGTCCTGTGGTCTTTTTTCTCACTCTCTCTGTCTCTCTCTCTCTCTCTTGCTCTTGCTTTGTCCTCTTTATTAGACAAATTATGATGATTTTGTCAGACACGTATTTTAACCGCTAGTTTTTCAACCCACACAGCTCATGGCTACCGACCAACCGGACCCATTGAACGTTCGAAGGACGAACTAGACTTTATGAAAAAGTGGAGAAGTATTTTTTTTTTCAACATCATCTTTATTCACGGCACGAGGATTGATTTTGCGTGTGGGTGATTATAAATGTGTTTTAATTTAGAAGTAACGACGCGACAAGGGGGCGATTATGCGATGACGACAAAACATGTGAATAAAAGTAAGGCTGAATTGAGGGAACGAAGAAGGAAGAATATTATTTTTAATTGGACTGGATAGCGTGACAGAAGCGAGCGAGTTTCAAAAATAGTATTACTACGCACTGAGATTGTTGCGTGATTGCGTGCAAGGCAAGGATAATAAAGGACTACGGCAAATTAATTTGTTTTCCTTTAGGCATTTAATTTGAATATGTTACAACAACATGGAGGAATTTTTATAAATGTTGATGGATTATTCTTGCAAAGGTTAGTTTCTGTGTTCTTTAGGGGGTAACTTGATTAGTTAAGTCGTCGACGGAGTTTTATGAATTGCTTTTTTTTCTGAGTTGGGGGAAATGGAATTTTGGCATTGTTAATGCAAAGGTCATTGAGAGTGTGTTGATTAGTCTCATATCTTTCAAACAGGCAAATGCCTTGAGTTTCTACACTAGTTGGACAGCTATGTCGATCTTAAAGCTTTTTTGATTTTGAAATTGGAAAGAATGTAAATTTTAAATTACGACACTAAATAAAATTCATACTTATAAACGATTAGGGAATCGTATACATATAAAATAAGACGATACCTCAAGCAATCCACATATTGCGCAGCAGCTCAATACTCTCTATAATGCTCTTATAACGCTTAATTCTTCTCATTCTCACATTCTCTTACTCCCATCCCGCACTTCCTTGTGAATAAGGATAATCCCTATTTTAGATAATACAATCACGACTGATAATAATTTTTCATCTGTCGTCGACTTTCCCATCGTTTAGTCGTCGTCTTTTGTCATTGCCATGTCAACAGCGGGTTTCTTCATTCATTCATGTCGCTTGTCGTTTATCAATATTCGCTGAGGTATGTTATTTTCTTTCCTCTTTCTCCCCAACATTCGAACAAAATATTCCAGCCAAAAATTTCGACGTCTTCTGTCGTCATATAATCACCCCCATTTCGCGTCGTCGTTGACGTCATCATTATCTTTGATGGATAATCCAACGATTCGATAAATCTATTGATTGAAAATCCTCTACATTTAACAGGAAAGAGAACACACGTTGAATGCCTTGCTCCATAACTAATAGAAAATGATGAATATTCTGAGAAAATTGATGGAGCAGAACGCAGTCGGGAAAAAAATCTCCTTGTGGCGAATCGGGTAAACTTAAGCTTATGTGAAAGTTTTGGTGGTGAATTGATGAGCTTTAAGTATGACAGTAAAAATAAATCATGGCATTCCTTTGTCACAAGGCTGCTTTGGGTGGATTAAGTTCGATAATAATATAAAGACTGGTTACCAAAAAATTCTCGTTAAAAACCTCTCGCAACTATAAAAAATTTCAAACGTCAAATATCTTGTAAACAACAGATTCCAGAAATCCTTAATAATTTCGAGCATGTTGTCAAATAAATTACCTTTGTAGATAAAACTCTCAAAATTTAAATTTCCAACCGCAAAATGCAATTTTTGGAATTTCGGTGATAGCAGGCCCTGAAAAAACATCACTCTCAGTTCCGCTACTGTGTCTTTCAACATCCTTGTGAGACCCAAAGGTTACCACAGAGCTTTGCATTACTATTTAAAGAAGTTACATGTATTCGTTGTGCATAAGATTCTGGTGCGAATTTTTACCACCAACTATCATGAATGCATGTGACATAGTCAATTAAAAAATAATAAGACGTGTTTTTTCTTTGTCGTTGTTGCTTTTGAAAATGTTTGTCAAGTGTGAAATAGGATTAGTAGATAGACTGACTTTTGCTTTCAAAAAGGTGAAAAATGTACAAATGTACAAGAGAAGTGTTGAACTTTCTACATTACATCTGCAAAAAAAAGACTGGCATAGCAATTAACTGAAGGGGATCGAAATAAGGTTAGCAATTCAAAAAAGCTCTTTGAAAAAAGGAATGGAAAATGGTGTGCTATATATTCGTGTATGCACATTGAGTTTCTATTTCTAACGTCAAGTTTGAAACCAAAAAAAAAAGAAAGTAGTACTGAAAGAGTGTCACATTCTTACCTCAAAGGCGTGAGTGAAGACTTCAGACGTACACTTCCTCAAGGGCAGTAGTAAACACGTAGGAGCTCGAAATGTGAGCCAAATATTGCGGCAATGGAGAATGTCAAAAAAAATGTGGTCTTCGTACAATTAATGCTTCCTTAAGCGAGACAACTTTATCGTATTATGGTTGATTTTTGTACAGGTTTTTCGAAATCTACTGCCCTATCAAAATCTTACGAGGATTACGTCTAGAGCGATTTAAAAAATGGTGCATGAAGAATATGCAGGATTTCTATATAGTTTTGCTTGGATCAATGAAATCAACTGTTTACTGGTCAGATTATTTTCACTCTTTAGCTGATATACAGTATTCCACCAAAAGTCATACATCATGCATTTTGCGTCATAATGCTTAAAGTGCAAAATTTCTAAAGGCACCACAGTTAGAAGATTAAAATAAAATAAATAAAATTTGGGACAAATGCATGAATTTTCTTCCACAAAAGTCATGGTGCACCTATTAGACCGAGAGCTGGTGACAAAATAAATCAAGGCATCTAAAGAGTGTTGTAACGCATACACTAGAAAGTCTTTGAAAGCTAGTCACGAATAATTTTGCCTGGCAGCATTTTCGTGTGACGAACATGGGGTAAATTCGACTCAAAGGTGTGACTAAAACGAAAGAAGTCAAGTCATTTAAAGACTTTTGTAAGATAGATATATCAAAAGAAAACCCTTAGGCAGTTGAAAAAGAATTCTTTTGCCTGGCAGCATTTTGGCGTGACGAAAATTGGTTATGCCATTTGTTACATAATATTCCCGATATTATGACACATAGGTGTCAATTTGGAGTTCTTGGGTTTTTTTCCGGATCTTTCGTAATGTGAATATTTGATCGTTGGTGGACTTTCCTGGTCTAAGGCCACACTGATATGGACCTATCAGTTTGTTGACAAACGGCTTCAGACGTTCACATAGTACAGCAGAAAAGATCTTATAGGCAATGTTTAGGAGGCTGATGCCTCTGTAGTTGGTGCAGTTTAGAGGGTCTCCTTTCTTCAGGATCGGGCAAACAGTGCTGAGGTTCCATTCATCGGGCATGCTCTCTTCCGACCATATTCTGCAGATGAGTAGGTGCATGCTCCTTACTAAGTCATCGCCGTCTGCTTTGAATAGTTCGGCGGCTTGCCCATCAGCACCTCAATTTAAACCGTTATAAAGCCAAGTAAACAGACAGCATACAGTGTGTACAGAATATACTTGTTGAGATCCTTATTTATATTGAAAAACACCATACTCGACTGTATCCGAAAATTTAAAGGAGACCATTTTGTCATTATAGTCATCGTTTTGAACACTGCGCATGAACATTGATAAAATCAAAAAGAGGACCATTTAGTCCCTGGGAACATCTACAAAAATTAAGAATTCAAGAAAATACGTCTCTGACTTTCTTCAAGCTTTAAATAAAATCAACCAAGCATGAACAAAATCCATCATATTTAAGTCTAATCCTTCAAAAATTTCCATTCAAAATTACACACCTTTCTCATCAAATATTCAAACCCAAAATTTTACCTATTCCCCAAAATTCATTAACTCCCATCTTTACTTCAATGAATCGACCTATCAACTTAATACCTGGTGTTAAACCTACTTAATTACTCAAAGGCAACAGAATAAACAATAATTAAACGCCCCGCACCCAAGCAATCAACACCCACCAGCAAAACTTATTTGCTTTCGAAACAATAGGTACGAAATTTGAGACGAGAACTTCCGAAAACAAATTAAAGGGTTTTGAAGAAAAAAAGGAGTAATTTTTTTTTTAAACAGCAAAATACTCCACGTGTCCCACAGAAGCGAGAGGCGCGTGGCAGCGCGGCGCGGGTGTCCTTGTTGTCCTCATTGTCGTTGTTGTGCTCGTGACACGGCAGTAATTAAACACTGAAACAGGTCGCTTAATAACAAGTAACGGGCCAATGTTGATTTGTATTGCTTCTCGAACTTTAGTTAGCCCCATGCCCCATCGACCTTGGAAGTTTGTGTGTTTATTTTTGCCGAGCATCGCACAACCGCCCTTTCATTTCATGAATATGTATGAGCGAGTATTGTTCAAACACGTTTAGGCTGAGTCAACGAAAAAGTGACAGATTTGTTTTAGAAATTCCAGTTTTTATTTATAGGAGCAGGATTGCTAAGGGTGCTTTTGGGGTTCGGTTTTCCTTGAACAACTCATACAAAGAATTTGAGCCTTTTCTTGCGACATGTTCATGAATCGCAAGACATCTTGACTTCCAACCAAGATGAGGTTCTTGTCAACGGGGATCCGTTCGGCAACACTTGCTCCCTTTTTGTTCACAATGAAGAAGGAATCAGCTGAAACCACAATCTCTAAGACCAGGCCAATAGCTCACATTGTGTGTGCTTGCTCAGGTGGTAAACGATTAATGGTGGTTTTTGTCAAGCGTGGAGTTGTTGTATAGATTCCATACTCTTTTGAATCAGCAGGAAATATAAGTTAGCTTTTCGGTGTCCTCGTTTTGGTGATACTTATCTTAACAACTGTTAGACATCATAAATAAATCTTTGGGACAGTTCTGTTGCGAAGCCAAGGCATACATTTAGATCATTTTTTCCAGTCGGTTAGCTGACAATATTTTATCCAATTTTCGGCTCGTTTTCGACGAAGGTTCTTTCTCTGATTTAGGTAATGGTGATGATGCCATAAATTTATGATACTGTAAAACGGACAGGTACAACGTACAAAAAAACCTATTGGTGGTGTGGTTTATCAGAGGGTGCAAAGGTTTCCCGATAGCCGTTCACACCACAAGCAGAAGCTCTGACAGTTCAGCAGGTACAACACAACAATGAGAAGTTCGCAGTTTATTATGTACAAGGCTCCTATTGACTTCAAGAAAAAAGTTGAAGCTTTGGTATACAGGAAAGAAACCAAACTTGTAGGTAAGCAATAGACCATCACATTTTTAAAACCAAAACAATTCTACTGGTGGATGGATAGATGGAAAGTCGTTGGAAGAGACTAAAATCACGATTTTCCAAAGTTATGTAGTTTTCAACTTATGTATTTTTCGAACGATGTGCTTAGTTGATTATATAGTTCTAGCTTACTTATAAAATGTTCTGTAAGGAGCAAATGTGAATTAGCTTTTAACTTCTAGCTCACTGTTACAGGCTTTCATCCATCGATTAGTACCATGCCTTCTTAGGCCATAGCCTTTTTCAAAAACAGAAATTTTAGGAGATACGAAATGATGAGAATCACGGAGAACGAAGCAAAGTAATTCTTCGTTCGAATAATTCCATATAAGCAATTGCTTTTTGTGAAAAATGCCAGCTCCTGATTGTGCATGCTACAGGGAGGACACGTCAATTGCGTTATTTTTTTTTTTTTTTAATAAAATTCAAAATTATTTAATATTCAAACGCTGTAGTTACTCATAACATTTTTCAGTTAAAGAAAATTTGACCTCCAACTTCTACCCCTCCGTGACAGGCTTTGATCCCTCGATAACTTCAGTCTTAGACTTAGGTCAGTGTCTGTTAACATTGGTATATCCCATTTGAGAAGGCTTATATAAAAAAATTAAGAACCATGTAAAAATATCAACGCTAACACTTTTTTTCTTTTTTTTTAAATGTCAAAGTATTAATGGAATAAAGCTTCTTCCCCGGAGAATTTCTTCATATTAAAAAACTTTTGTCAACGACATTCTTCCGCGTCCTTGCTTATTTCTTTATGCACATGACATGCATATTATAATCCTTCCTATATAAACCCAGACTTCTTCCTCCGTGGTGTCGGCAACAAGCGTTGTTTACAAACCTTTTTTATCCTTTCTCGTCTCGTTTTACGTTATATATGGAATTTAATGTGTTCTTGAGGCGTTTTCTTTCAATAGTAAAAAAAAAAAAACACAAAGATTAACTCCACCACCCTCTCCTTAAACACTATAAGTAAGCATACAATCTGTGTGGAAAGTTCTCTCGCTAAATTAGAACTTTTACTTCGTCTTCTTCTTATCCATAGTCTTCTAAGGAATTTGTTGGTTTTGTTTACTATTTAACTTGTTTTGTGTATATGTTGGTTTTTGGGTATATCAACGTCTTTCACCAGAGCGAAACGAAGAGGAGCAACCATCACCACACCAGCGGAGCATCTAATTACTCTATTAGCATAGAAAACCACATGATGGAAGTTGAAAACGGCTTCCTAGAAAAATCTGAGAACTCTCATATAGTCAAAAGTTTCAACTCGACAAATATTTTAACAACAAGAAGAGCTGGGAGACTGAATGAGATAAACAAAAATGGATAAAGACGCAGCCGTGTCTCGCCCGCTAGTGCCTGCCTCGTCTTGCCACAGCGACCGCTCTTCACTTCTATGGATCTTTATTGAAATTGTGCACAGGATTTATGCAAGTTCCGGTAATTATGGAGCACAAGACGACGCCACGCACGTATGCATTATGTAGTAGACTGAGTACTTACACTTTTAACGACTATGATTTATGTTATGGCCAAAGTTTTTGTGATTTTACTTCTCTTTTAGCAAAAATATTTGCCTTAAGAGCTTAGTTACATATGTATGTAGGTATATTATTGTGAATGGAGCTCGCAAGCTCTTCAAATTTTATTTGAGTTTTGGATTTTATTAACAACATGCGGGAAAGAACTCATGGAGATGTTTGTAGAATAAAATCAAAATATTAAGAGATTACTCGAAAGTTAGACTCTTACAAGTCGGTTGAAGAGTCTACAAAAATTTCAATTTGACTTTTGGTGGCTTAGATTGATTTTGATACTTTTGTGATTGTCTTATCGTGTTAAATATGAGTATGTGCTTTCTTAGTTAGGTAAACAACCCTGTGTCGACTTTGATGACGATTGGCAACAACATTCTCAAGAAATTAATAAAATAGACTTCTTGTCATCAAGGGCCGGCTTAAGAACATCAATTTAACTTGATATGTTATCTATTCCAATTTCCACTCAAGTCTCCAGCATGACACAAGATACATTTATGCAAAAATATTGAATGAAATTTATCTCTTCATCTTGCAACTAATCATGGAGAGATTGTTTGATACCAGTTACATGATAATAAGGATATTAAAACAATATGTGATCATGTCTCTCTATAGAATGGCCTGCCATGGTCCTTGGCACAAACATTTACATACAAACACAACACGATTTGCTTTAATATTATGAACCTGTCACTCGTTATTAGGATGACAATGACAGGATGTTCGTATAATGGCTTCCGATTATTTCCGAAATTAATCTAAGCTAAAGATATCTTCGGAATAATTTATTATCATTGATTGTATTTGGGTGTGTGTCTGTGTAGTGTGTATGTCCTATTTTCATCGTCCGTCTTAAGATAAACAACACATTAGACCACGATGACGATAATGATGATTATTATTAGCGACGACGATAGGACTACATGCGTTCGTCAAGGGTGACGATAGCGATTGCCTAAGGACATCTATCGGTCATTGCTATAATTGATTGTTTGTAAGCACTGGACTTAATATTTGAGGGTTTAATGGTTGTCTATTGCACTATAGTTATCTGGACATGTGCGAGATAGCTGGAACTTGATATATTCCGGTTTTGAAGATAATGATGAGGCGATGTCAGAACGTCGCTATTTGGTGGCATAAGTTATTGAGGATAGAGGTCTCTGTGGACAAACGCATTCAATTAACGTTTATGGGAAGAGCCAGTTACTTAAAGGCGGACGGCGATTTGACACTTGCGGTGATTAAGCTAAGACGGTAGATTAATGGGGAATTTGTAATATTAATTTCGGAATTAGAGGTCTTGTTAACTGTTCTTGCTAAGTATAGCTCGACTTGGAAGTTAACAACTTGTTCAAGTTCATTATTGCAAAATATGAATTCAGAAAAGGGAAAGGAAAAAACTGCAAACGTGTTGTCTGCAAGAAAAACGGAAAATTGAAAATGTTTTGAAGCCGATCTATCTTAATTTTATATATTCACTCAACGATAAACTCGCCGGGTTAGCTATACTTTGTTAAACGAAAATTGTCAGTAGAGGGAACAAAGAAAGTTCACCTTCAAGTCTGGTTAGGTTAGGTTAGGTTTAGGGGCAGACAGTTGATGTTTTTACCGTCACACTTAGATCAATACAGATCCATTGTGATACCCGCGAGTATTGCTACTCAAGCTAATAAGAAAAATCTATGTGTTCAGTTAGTCAAGCCATTTAGAGGCCTTGACGAAGTTCAGGATGCTAGTACCTGGCGTACTAGAGAGTTCTTCTAAATCCCCGAAGAAAAAGTTGCCAAGCCGTTTTTTCCTTTGGTGGGAAAGTGCGTGACAGTGACACAGAAAGTGCGAAGTGTCTTCATGCACCTCCTCGTCACCGCATCCTCTGCATAGATCATCTGAACTGATTCTCATCTTTTTCATATGATAACCTAACAGATTATGTCCGGTGATTATGCTTTCAAGAGATCGAAGCGATCCCTTGTGCAGCTGCCCCGTGTTAAAACAGGGCCAGATCTTTCTTGTTGTGCCGCAGGTGTCAAGAAGATTCCACCTTTCTTCGGCCTTGATAGTTATTCTTTTTGAGATTTCCTGTTTTAAATAACAGGTTGGGGTGTTAACTAGCTAAGCTTGGCTTACGTCAAGCATTGACCCTAATCTTGCTAATTTATCGTCTTTCTCATTGCCTAGTATATCGCTCTGGCTCTGGGACCCACCAGAGTCTAATGTTGTGCTGTGCGCCAAGAACCTTGAGCTCTTCGCGGCAGCATGAAACATGCTTTGATTTTACCTCAGTTGCAGTAATCGCTTTTATTGCCGCTTGGCTATCAATGTAAAAGGTGATATCAGCTTAAGTCTGGTTACAAGTTAAAGATCTCACAGGGTTTCCAAACCTTTCATTGTGATGTGATTTTTGTTTTATAGCCGATGTTATGCTCATGGCACGGTCAAGGTCTATTGACGAAAACATGAAACTTATTTCTGAACCTAATGACAAAGTATTGGGAAACTTTTAACAACTACAAATACAATATGGAAATTAAATCAAGTTTGCTGTCTTATTCCTGATAAATCTGGTAGTGGCAGTCAACGGATATCCGATGGTAGTACTTCCGCTGGTCGAATTTCAAATCTTTCTTCTGCTTGTCGGATGGTTGGTTAACTTTCATCTCTATCGGCCATCGGGGATTGTTGGTTTCAATAATGAAATGGCGTTTGCTGCACGGTTGGCGGCGGAAACGACCAAAAACACTAGTTTCGTGCCAAGAGTTGAAATGACAACTAGAAGTAGTAGAAAAAGGTGGTGCCTAGTGATAGTACTTTTTGAACAAAAGTGCTGATCCTCATATGAATTTTTCAGCGAACAGCGAAGTTGCCTGCAGATAAGCCTCTTAATGAAGGCGTGAATTATTTCTAATTCAAATAAAACGCAGCCTCTTCTGTCAATGTTTTTGAAGAAGTGACAATTATTGTGTTCAATATTATTTTTTTGTCGAACACAGCGCGAAGAGAAACATAACTGATCTGTTATGTTGAGCCTTCAAGAAGACTGTTTGTGAACAATAAACGACATTTTGTTTGAAATTACAGTTGCGATTCTTTTGAGGGAAGGGGTTCCATTACCATTACTTTAATAAAAGCCCACATATTAGTTCGCTTATGACAATTTTTCATAAACTGAGTTTGTAATAAGCTCGTAATTAGCAGTTTTAAAGGTCTTGTTTTTGCAAAATCGGAAAAAATCCAAATGGAGAAACTGTACAAAATTTCGAAACCATTTCCTGTTCCGTACAAACAGTTTAAACAAAAAACCTATATCTAACATGTGTGATGTGTAGGTACATACATACATACAGGAACACTCGATATCACGATACCCATATTATAACTTAATAAATATTCCACTGAAGTGCATTGAGATGGAAAAACTGAGTTAAGATTCGCAAATAAAAAAAAAAACTACAACCAAAATAAAGGAACAACTTTTAAAATTCAGTTACTGATGGTTACTTCCGGCGAAAAGAACATGGATTTAAAATAAAACTTAATTTCCTATATCCTCTTATCTCAATCTCCGTTGAGGTATATGGCATTCAGGCGAAGAAAAGGGTATATCGGGTACCTACCTGCTTAATGTTAAAAAAATGTTTCCTGCTGTTGTCGAGAGGCAGAATGGCGGTGAAGGTAATATTAAAAGGTTTCAGTCTATGCGCTCGTGCTGTGCATATAACAGTCTCGAATGGAATAGTTTTATACTAAAATCCATTTAACCGCAAGCGAAAAAAAACCCACGAAAAAGATTTGCACACCACTTAACTATTAAGTTTCTTTCTGGGTTGATTTTAATTTTTCCCGCTCACGGAGAGAAGGACCAAACTACCCGCAGCACTTTTGAGAAACAGAAGAAAATGAAAAAGAAAATCAAGCAAAACCTTAATGCATTTCAAAATGTATATCTAGGGGGAGCTAAATGTAAAGTATCTCCCACTATAATATACCGGCACCGGATGAACTTATTTCAGTACACATGTTAACTACTCAAAGCTCCCGACAAACAACAACTAGAATATTCTGAACCAGTGTGTCCTGTGGTTTCCTCTTCCTCCTGTTTTTGTCTTCAATCGGATGTCGAGAAAAAAAAACCGTATGAAGAAGAGCAACTTTTTGGATCATCCGTTTACGGTTTCATTCCGTTGAACTCACTGATGTTATTTTCTTTTATTTAGATTTTTTTTTCGTCTTGCATTCACTTTACTTTACTTTCCATCGGTCACCACACAGAAAAAACAAGTAAAATAAAAATTAAGGATAACATCATTGTAAGGACGACATTGCATCGTGAAAAAAAATCACTAAATAACAACAGTCAAGTCCAAACAGATCGACTAGAAAAAAAAACGAGGTAAAACTTTGAAAATTCTTCAAGAAGAATATGTATAACAAAGCAACCACATGTTGTTGGAAATGGCTTAAGTTGGATGAAAGGACATTGAAGTTGACAATAGTGTTTCGCAAAGACTTTTAATCTTTTTTCTGGCATGGAATTAGTTTGTTAACTATAAAAAAATCTTTTTTTCTCGGTCTTTTTTAAGGAGTTTTCTGTCGTGAATTCACATTTCAATAATTTTTTTGTAAAAGCTCTTAAGTTTAACGGTTATGGAATGTTTTTTTTCTAGTCTCTAGTCTCTAGTCTCTCTTTCTCCGAAAAGTAGTTTTGACACGTTCAAAGCTCCTCCATTTCGAAATTCAAGGATGAGCTTTATAATATTCTTCTTGTTTTGAATTTTAAGCAGCTTTAACAACTTTATAAGAGTTTTTTTTTCTACATCAAATGGAACCTCAATTTGTAGTGAAGACAATTTAAGAGTGGTAAACTGTACCTACTCTAATTTAATTTATTTATTACTTAGTACAAGCAAACTTAAAAACTAAGACTTAAAAATAAGTAACACAAGGTATTTGATACAAAATAAACAATAATTTCATAACAATAACATAACGGGATCTTGGAAGATAGAGGAATCGGAGTAAAAATGGGGTTAGCGGTCGTAGAAGAGAATTTTTGAGAACAGATTTAGAAAGATATAGGTCGAAGCAATGAGTATTTTACAGCATTTTGTTAACAGGTTCGTTTATGCCATATAAAATTCGATGAAAAGGGAGATTAAAAAAAGGAACTGATCTTAAACGGCCGGCGGGCGGCGTGGGTTAGTACATAGGGAAATGTTTTGAAGTAGGGTGGGACAATCAATGTTACCATTGACTAGTTGATGTATAAAGACAACATCGACATTGTCACGGCGATTGAATACGGGCTGCAAATTTAATAACATCAGTCGCTCTTCATAGGATGGAAGATTAAAGGCATCTTCCCAACCTTAACCATGGAACAAGTTTAAACAAGCCAGGAAGGCATGCAATGCCTTTTTACATGACCAAAAATTAAGGCAAAACATACTGCAATGTCCCAAAGGCAGTAAGAATTTTTGGTAATTTGTAAAAAATATGAAGAACTCTTCTTCTTCCTCTCTCGCGAAAGCTAACCCTTTTGCTAGGCAGTTTGCCGCCAACTCCTCCCTGCCAGAGAGTGTCATGACATGGGACAAATCTTCTTCCGTACTCGTGCTGTGCGAGAGTCCTTAAGGATCTCAACATACATAAGTCCGCTGGTCCGGATGGTATCCCCGCTATTGTTCTGAAGAGGTGTTCTTCCACGCTGGCAAAACCGTTGCGTAAGCTTTTCCGTCTATCCTATTCTTCTGGGCTCGTTCCGAGCTGGAAAACAGGATTTGACCAGCCTATTCCAAAAAAAAGGCGAATCCTCCTCTCCCTCCAATTATCGTCCGATTGCACTTACATCCCTTCTTTCTAAGGTCATGGAAACGCTGATAAATTATCAGTTCAAGAAATATTTCGAAGACCGAAAGCTTCTTAATGACCGACAGTACGGCTTTCGCAGCAACAGGTCCACTGGTGATTTGACGTTTTATCTCACCGAATAGTGGAACAAATCTTTACATCGTTTTGGAGAAAGTAAGATTGTTGCACTTGATATTTCAAAGGCATTTGATAGAGTTTGTCATCTTGCCCTTTTATCGAAAATTCGTGCCTTCGGTAATGATGAATCAATTCTTCATTGGATTAGAAACTTTCTTTCGAACCGTTCCATACAAGTTGTATTGGACGGTTTCAAGCCTGAAACCACACAATATAAATGCTGGTGTGCCCCAAGACTCCGTTTTGTCTTCAACCCTCTTTCTCATTTTCATTAATGATCTCTTGTCTGTAACTTCTAATCCAATTAATGCTTCGAAACTCAATGCTGTCTTGTATCGTTGAAGCGAGATATAGCCCCCTTGCCACTGTCCATGAGTGGCAGTTGCATCAATGAGACCGAACATCTCGAGATTTTCGGTATGTGCATCTCTGAGCACCTCTTGTGGACCGAGCACATACGCGATCTCGCCAAAAATGCCGCAAGATGTTTGGGTTTCTTAAGACAGTCCAAAGCTTGAGTACGATTCCCACCTTTGGGCTGGTGCTCCAGCTACTTACTTAAGCCTCTTGGATGGTATACAAAAAAGAGCAGTAAGAATGATTTGTGACAGAGATATCACTAACTCATTCACTTCTTTGGAACACCATCGTAACGTTTCTTGTCTCTCCTTGTTTTATCGTTACTTCTACGGCAATTGTTCTAGTGAAATAGCCAGTTGCATCCCACCCCTTAAACAATTCAACCGTAATACCCGCGCTTCCAGGAATGCCCAGCAGTTTACCCGCAAGCCCAACTTCGGTCGTACGCTCAAGTAGAGAGAATCGTTCTTTAGCCATACTACGCGAATGTGGAACTTTCTTCTACTCTCTGTCTATCCCGATCATTAAAAAAAAAAATGGTTACGTAGGGCAAACCGAATGAATCTGCGCTGGACGGCTTCAATTCGTTGAATGTGTATTTGATAGTGAGGACACCAGACTTGTGATAAGTATTCAAGTAGTGGTTAACATACGGATCACGGAATTCTCTAGACCAACGTTTCACGAACCCCAAAGTGGAGTTTGCCTTACTTATAATTTTGTCAATATGAGAGTTGAAATTCAAATAGAAATCACATAACACGCCTAAATCAGAGATTGATGTCATAACGGAAATAGGTTCGCCATTATTTGTGTAAGTTCTGTTAGTCATAGTCATTTGTATGCGCTTACGAGAGTACGTTATAGCTTGACATTTGCTTATATTCAATTCTCGGAAATTCTTTTGGCACCAAATGTCATTTTTAACAAGAGATTTTACTATAAATGTTCATGTCGTCTGCATAGATAAGAAGCTCAGAATTATTAAGAATTTTTTCAACGTCATTGGTAGTAAGAATGAAAATAAGAGGGCCAAGATGACTTCCTTGTGGGACACCTGATATTGCATTATTTCAGACATTCCATTACTGAATACAACTCTATATCGACGATCTGATAAGTACTATGAGATTCAAGAGATGAAAACAGGTGGGAAGCCAAGCTTTTTAAGTTTGCACAGAAGATTTGGTATACATACATGAAAGTTTTGCTATAGGCCGATAATTTGTTATATCATTTTTTGGTCCTTTTATGTACAGGAATGTTAAAAGAACCTTTCCAAATACTAGGAAACATTCCACTAGAAATGGACAGTTCGTAAATGAACGCTAGGGGTAAGGCTAAATTGTCAACACACTTTTTTAACACTATTGGAGGAATTGCATCAGGGCCATCCGCCAGCAGAGTAATCATCTTTAAGCTACTTGAACTTCTGCATAACAGACGAAACATCGACATTAAAAATAACAGTGAGTCTAATAAAGTTTGATTGCACTCATTGAGGTAAATAAAGTAATTGCTGTCAATCTCGGTAGTGTTAGACCATTCAATATTTGAAAATTAATATTGTTTTATGCTAACTTATCTCACTGTCTTCATTATTTTCAGGGAGGTATAAGGCATTCAAAAGGTTACATAAGAATAATCAACTAAGGCTGGATGATAGTAGAAGTGGGAAAGGGGTATGAACTGAGAAAGGACAAAATTAAGGTAGCCGTAAGCCGTTGAAAAATATTTCTATCCCTATAAATTTCCATTAATTCAAAACATAAGAACATTTATTGAGGAGAAGTAATGCTTTGGAACATTCACCGTGTCCGTTACTCGATTTTTGGTTTCTCGGGTCTCGAATTTTAGGACTTTCACTTTGAGGACATATCGGCAGCCAGATTCCGAATTTTTTGACTCCTACCAAATTGCTGTGTCATTTTTGTTCAGTATACATATTTCGCTTGGCAAGTCATCGTGAACAAATTTGCACCACAGAAGCGTTTCCAAATTGGTACAAGAACCATCGTTCTATGAGATGCCCTTTGCATTGTTTCAGTGCATGATCGAATTTTTAAAATGTTCTTTCCCACCTTGACAACGCTAATATCCATTGAATGCAAAAAGGAAAAATAAACAGACGCAATGGCTTGCCATAAGCAAAAGCATCTTAAAAAGTTCAAAATCTTTTTTGCGCCATTAAACACATTCCGAATTCTCCATTTTCCGGAAATTAAACTTAAAATCCTTTTAAAGCAAATAAAAGCTATCACCTTTCATAACACTCTCCGGATAAAATATGCTCTTTTAATACAAAAAAAAAAAAACGTTACGCCATCACTTACTTACCAAACTTTTGTTTTTTACTTTTCCTTCCTGGAATTCCTGGCCATAACCTCACCCGCAAATTCACACCGCTTCATTGCTTTTCAAAGGAACAAAAAATTGCTATCGAAAACAAACAAATTACACAAAGAAAAACCTACATCCTTTTCAAATCGTGAAGGCGAGAAAAAAGGATATAAATTTAAAAAAAAAACTCCATTATCGTAACATTGTTTAGCCAGGCAACTTCCAGGAGGCCGAACTTTTAATTGCATACCAATGTGCTGCAATGCTGCAAAAAAAATAACTCACCTCCATTAAACTCCATTATTTCGACTATCAACGATAGCTCCCTTTTTTCGTTTTGTTTTAACTGCTACCCTGGAAAATTCCAAAAAGGATAAGACACGACTTCCTACATACAACATGAAGAAAAAAAACTCAAAACAATAAACAGATCGAAGAACAAAGTATGTTTGGGCATGAAAGCTTAGAGCAATTTTCACACCCAGTCGAGTCGCAATAAGGAGGGCCAGCAGCAGTTAAATCCATAAACGGAAAAATAAGGAAGATACTGCCGTGTTGGTAGTCCTTAAATCTTCATCCTGTTGGCTATTCAGTTTGGGTATACACAAACCCACCTCTGCAGTAGTTTCTCTGAAAAGATAGTTTTTGTTTTCTTTTTTCTTCTGTTACTTTTACTTCCAATTGCTGATGGTCAGATACCTATACCTACAGAAATAAGAAAGAAAATCCTTCCCTTCGAAGGATGTTGACTTTTCTCAAGGCTTCTTTTTTTCAATTTTGTTTTATTCTTGCCTTATTATTGCTGTGCATGAAAAGAACCTATTTTATCCTTTCAAGTGCAACACCATCAACTTCCCGCGCGTATCCGTATCCGGTTGGAGTGGCCGAGTCCTTATTGCGAGCCAGTGTACTGTACATGGTGTAATTGAAAAAGAATCACAGCATAATAACTTGTGTGCGCTGAAGGGGAAACTGATAGAGCAAGCGAAAGAGATTTCATCTTACAAGAATCTCTGATGACTGCAACATCCACCCAACCATAGCGTCATTGCTGTCGTCATCGTCGTCGCCGTCATCGTCGTCGTCGTCGTCGTCACTTTTTTTTTGTCTGAAATTTGAAATCTGCGATTTAAAACTCAGCTTGAAGTGCGCCCAGCGACTGAGCTACCAAAACGGAATGCAATTAAACATTCAGAAGGATCAAGGAATATAATGAAGGAGTTGCGGTGCACACTGCACAACTATGAAGGATAGTAGCGGCGCGACCAACAACGCACGCTTGGATGATCCAAGATATAGAAGCCCAAGGGAAAATCCATCGTGAAATCGCGAAATTTCCTGTTTCGGATGTTTGTTTCCTGTTTGCAAAATTTTTTTTTCTTTGCTTTGTCTTCTTACATCCTGACGCGCCCCCGCTCTTCCTCTTCATGTTTTACAATATCTTTGTTCGTTTTTTGAGAGAGTTGTATGATGAATATTAAAACTAAGGACTGCACCTTTTCCCTTTTTTGTATAGTGCGAATGTTAAAAACAAAAAAAGTCCCTTATACTGGATGTAGGTTATGTAACACCAAGTAGCATTTCCTTTTTGTTCATTTTTGTACCATTTTTCCTGTTCCTTCTTGTTTTGTAATTTAAAAAATAGAAAGACAACAACATTGCTACATTCAAGAGGATTGTTATTTTTTTTTCTGCAGTGAGAGTGGGGCTACCGGTGCAACCCCTGTCAGTGAAACTAAAGTCACATAGAAACAAAAAATGCAAATGAAAAACTCCAACGTGCGATGTTCAGTCTGTTTAACAAGGACGATGTCAAATTGACATTTTGGCAGCGGCATTGCAAATTCGTACATACATCGTTGGATCTGTTCTGTTTTCCGCCTGAACTCTTCGTTAACGGCTGGATCGATTTTGATGAAATTTTGTATTTATGTTTGAACACATTAAAAAATTGTAAATGCTTATGGGCGAACCCAAAAGCCAAATATGGAAATTGGCAGCTAACCCGATAGACAATAATTTAAAGGAAAGGAGTTTTCCTCATTATCTAAACTGATCCTGTAGAAATCGGGGTGTAGGTAGGTAGGTTGGAGTGGCTGTCTGGATGTAATTGACTCACTTAGACCTCAAGGGTCCATTGTGATACCACTAATGAGGTTACTCATGGGAGAGTAATGAAATTAAACAAACCATTTTGTGTCGATCGTTGCCAGTTCACTGGTATTATCGAAGAAGGGATTACCGAGATAGTTATTCCTTCTAGTGGAGAGTGCCGGACATGTACACAGAAGGTGTTGGATTGTTTCCTCCTCTTCCTTGTCCATGCAGCTTCTATAGAAGTCGTTTGCGTAGACCCCAAGCCTCAAGGCATGTCTGCCTATGAGGCAGTGTCCTGTTATGACTCCAGTTGTAGAGCTTATATTTTGTCTGCTCAGGGAAATCAGACCTTTTGACCGTTTCAGGTCTATGCTTGGCCATATTTGTTTGGTTGCTAGGCAGGTGGTACCCTGTGACCATCTAGCATTTGCTGATTCTAGAGCATATTGTTTGAGAAGATATTTGCATGTAGCAAGTGGTGTTCCTATGTTATGTTTTTGTCTAACATGAGGCAGAAGTGTTCCGTTTTTGGCGAGCTCATCGGCTTTGCAATTTCCTGGAATGTCTCTGTGGCCCAGCACCCAAATGAGGTGAATATTAAACTGTTCCGTCATCTCATTCAGAGATGATCGACAATCGTGGACTATTTGAGAGTTTGTTGGAGACAGACGCGAGAGATTTGAGAGCGGCTTGGCTGTCCGAGAAGATTCGTATATCCTTGCAAGATATAACGTTTTCTTTGAGCCAGGATAGTGCTTCTTTAATCGCCATTACTTCTGCCTGGAAAACAATACATTGATTGGGAAGTCTGTATGATAGACTGAGATTCAGTTGTTCCGAATAGATACCACTTCCAACTCCGTAATCGATCTTTGAACCGTCAGTATAGGAGTGTACCGTATTGTCTTCCAGGGGTCTCTCTTCTTCCCACGAAGATCTTGAAGGGATGGAGACATGGAAGCTTTTATCGAATACCTTGTTTGGGGTGGTATAGTCTAGACGATCTGGGATAGATCTGAAATTGTCTAGAATAGTAGTATGACCAGCATTATTACCTACTGTTCCATTGAGAGGTGGATCTAAGCCTCACACATGAGTTGGCTGCCACCATTTTGGAGAAGATGTCAAGAGGTGTTAGGTTTAAAAGCACTTCCAGGGCTTCGTCTGGTGTTGAGCGAAGTGCTCCCGTGATGCACATACCTGCTGACCGCTGGACTTTGATGAGCTTATTTAGATTAACCATCTTGTCCAGTGCGGTCCACCATGCGACAACTCCATAAATGAGTATCGGTCTGATTACCGAAGTGTATAGCCAGTGGGTTATTTTTGGGGAGAAGCCCCATTTTGATCTGGCCCATTTGATCCTGGCCTTTTTACAAGTAAAAAGCGCTACGGTAGCCTTTTTTATTCTTTCATCAATATTTGCCTTCCAATTTAGTTTTTTGTCTAAAATGAGGCCTAAATATTTAGCTTGGTCGGAAAAGGAAAAGTATTCCTTTAATCTTGGGTGGGCTAATCTGAGGAATTTTGTACCTTCTCGAAAAGAGTACTAGTTCTGTTTTATGTGGATTGACGTCCAAGCCACATTGCTTAGCCCAATTTGTTAGCCTATTTAAGGCATTTTGTAGGAGTTCCGAGAGAACTTGGGGATGTTTTCCAGATATAGATATTGCAACGTCGTCAGCATAGGCAATCACCCTGAAACCCTCTGCTTCCAGTGATGAAAGTACCTTGGGGGGTACCTCGATTCACCGATCTGGTGGTAGTAAAACTTCTCATGCTAGAAGTTACTGTCCTGCTTTTGAGCATGAGACTTATAAGATCTATGAGTGATTTCTAAATTGAAGAAATAACTAATTCTATTCTCATGGTTTTGATTTTCAGTTAAACATAAGAAAAATGATTTTCGATATCGTCGTAAATTAGATAGAGTGGCGCGACAGCTCTTGAAGAGCCAAGGCCTAAGTGGCTTACTCTCATCAACAATTCTCTAGGTGCGTGTGAAGAATTGAGGGGACCTACAATTTTACGCCGATTCCAAACGGCAAATTTGAGAAGCACTTTTTCATGACAGATGATACTCTTGGAAGTTTTGTCAGCTCTTCGCAAGAGGCAGTGTCCGTGAAAGATGAAATAAAAACTTTGGGCCCGAGTAGGATTCGAACCCACGACGTTCTGCTTAGCAGCCAACGCACCTAACCACTAAGCTACGGACACTACTATCTACTACTACTACTACTATCGTCGTAAATTACATAATTAAAATTTAAAATCAAATAATGAATTTTCAAGACAGACTGTAAAATAAAAAACAAAATCTGCAGTAATGGATTTTCGACCTCGAACTCGTGCCATGTAGGATGCAGATATACTAATAAGACTTGCGTTTACTCTCCTGCAACAGTTGCGAAGCGGATGACGGAAATGTACACAGAGTATGTGTGTATAAAAATGCATCCATGATGGTCGCAAACAAAAGGAATAACAACCATCAAGCCTTAGAATCAAGAGCATCCAATTGCAATAGCTGCTTTCGTTACTCACTCATCGCGCTGTTCGTTTATTTGCTGTTCGTAAAGCTTTTCTATTCTCATCCGAGCGAGTTCTATGTGAACAAACATAGAAACCACCCAGTCCACGGCTTTCTACTCCTACAACCAATTTTATTTGCTTTTATATTCATTTATGAATGAGCCATCGTTATCCTTCTATTTCTGGAAGAGCGTTCATGCTTCCCTGTTACGAAACAGATTTCTGTTTTGCAAATTGGGAATTGGATTTTTTTTCGCAAACAAAAAGTGGTACCGTGAAAAAGGATATGTGGGATTGCTTGAATTCGTATATGAATGCAACGTGCAATGTAATTTAAAAATTTATAAGTGAACGTCGCGCTCATCACCATGAAGTGAAGCGAGTCCTTAGCGAGATGAATGTGAATCCAGTGGATAAGCAAAGGGGACGACAAATAATTCCTGTCCTACCTGTTAATAGAAAAGTCAAATGCGAAAAGTTACATAAAGCTTCATGGAAGTTGATGGTTGATTGGGGCATGTGCAGCAAAAAAAAAAAAAAAAAAACACGACCGCCTCAAGAGTACACTGTGGTGTGATGCGGCATTGCTTGAAAAAAAGAACACTTTATTCAGTAAATGTATGTATAAGCATATGAATGTTTGTTTAGGGAGTAAAAAAAAACCACAGTGATCCTAGCTGAGCTGTCTATCTGTCGTCTTCCCCTGTATATAGGATATGAATTCCCCGATGAGGATATGTGTGATGATATTATGAATTCACAGAGCATGCATAGGCTCTGAATCAAGCGCTAAATTGCATGCAAGTGCACGAATGAACCATCAGTGCTACCGGCCGTGGCAAGGCGTTGGCGGCATTGACGTTGAATAAAACGGACAGAGCTTTTGCAAATGTTTAATTTGATTCCATTGAAATTCGTTGTTGTGTGTTCTCTGTCTCAGCATATGAACAAAAAAAAAGGAATACGCGAGTGCAAGCGTACACAATGTTGCATTTGCCATGAATCGTATGTGGCTTTGGCTGATGGCACAGGCGATGGCGGAAGGCTATAACAGCAGCATCAAGCTAAAGCGGTTAGACCGAGCTTGGGAAATACGATTAAACAAAATGTTATTTAGTTTGGCAACTAGCTAGCAGGGAACTCTGACAGCTGCAAAAGTTGATTTAATAAAATGAATTTATGGGCGGAATGGCGGAGCACCAAGCACAAGACTCCATCGACCGCCAACCATTACCAAATGCGAAACCACAGTCGTTTCTGGAGTGATGAAAACTGTTTGATTTTTACTCTAGTTGATATTTTTTCTTCGAGCACAATCAGAATTTCTATGAGTCCTGCTGGTCTATTCATGTCAAGTGAGACTTTTTTACTGCTAATATTGAACGAGAAAATTTGTATCGAAGAATGATTTTGCTAAGATTCGGGTACCTCTCTCAAATGTTTAAATCAAATCTTGCCAAGTTTCTAAATGAAACAATCGTCTTTTTTATTTGTAAAAGTTGCCATTTCCTTTTCATACAGCCTCACGTTTCATTCAAGTTGTGTTTTCTTTCAATTTCAAGTCGAATCAAAACTCATCCCATCAGATTTTTCGTTTTGTCTAATACACTGGAGATTTAAAGCTAAATTGTCGCAAATGGAAAAATTAAATTCTCCAACACGAGCCATGGCTGACAATGCCAAAACTCTGATGAGGTATGGAAAATGGAATTCCAGCCGACAATTCGGATACAGATAGCACACAATCCAATCAAGTCCAACACTCTGTGGAACAACGAAGAAAAATCTCATTTTAAAATTTAATTAATATCCTTTTTAGGAATCTTCTAATCTCCAGTAAGGCTGCTGCTGCTGCAGAATGTTTTGTTGGAAAGTTTCTTGTCTTTCACTCACAACAAGAGTAGAAGGACGATTGTCTTTTGTCTGCCTATCGTTTAACTGTTTTTAGTTGTGTCCTTGTACTCGATTTAATTCTTCTTATTTTTTGTAACAAGTTCTTAAGATTTTCTTGGGCTTAAATTGTTTTCATGTTGAAAGAAATGAGCGCTAAATTTTTTCGTTGAGATTCATGACTCATCGAATATTGCAGTAAGCAATGTTGTAAGACCTGTAGTGTCCGTAGCTTAGTGGTTAGGTACGTTGGCTACTAAGCCGAACGTCGTGGGTTCCAATTCTACTCGTGCCCATAGTTTTTATTTCATCTTTCACGGGCACTGCCTCTTGCGAAGAACTTACAAAACTTCCAAGAGTACCAATCTGTCATGAAAAAGTGCTTCTCAACTTTGCCGTTCGGAATCGGCAATAAATTGTAGGTCCCCTCAATTCTTCACACGCACCTAGAGAATTGTTGATGAGAGTAAGCCACTTAGGCCCTGGCTTCAAGAGCTGTCGCGCCACTTTATTTTATTTATTTAATGTTGTAAGACCGAACTCTGAAATAGTACGAATGTATATGACCCAGCGTTACCCCTTTACTCGCTTTCCAAGTAGATCTATTTCGATTCTTGAAATTTTGTGAACATCTACTTCCTATCCCATATCTTCTTGATTCGTTTTCAAATCACCAGATCTAAAAATTTGCCCAGTAATCTATGTATATCAAATGATACACGAAAACAAAGGTCTTTTGCATTCTATCAGCCACTGAAAACCAAAATTGTAGGCGAGGTGTGGCTATCAAGTTATGATCAAAAAACTGTTATTTTTGGTTTTTGTACTTATAAGTTAGGTATTGTAATCCCATAGAAAGACTATCTTCTGATGCCGACCTGAGATCGGAATTGAGTTTACCTTTCAGGAACAAGCTCTGGATAATGCGAATTATGAAATATTTTGACTTAAGGGATATCGATTTCTTCATGATTTTCGAATAATATCATGCTTAACAAACCCCACGCCCTCGCCAATATTTTGGACAGAAAAAATAATCGAATGATACATCAAAAGAAAGGTATCGTCGAACTCTATTCATCAAAAGTTTTTCTAAGGCCTGGTAGCCGAGATATTGGTAAAAATGTAAATTATTCGCAACCATTTTCCCGCAATTTCGAATCGATGTGGGAAAGACGGGGCATATCGGTCACCTTAAGGAATTCTCCAAATAAAAAAAGTTTATTTAAAAGGAAATTCATAAAAACATCCGCTATAAGTTATAAATTAAAAAATATTAATTTTAAAAAAGTATTGACTTTTCCCATTTATACCCCGATCCTGGGGCACAACGACAACGGGCATACATATGTGGACGGGCACAAGCTAAGCTGGTTTGCAAAATGTGCAAATGTGGCTACATTCATTGTCAACATTGTCTTCACCAGCAAAAGAAAGATCTGCGAAGATTCTACCTTCCTGACCGTTTTGTTTTGCTTTTTTGTGGTGGTCTTTTTCTTTTTCTTTGTGATGGGTTTTGACTTGCTTAAAGCTTCTATGAACTTTGCCTTGTAAATAGATGATGTTATTACAGCAGTCTTTCCTCGGCGCTTAGAAACCCTATTTTTTGATTGCTCTTTCGGAATGGGAGAAAAACTGTGGAAAAATGATGATGCTCTTGGTTCTGGGGTTGATGGTTTTGCTTCATTTGAACTGTTGGTTTGCAAAACAGTGTTTGCCCTCTGTAAGGATCGGTGTTTCCTGATGAGCTTAGCATTCCTCTTGCAGATCAAAAAACTTTCCCAATGCAACTCGATTGAATCCTATTGCTCTAGCTGCAGATGTTGCTTCAGGTTTCCGGAAATCGTAGAATTTCATTTAAAAAAACTTTTTGTCCAATCTTCCCCAACCATCCATAACGGTAACGCATTTTTTCCGCCAGCTCATAGGCTGGTTCCTTAAATTCTTTCATGGAAAGGCCAAACAGAAGTCCTTCCATATCTTTTCCCAACTGGTAAAGTGGTAACACTGGACAGAGAACCGAACTCTGTGAGTGTGAGGTGAGGAGTGATATACACGAATGAGGTTCAGATTCAGAGCGTATCCTTGGTTAAAGTCCAACAAATTTTTTCGGAATCGGAAATTCAAATAAAACAACGGCCAACTCAGGAGAAAGAGGAGCAAAGGATAAGAAATTTCGGTTCAAAAATTCGCAATGGTAGGGTAGGAGATGGGCTTAATGCCGAAATTTCACTCTTACTCAATGATTTGTTCACATAAACATGGTGTGAATTATATCGACGACAAAGTGCAATATTGTTTTAGTGCATTTCTTGGAACTTTGCCTGCTTGTCATTGTTGACAGGCTTTGATCTTTGTGGTGTTGTATTGTGTACACTTCTGGTGGTCGTCTCAACAAAACAGTCCGTCGGGTCATCAGGCAGCGGTTCGTTACTTTTAGTCTGGGGAATGAGGTTAAAATAGTAACGGTGCGATGCATACTTATACTGATTCGCGTGCGTCGTCGTAATCGAAGTGATAAGTCACGGTAAATGAGGTGAGAAACCTGAGCAGTGAAGGGATGTAAAAGGTCATGTTCTCTTTCCATTTCGTTAAAAACTTGCTTTATGTGGTGGAAGGTGCTTGCAAAAAGAAGAATAAGGATAAACGTACTCGAAATCGTTATATGTGGAGAGTTTTTCAAGTTCTTGTGAACAACTAAAACAAACAATAAAAATGTAGGCTAGTGCATTGTTGACCTCCACTTGGGTCGCCAAGTAGCAAAACTATTCCCTTTTTTAATTGGAAACATAAAGAAAAAAATAAAACAAAAAAAAACCATTCCAAAAAGGACTCGACATTAAAAATAAAAAGAAAAAACAAAAGGCAAATATGTTAAAGTAGCCCTCGAAGGTAGGTATACGAAGGCAACAACGTAACCTCATGAACCACTTTGGGGCCCCCTTGTCCCGGATTCTATTGTTGTAAAAAAAAAATAAAGTTGATGGCGACCAAGTGGATGGAAGGTTCATATAAACCAACAAGACAGTGTAGTTATTTTTTGAATGAATGTGTGCTAATGGCTCGACGATGACGACAACCGACCAACAAGATTTTGAAATACACACACCACTCTCTATTCTTCCAACATGTGTGTGCCCTAAACTATCCCGCTCCATAACCCCAAACGAAGCCTTTGTACATCCTTCGCAATGTTAAAAAAAAGGACATTTTGACATAATAGTATAGAAGTTAACACTATATAGACCCGGTATTTCTTTTTTTTAACAGCAAATGCCACTTCCAGCGTGAGAGCAAAGCAACCAGCATTTTAAGTTAATTATGAAGGGTTGATGAAGTTTCCATTTTAAAAATTGTTTCTCCTTTTTTACTTGCTCAGCTTTTATTTTGTTACTGTAAGAATTTGAAATGGAATTACTTATCTCGATTTTGAAGAGATCCCTTTGTCGGGAAGGAGGTTTCTAAATTGACCATTATATGATGGTCCTTGATGGAGCACATACAATTTATTTCAAAGTTTGATGACCGAACCCGAACATAAAAATTTACCTTATAAAAGATTAATGCTTTGGTCGACCATATGTGATAAGAGGTGGTCAGGACATGAATCTCTCTTAAATGATTTTGTTCAGTTTATTAACGCATCATTGTAACTTTGATCCTTGGTATATTATGTGGAGGCCAAGCGAAGGATAAGTACAAGTTGATGGATCCTCATGTTCTATATTCTAAGGTTAACGAGTTCCTTTGGAGAGTGGACCTAATTGCATCATTGAATTTGACTTACCTTTTGACCTTTTATTTTGTCGTCTTTTGAATGAAATCTTCTTTGTTGAGGACGAAATTATCTAATTTTCGTTCTTTAGGAGGATATTGTGTGTAAACGTAGGTGTTATTAAATAAAGCGGGTGAAGAAAAATAACGTGGTTTTTGACCCTTTGAAGCTTTGCTTGTGTGTGGGAGGTGGCATTTTATGAGGGCGGATTTATTTTTAGATGGCATTTGGTTTGTTTTATTCATCCCACATATCAAGATTTAGCGAAAAAGAAAACATGAAAGTCGTCAAAAAGGATGAAGAATAAAGATTTTGGATAAGCTGGGGGTTAATTTAATTAACGGTTGCTACGAGAGTTTTCTGGGTTTTGTCTTGAAAGGGTGTTTTTTTTTTTTGCTTAAATTTGAAGAAGATGGAAAGGATGACAAACTTTGTCTTCATTTAATGCCCCCATGACCTACTTTTCCTTATTGATGTAAGGTCAAATTTGTTTAATTTATAAATTTTAGGTGTTGATTATAAATAGGCGTTGCTTCAGACGAATTTCCGCAGGATTCCAAGGAATTATGGCTGAGTTCGTAAATGTAAAACTTCCGCAATACTGCCAAAATTGTGTTCGTATATGTAAACAAACAGCATTAATTCTGCATGAGCATGGCAACATTTGTGTTCATAAAAGTATTACAACTGTCAAGTCGGCATTTGTTTTTATTTCTTTTGATCGTAATGTTACTGAAGTGAGAACATTTTAAGCTGCGACTGACACTTTATTATATCATTAGATAACAATGATTTCGAGTAACGGAAACTGCGCCATGCTTACATATATCATACGAAGAGTCCAAGGGTTTTCCTCTTTCTTAACTTTTCAGTTTTCTTTTTTTTCCTCATTTTGTCAACGTTTGCTTTTGTGAACTCATTTTAAATAAAGTATTATGACCGCATACATGCAGTTGTAATTGAGTTCATAAAAGTCTTTGAGCATATTTAAGGCAAGGCATGAGCAACAAAGCCTGCAATTACGAACTCGGCCTATATTTTTCCACACAACTGGAAATGCACATAATTTTAAGACTGATCTTCATGGCTGATACATTTGGTTCTAGGAATCAAATGCAGATTATCACAATAAGCTTCCACTTCACGTTTCGTTTGAAAATCGTGAGGTAAATAACGTAATGTAACGTAATGTGACTCCGAATGAAAGCTCAAGTTAAAATATGCTGGACATTTGTTTTGTCTGGCACTCAACAGCTGTAAAACAAAGCAAAAAAGCAAAAATTCCTTTGGATGCATGATGATGATGGAGGGGAAATGCCATTCATAGCAAAGTCGAAGCGGCTGCATCGTTACGTACACGAAGACGAAGCTCACGCGTGTTTTTGTTTCAGCCATTACTAAAGGCGTTACTATAATTGCTAATGTCAGAAAACCGGATGAAAAATTCCTTAGCTTTGGAAAAGAAGGTTTTTCCTTCCCTTCTTTACGCTGTCAAATTCACTTAAGCAATGAGCGATTGTTAGCGAACGTAGCTTGATTACATTATGGTTTGCTCATAGGGTTCGTGTGTATTCGCTAGTTTATTTAAGCGTGCTTGCGTGAGCAAAATTGCATTATAGTTGAGCCTTAAGTCATCAATTGCCGAATTCATTCGTTCAGGAAATCGAGTTTACAACCAAGGCTTTCCCAACTATTTTAGTTATGACTTTATCTTTACATCGTTTTGAAGTTAAGATTATTGCACTTGATATTTCAAAGGCATTTGATAAACGGCCCTATTCTGATATTCATCGGGGGAGATTTTTTTTTTCAATTTTCAATTCACACTATTTTGCTATTCATTTGAATCGAATCTGGATTAACGTCGGTATCGTCGGTAATACTGTTCTTTAATTAATTAATTTAACGAACCCATTCATTCTATAAAATTTAATCCGTATATTTAATGTTGCAGCTTTTTCAAATGAATTATCTATCTGATTGGTGGTCAATAAAATGTAATTTATTGAGTTTCTTGTATAAATAAAGATTATTAACATTAGGGACACAGCAACATGAACAGCTTTTAACGTGTAGTGTCAAATTGGTTTGGATAGTGTAGTTCACCCGAGGGATAGCAGAATGTAAAAGCAGTGTTCGTGAGAATCGAATGTGAATCGAATCTACGATTCACGTGGATAGCAGAATAGCGCTAAAAAGTCTTGCATCTAGCTCTTTTATCGAAAGTGCGTGAAGTCGGTATCGATGAATCCCTCCTTCGTTGGATTAGAACTTAGAATTTCGAATGCTGGTATACCCAAGGGCTCCTTTTCTTCTCCGACCCTCTTTCTAATCTTCATAAATGATCTCTTGTCTGGAATTTCTAATCCAATAAATTGTTCTACTGACATAGTAATCTTCAATTCATTATTCGATCCCAGACTGGCATATCTCCTCTTCGTAATAAACCGCGTAGCTGTCTGGTAACGTTGAGGCAGAGTTCTAGGAATGATTGGTAGTAGAGTCATCACTGAATCATATTGTAGTATTCGGCTAGGTCCAAAAAATTAAAATTAATTCACATTTTTGAAAATAAAACACAAAATTTTATGTTAAAATCCTCTAAGTTACTATCGTTGTTCAAAAACACATAAATGGAATTGACGGACGCAGCCTAACTGCAGTGTTAAATAACACAAAAACAAATTAAAACACAAAATTACTTTATTGTAATCACTCTCTTACTTATGTATTTATTCAACACTTTGATTTTCCCTTTATCAAACACAGTTTCTTTTCTTTATCGCAGTTCACAATCAATTAATTGGCTTCACTTTTGAGCCCCTATTTATATATCCTAAATAACTTCCAGAAAATACTGGGTTTTTGTATGAGCTGAAAGTTCTCGCATGCTTGACGAAAAGTTCTCCTCCAATGACCACTAGATGTTGCCCTTATTCTGTTCTATTATACACAAGTGGGTTCTACTTTCCTTTAAGGCGATCTTGAATTTGAAGATGAAAATGGTCTCAATCGATAGATTAGCGTTAGTAAAGCACAAGTAAAGTGATTTTTGTTGGAAATTAATATTTCTATTTTTATTTTATTAAACAAAACCGAACTTTTTGCACAGAATTCACGATTAAACGTCATTTTTAGTAGTTGCATACTGCGTAGATTTATGGGATTTTTTCAGGTCGCGTTATTCGCCGCTTACTAGAAAATATAACGAAATTTGTTATTATTGCTTATACTGATGTTAAAATGCATTTTCTCATGATAAAATAATAATTTTAATATATCGCCCTACATTGGTTACTCGTCTGCCAACACTAAAATTCTTCAACCTGAAGTTGTTTCCTCAATATTTGACAGCTAGAACAAAAAACAAAGTGTATACTTCTACAAATAAAGCTTTTGCGACATACTTATTCTACCACAAAACAATATTCCCCTCTTGGGGAATACATATTACAATATATTTCATTGAACAGCTCCGTAATGTTTCGTATCTCTGCATGTTCTATCGTTGCTTGTACGGTCAGTGCTCTATTAACCCGTAACACTAACGCTTCAAACATACTGCCAAGTTCAGCGGAACTATTTCTAGACATTCTTTTCCAGTGATCTCAATATTTAGAACTTCAAAACCAATGTACCTATACCGAGAACCGACATAGGAGGCTATCAAATCCTCGAAAATATCTGGGGCAAATTGTGTTGTAGTGTTCCGCATTCGCACGGTACGGCTTGAAAATGAAAATCTGTACTTCCCAGTAGTTTGACCTCGAGGCCTCGACGGCGAACTAATGAGCATCCCTATTTTATATGATTTTAATTGTTTATGGGGGGGGGGATGTAACTTGTGCTTTTCTAAATATACAGCAGTCAAGCCAATAATGTGTAGAAACCTCCAAATCAAACGTACGCTGAACATCACTTTTTGCCGACACATAATTTTTTTTTTTGATCGTCCATGTTACACAATCTTTTTTCCTTCTGTATTTGATTTCAATTTTAAATAAATAAAAACAAATTTTATTTTATTTTGTAACAAATAAATTATTTATTTGAATTCATTTTTTACTTTTATAAAATAAATGAAATATACATTTATATTTTTTAATGTATGTTATAGTATAATAATTAATTATAGATAAAGTTTATTTCAATTATTTTTTTAAAGAAAAATACAAAGTATGTAGTGATAACAAAATAATCAAAAAACAAATTTTAATGTAAATTTTGAAATGCAAAAAAAGAGTAAACACAAGAAAATGTTGAAAATATTAAAATCAATCAAAATGTATGAACAGACAAAAGAAAAGTTAACCGAAACATTAAATTTATAATTTCATCACCAATCGTAAGAAACATTAATTAGGATCTGATTTTGTATTGAGCACAAAATGCATTTTCTTAAGTAATACATATAAGGAAAATTAATAATGATTTTTATTTAGTGTTAGTAACTTTAGATTTATTTTTTGTTTAACGTCTATAAAATGGGACAAAAAAGTTAAATTTATTTTTTGTTTTTTTTTTTTCAGAAATTAATTCTTGTCCACTGGGGCATTACTGCTGGAGGGAAGAAGCGAAACTGTAAGTATACAAAACAAATAGCATTAGTCGTTTATAAAAAAAAGAAAAAAAAAGAAATAAGCCAAATAATTTGTTTATAACAAACTCAGCAAAAAAAAGTGAGTTAAATCCATTTTGCCAAAAAAGGAAACGTGCGAAATCTTAAAAAAGCCTAAGTGCCAAGAAAAAACAGTTTTGTATAAATATTAGACGAAAATGTAGGAGCCATAACCGGAAACATTGTTATTGAAAATAAAAACATGTTTTTTTTTTATTTACAATCAGTTTTATGATGATAGTGAACCATTTTATTCTGTTATTTGTTTAAGGACATGCGTTGCTAGAGAAAAATGGCTGAAAACAGTATGTTTAGGTACTCACTGTATCTATTTAAAGTACCGTCCCTAAAATATTTTAAAAATAAATTTCTCAACAAGAAATTTCATAGCGTCTAAGCCTTCTTTTGAAAATGTATTCATAATGTCGGATTTAAGCGAATAAGGAAGCTGGAATTAAAACCAAAATAACAGTTTACTTTAGCAACAAAATATTCGCTTCAAATGGGAAACTCAAATGCATGATAGTTTTGAATATGGAAATGAATGAGTAAACATTTTTGAAATCAAAAACAGGGTTTATTGAAAGAATCTGGGAATGCACGAGTGATAAAAACTTTATCATTTACTGAATTAACTGAAAAAAAAGAAAATTTCCACAAAGAGAATTTTATATCAAAAAGAAAGTTCCACCACAAAAGTTCAAAATAACTTGAAAAACCTTTGGAAATGGATAAAATTGCATAACAAAACCGCAGTAATCGACACACAAAGACACTCCCATTCCAAGATAAATTCTTTGAAAATAGTTCTTCGTGTCCTCTTTTAACTGCGAAAGTCCCCTATCTCCAGGAAAAAAAAATATACGAACCATAAATGCAAATCTGCTTTTCAATATTCAAAACCATTTCGTTTTGATCGGAGATGTACAAAAAACCCTTTGACCAAGTCACAAAAGTTTTTCAAAAAATGTTAAAACAAGAAAAAATAAATAGCAAAACTTTCTACAACTATCTCAACATGTCCAAAAGTAGATCTACATTGAAAAGTTTGGATGTCGTTATAACTTTTCCTTGTTCTCATTTTCATCGGAATGATAATGACATTACATGCGAAATGACGAATAATCTGACATTTATATCTGAATGTGGGTATCAGTTTGTTAAGTCATAAATTAAGTTTTCTTTTTTTGTGTCTTTCAACAAAAATTTATATCAATTTCGAAGTTAACTGAAGAAAAGGATCCATGGCTCTACCGCCTCAAATCGGTTACGAGGACACATGGGGACAGACGAAAAAAAAAATGACGAGAGAAAACTTTTAATTAAAATTAACAAGGGAGCAAGCCGATGATGCGATATGGGAAGCAGAGGGAATTGGAAAAAGAATAAAGAAATTTCTTTCTCAATTGACTTTACAAAAAAAAAAAAAAAAACACAACAACACCCTACAACACCAACAGTTCATACCACAAAACGGCCACAAAACGAACCATCAAAGGTTGTTCGCAACTTTATCATTTTTGGGAGGGTTTGGGGGGTTTGCAAAAATGGCAAAAAAAAAATCAATGAGAAAAAAGGAAAAGAGAAAAGAGTCGTCATCACCATCATCTTCGTCGTTTCAGCTAAACTTCATCTAAATGTAGACAAGGAAGTTGTCCGTTTGGTTTGAGTTTTTTTTCCCCTTTTCTTATATTTCGCTTGAAAACTTTTGCTTAAGGGTAAAAGTATCGTAATCGTGAAATGTTTCGTATCGAAGATTTGGATTGACATTGACAGACGAAGAAAAGGAGTTGAAGAAGTTGGTTTGAAAGTTGTCTTACGGGAAGTTTTACAAGTTTTTTTTCGTCACATTTAATAAAGGAAAAATGGCGTCTAGTCAATTTGACCAAGTTTTTAGTTTTTATTTTATGTAAGAATTCTTGGGAAAGAGTCAAGAGGCCGAAAAAATCGAATAGCTACAGCTAAAGATCATCCGATTCTGAAGTTTCAACGATGACGAGTAACACTGGAAGAAGCTAACAAATAACAGGCGAAACGGAGGGTGTAAATATGAATTAATTTTTTTAATTAATTAGATCCATTTGAATGATCATTAAGACCCAAACATAATCGTCAACACCGAAGGCGAACAAAAGCATGAGTCCAGCAGAACCTAATAACTAAAATCGAATTCGAAATGAAGACAAACTTCGATAAGGATTTAATAGAGGCAAAATCAATACAAGAAATATGTAGGATTCTGGATTTATTTTGTTCTCTCTTTGATTGAGCCCGTTGGTCGAAATCTTTGTCCAATTTTTTATCCTCTATATTTTTGAAAATACATATTTCTCGACTCACTTGGACGTCCCAAAAGCTCTACTTCAATGGAAATGGAAACGAATCAAAAACGGAAAAAAATATTTTGTTGTTTGAAGTAGGCGGAGTGTTGGCTCTTGTTTGAAGAAGATGCAATTCCACAGGGACAAGTTATTTCTAATCTGATAGAGGACTGACTTGTATAATTCTTTCTTCTTTTTTTTTTATTTGCTTTTTCTTGGCATTATTTGGTGCCTGGACAACAGAAACACTCAAATACATAAATAAACAGATGCACACAAACACAGGCAAAAAGATTTATTCGCAAATAGAACGAAACAAGTTGAAATTGCAAACGGTCAGTGTATATTCCAACTGGTAAATCGAACATATCGATCATTGATGGCTTTGTCCGTTGGGTCTTAACGTTGTTTCTATTTTGCGTCGTTCATTTGTCTTGGAAAACTTTTTGAAATGGAGTTTTAGTTAATTTAAAGAGGCTTTGGAAGTGACAGTGAACAAAGAAGGAGTTTCGAAAATAAAGACTAGATGGATTTTGTCAGAGACAAAAAAAAAAAAAAAATGGTAAGACTTCTGGACATGCTTTTCAGTGACATGTTGATAGGTGATTACTGACTGCATTATCGACGTTATAGTCTAGTTAAGGAGATTTAAGAAATTAAAAAAAAAGAAAAAGGTGTTAAACTTTTTGTAATTTAAAAGTTTTCTTCTCTATTAATCTACACCTACTTAAGGTGCATGGGTCGAAATAATAATCATAAAATATTAGAAGGAGAAAGTAATAATATGTCAATTTTGTGGTAAAATGAGTCGAATTTGATGCATACAAATTTGATATGTTGCAGCATCCATGAATGATTCAAATCTATGAATCATATATGATTCAAGATATGAAAAACATTCTACCGATTTCAATGTAAGTACACAATTCTTCGTGGCTTCTCCATTCGGTCCAGACAACATCCGAAGGAATGTGTGCTGAAATCTTTGCTGAGTTTAATCACCTTACTCAGCTTTTCACCGAGTCCACTCGAATATCGGACATTATTGGCCAACACTTTATCTGGAATAGGGTTAAAAGCATGAAACCCAAGGGAAAGTCATGGTTTGATTCAAGCTGTGCAGAGGTTATCAGGGAAAAAGACGTAAAGTTCCGGTGTTTAAGAGCCAACCCAACTGAGGAAAACCGGAATCAACTTAAACAAGCCAGGAAGGCCCTTATTCGTCGGACCAAATTTTTACATGGCCAAAAATTAAGTAAAAAAAATATGAAGAATTCTTCTTCTTCCTCCAGTTCTTAGCTCTCAGGCGGGAGTCCTAAGGGATCTTAACATATATAAATCCACTGGTCATATGGTATCCCCGCTATTATTCTGAAGAGGTGTTCTTAAACGCTGGCAAAACGCTTGCGTAAGCTGTTCCATCTATCCTATTCTTCTGGGCTCGTTCCGAGCAGTTGGAAAACAGTATTTGCCCAGCCAGTCCCAAAAAAACTCGAATCTTAGGTCATGGAAACGCTGATAAACTATCAGCTCAATATCTCGAAGACCGGTAGCTTCTTAATGACCGGCAGTACGGCTTTAGCAGCAAGGGGTCCACTGGTGATCTGATCTCACCGAACAGTGGAGCAAATCTTTACATCAGTTTGAAGAAAGTAAGTTCGTTGCACTTGATATTTCAAAGGCATTTGATAAGGTCTGGCATCTTGCTCTTTTATCAAAAATGCGTGCCTTCAATATCGATGAATTCCTTATTCGTTGGATTAGAAACTTTCTTTCGAACCGTTCAATACAAGCTGTACTGGACGGATCCAGTCTGAAACCTACAACATAAATGCTGGTGTGCCTCAGGGCTCCGTTTTTTCTCCGACCCTCTTTCTCATTTTTATAAATAATCTTTTGTCTTTGGCTTCTAATTCAATAAAATGTTTCGCAGTCGATAGTACTCTTAGCTTTTCTTATTCGTTCCCTCCTCTTCGGATGTGGAATTGCAACAGAAAAATATGATAAGCTTATTAAACTCTGACTTTAACAGCATTGTACAATGGGAAATAAAAAATTGTGTAGAGTTTAATGCTTCGTAAGGCTTAAGTATAAAGGTCCATTCATATGGGGATACGACCTGCGTTCATATTTGCTTTAGAAATAGCTCAAAATGAATTATTCGCAGACGCAGGTCACAGCTCATATGAATTGACCTTAACTCCCATTTCTGGGCTGGTGCTCCAGCTACATACTTAAGCCTCTTGGATTGGAAAGCCCTACGAATGATCGGTGATTGACATCACTGCGTCATTCCATTCATTAGATCACCGTCGTAACGTTTCATATCTCTCTCTATTCTATCGTTACTTCTACGGTAAGTGCTCTAGATAAATAACCAGTTGCATTCCTCCCCTAAAACAATTCGCCCGTAATATTCGCTCTTCTAGGAATGCCCTGTTTACCCTCGAGCCCAACTTCGGACGTAGAGTAGTAGAGTATAGAGTAAGTATAGAGAATCATTTATTAGTCGTACTACGCGAATGTGAAACTCTCTTCCACACTCTGCCTTTCCCAGTTTTTTTTTTAATAATTGGCACCCACTCAAGGGATTTTTATACCCTTTTATGCCAGAAACACAGTGAGTGCATTAGGAAGAAGGGAAGGGGTTGGAAAGGAAGTGTCTTTGTACATTGGTCTTAAATTCTTGAACATTGTAGTGACTGGGAAAGACAGAGTGCGGAAAAGAGTTCCATATTCGCGAAGTACGGCTAAAAAATGATTAACCATACTTGAGAGTACGTCTGAAGTTGGGCTCGAGGGTAAACTCATGGACATTCCTAGAAGCGCGAGTATTACGGGCGAATTGTTTGAGGGGAGGAATGCAACTGGC
The DNA here is from genome assembly GCA_920937365.1 of Sphaerophoria rueppellii. Lineage (NCBI taxonomy): Eukaryota > Metazoa > Arthropoda > Insecta > Diptera > Syrphidae > Sphaerophoria > Sphaerophoria rueppellii. Next base: position 12,388,880 of record CAKKXW010000002.1, on the reverse strand, counting down.
TATTTCGCTAGAGCAATTTCCGTAAGATTAGCGATAAAACAAGGAGAGACACGCTACGTTACAATGGTGGTCTAAAGTGGTGAATGCGTCAGTGATCTTTCTATCACCAATCATTCTTACAGCTCTTTTTTGTATTCCATCCAAGGCTCGAGCACCAGCCCAGAGATGTGAATTGTACTCAAGCTTGATGTGATGCACATACCGAGAGTGATGCAAGTGCCACTCATGGACAGTGGCAACGGGGGTATATCTACACCGACACCTCCTTTCCAACTCTTTCTTCCTAATGCACTCACTGTGTCTCTGGCATAAAAAGGGTATACAAAATCCCTTGATTGAGTGCAAATAAGAAAAAAAAAAACAAATTCGTTGTGCTCGAAAAAACTATAAATGTTCATATCTTGTCAGTGTGTACAATGGAATCATATTTGTATGCCAGATCGAGATTACAACATTATATGTATGTATTTGTTGACATAAAGCCAATCTTCATGTTCTGATACTAGAAACGTTGTCTTGCTTGGTTCTTTGTTTTAATTTCTTGAGGACTTACTTACTTACTTACTTCGTAAATAGTAACTCGATAGATCGAGAATCCAAGGCCTACGGCTTACTCTCTTCAAACATTTTAAAGAGCATAAGGTATATTGGGGGACCTACTATTTAATGCCAATTTCGCAAAACACTTATTAAATTGAAATTTCGAATTTTTGTTTCTGTTTTGTTTTTTTTTACCTTTAATACATAAAACTCTCCCTTCACCAAGCCCAGATTAAGAATTTATTTCCCTCCTTCAACATTAATACATGTCCCTGTGGTTTTTATCTCATGCCATTTTTCTATCTGAGCGTCTTCGCTTATTGCTCCCTCACTTCGTTGAGTTTTCTTCTTTGAAAAATCTTTGCAATAAATTGCAACATTTTTGCCCTCCCTCGAAGTTAAAATCCACAAAAAGAAAGCAAAAAAAAAATAGAAAACCAAATAGAACGAAAAAAATACAACAAAGGTGTACCGCAATGGAACAGATCTTATAAATAGACTGCAAACCTATTCACACTCCATAAAAGTGTACATTTTCAAAATGAATTAACATAATCGCACCTTATTTCACGATGACAGAGCGGCAGCGATGGGCGATAATGCCATCTTCAGTATAGTCTCCACGTTCTCAAATGCGTCGTCGTCGTTGTCATGGTTCTGACTGGAATGAAGAAGCACAATTACCAGGACGCGCAGTTGTTATAAGAACTTCACCTACATTCAGTTTTTGCACTTGTTTCAAGACAACGCCAAGCCCCAACGATGACACACTTTCGTTTGTTTTTTTTTTGTTTTGTAAATGAATACGCAGAAAAATCGTGCAGCCAGAGAAGAAATCCTCACATAATAAGGAACCCCAGCTTAAAGACGTGAAAATGAGGGAATAAAAATATAAAACGTCTTTAAAAAGTACACCTCCTTAAAGATTCGCAAAAAAAAAAACCACATCCCCCGTGTGCTATCCTTCATATAATAAATTTTGTGTTTAAACAAGCAACGGAACCCCCTTCATGATTTGTGTACACTCAAAAGCACACTCGGGTGGGTATTTAAGGGTTCACATCAGAATTGAAGTGTATGCGGGGTCGCTAGTCCGCCCACACGACTCGACGCGGTTGCTGTCTTTTTTTTTTTTTGCTCTCGCTGTTCTCCTCCATTAAAGTGATTTCTTATCCTTGGCCCCGTGAATGTCTCTGGAAATCAGACTCCTTTTGATTCTGATGCTTTAGGTTTGTTTGGTTTGTGTTCTGTGGAAACTAATGAATGTCTCGAGGGTGATACAAATTATATGTGAGCATTTGGCAATAATCAACCACCAGCGAATATGGGGACAAACAAATATAAACACACAGACGTAGGTAGCTACCATATGTGGAGGCGGAAAAATATTCGACTGAGTAAATATGATTTCGCTTTGAGTAGGATGATTGCAATTGATTTAGACTTTGGCTTGATTTTCCTTCTATTTCTTAATGTATAATTTTTGGAATGTTTAAACGTTCAGCGGTAGTTAAATTGGATTTTCAGTTTGGGCTTGTGAATTTTTGCGCTTTCCTAAACAAAAATAAAATGTTGAGAGTGGGAGCTAGCATGAAAACTTCGCAAAATCAGAAAGGTACTGCCAATTTCTGGAACCACCTATAACTGCTATTGAGAAGCTTTTTGCGGATACTTGAATTCTTCCATACAAAAACATCAATATTACTTTCATGTATCATGATTCATGAATTGCATTTGATACACACAAATAATTTTGTGCACCGCATATCCAGTGTCAATGAATCATAAATGATTCACAGTGAACAATTATGGAATAGTGAGACGTCCATAAATCTTTTCGTTCGAGCTGCCTCCAGTGCGAAATATGTGTTTGATTATTTCGTTAAGAGAAAAATACCTATACTCAGCTTTAAAATTCTTCAAAAATCGAGGCCGGTGAAAATGAGAATATCTATTCCGGAAAAATTTGGCTGGCTCTTTACCTGCCCCGATGGATCTCCATTTATTATCAATAAGTTTATTTTTAAGCTATGGGTAGAAAAAGACAACCCTAAGCCCATTCCTCATACTAACTGGAGTTTTAAGACTAACATTTCCCCTAATTTTTCTAAACCTTCCATTTTTAAGCCTAAGGCTACGCCAACTCACAAAATAGAATCCCTACCCTCTCTCAAACGCAAGACCTCTCCTTTGTTAATAAAGCCTCCCGCCAAACGTGTGACCTTTTAATCTTTCCCTACCAGGACTTGGATACCAATCTCCCGTAACACCGTCTTCCTCTATCCAATCGAAACGCACGTCAGACAACTCTCTTTCTCTTCCCAACTCTGTCCATTTAAAAAATAACCACCCAAACTACTACCCAAACTTCATCCACTCACACACCATAAATCCCACAACTTCCTCATCAGATGCAGCTAAACAGAATCCTGACTCTACGTTGCCTGAATCTCCTGGATTTCTCAATCCACTCTTTCCACCCGTTGCCAAACTGACGAAACATTTGTCTGAAATAAGCATTGAAGATCGCTACGTAATGTCTCGCCTTAGGGACCACAAGATATACAACAGTGTGCGCTTATATCTCGCCTATCTTCATGATAAACCAGATTCCATCTGTTTTGATGGAAAAACTAACACAAACTTAAAAGTACTGATTGCCCAGGAAGGACTCCCTATCAATAGAAAGGAATTACTGAAAATTTTCGTGCAATTTCATGAAAGCTTATCTATTTCTTCATCTCAAGTTACAAATTATCTTTCCTCATTTGCTTCTTTCATATCTTCAAAACGAATATCTCATTTACAAAAATCTCGTTCGGATTCTAAAAACTTTTATCGTTCCTAACCATTATCCCCCTAACGCGTTACCCGCCTCCCTTAGTATTTATTACCAAAACGTCAGGGGCCTTAGATCGAAAACAGCTTCTGTATTCCTTAATTCCCAGAACTTGCCGTATGATATATTTGCCCTTACAGAAAGTAATCTGACTTCCGATGTTCTCAATTCTGAACGTTTTTCAGATGATTTCTCAGTCTTCAGAAGAGACGTTCAGCCTGGAATTCCCGGTCGCGGTGTCCTTATTGCTGTCCGTAGTAGTCTTGACACCTCTTTAGTTGAAATACCTCATTCAAATGACCTTGAGTACGTCGCTACCAAAATCAATCTAAAAAAGAGACAAATTTTATTCTTTGCTGCTACATTCGCCCTGCCCAAAAAATATCCTCCTACCAAAATATAGTTAATGCAATTGATTTTCTTTTCGATTTGGCTCAACCTAGTGATGCAATTCTAGTATTTGGTGATTTTAATCTACCCAACTTAATCTGGACTGCATCTGACGACGATTTGTACTTCATCCCTTTGAACATTAACACAGACATTGAAGTGCTTTTATGTGACTGTGTAACTGATTGTGGTCTTTTTCAAATAAATGGAGTACCAAATCACATGGGAAGGAATCTTGACCTAATATTTTCTTGAGAAGCCTATAATTGTGTTGTTTCGGAAAGCCCCCACCTTCTTTCAACTCTTGATCGTTTTCATCCCCCATTAACAATCTGTTTTTCATACGAAAATATCATCACCTAAGAAGAATGTGAAGGCTCTAACTATAACTTTCGCAGAGCTAATTTCTCCAAATTGAACGATCTTCTAAGCCAAATCTATTTTGACTTTATCTCTTCAAATTTAAACATTGATAGCTATTCGAAGATTTTATTCAGTACTTTCCTGGTGCATCGATGAATCCGTCATTCTCTGCCGCAGTAAAAAATTCACAGCTTCCCCACCGTGGTACAATAAAGAACTGTGCCAATTACGAAATAGACGTAACAAACTTTGGAAAATCTACTTAACGTCGAATTCCGTCTCCGATCATACCAATTACGTAGATGCATATAATAGCTTCTCTGAGTTAAACGAAATTCTATATAATCTTTACCTTGTTAAAGCAGAAAATGATCTTTTATCCAACCCAAAATGTTTTTATAATTTCATTAACATTAAAAGAAAATCTGACGGACTTCCTTCGAGCTTCACTTTCTCCAACTCCACATCTTCTGATCCAACAACTATATCCAACTTCTTTGCTTCCTACTTTTCTCAATCATATATAGCAAAAATCCCCAAATACCCAATCACTGTTACTTTAATTATTTAACTGATTGTCCTCAAACATCGATGGCTTCAGTCATAACAACAAAGGATCTAGTGATTGACAAAATTAATAAAATTAAGGATAACTTTACTCCAGGCCCTGATGGCATTCCATCCATTCTTCTAAAAAAATGTGTTCATGTCTTATCTGAACCACTCACTGAACTTTTCATTCTCTCCCTCTCGCAGTGTGTTTTTCCCGACTTTTGGAAAGAATCTTTTATTTTTCCTATTCATAAAAAAGGGCCCAAGAATCTTATCGAAAACTATCGACCGATTGCTAAACTATCTTGTATCCCAAAACTTTTTGAAAGTCTGATCTATGACTCGGTCTATTTTTACAGTAAGCCAATTTTCTCATCTACACAACACGGCTTTCTGAAAGGTAGATCAACAACTACAAACCTAATTGAATTCGTCTCCCAAACATTAAAGGCCTTGGAGAAAGGATTTGAAGACGATACGATCTACACCGATTTCGCCAAAGCCTTTGATAAGGTCTCCCATAATATCATTTGCCTCAAATTTGAAGCCCTCGGCTTTCCACCAACTTTTACTCGCTGGTTGAGATCATACTTGGAGAACCGCATCTACAGAGTTCTTTTTCGGTGCTCCATCTCAAAACCTATATTTGCCACATCCGGTGTTCCCCAAGGAAGTCATCTTGGTCCTCTTATCTTTGTCCTTACTGTAAATGAAAGCGTTATCTTAAAAGACTCTTCTCTCTCAATGTTCGCAGATGATATGAAAATATCCAAAATAATTTGTTCCCCCACCGACTCTATTCAACTACAAAATGACCTTAATCGGTTTTACATCTGGTGTGAACGTAATTTTCTGGAATTAAATATAAGTAAATGCAAAAATATTACTTTCTCCAGAAAACGCTCTCCTAGACCCACAAGACTCTATTTCTTCCTGAATCAAGCCATTCAAAAAATTGATTCCATGTGCGATCTTGGTATTATCTGCGATAGAGAACTCAACTTTAGTGCTCACCTTGACCACATTGTTAATAAAGCTAATCGATCTCTAGGCCTTATTAAACGTTGGTCTAAGGAATTCGACAACCCCTACGTTACCAAGTCTCTTTACATAACTTTTGTAAGACCAACTCTAGAATACGCTTCCCAAGTATGGTCACCCATTTATGATTACCATTCTCAAAGAATTGAAAATGTTCAAAGAAGATTTATTCGTTTTGCCTTACGCGGCCTCCCATGGGAAGATAGTCGTAATTTACCCCCTTATCAAAATCGTCTCAACCTCATTGGCATGCAATCCCTTGCCCAGCGTCGCCAAATAGCGGACATTCTGTTTGCACACCAATTGCTTATAGGCAATATCGGTTCCACGACCCTGCTATCTGAAATTAATCTGTACACTAATCCCCGCCCATTATTTTACCTTCCCCCTCATCGAACGAACTACGGATTTTTCGCAACCAAGAGTAGAATATTTCGGTTATCTAACGAAGTTATGGAATTGCTGGATTTCAATATCAGTAAATTCTCCCTTAAAACAACACTTTGTAACCGTTCTATGTAACTTTATTTTTTATTTAAGTTATTTGTTTTTTTTTTTTTTTGGTTCTATTTTTTTTTAAAGAAGAGCCTTTGGTCTTAAGTTCTAGTTTTTAAGTTAAAGCTTGTACTAAGCTAAATAAATAAATAAATAAATAAATTATTCGTTATTACTCCTTATAATTGGACAATTGTTTCGGGTTAACAGTTCCAGTTACTAAGTTAAGGTGGCACTACAGTCCGTTGTGGACTTGGGCCTCAATCAACAATCGATCCCTAGCTAGCTGTCTACAGTTTTGCACACCAAGTTGAGTTAGGTTGCGGTTTTACTCCCTTTCTACGTCCCTCAGGTATAATGTCGAAGGCTATCCGGGATTGAATGGTTTAAGGATAAGAAATTGTATGTATCAAATGTGATTCATAGATTACGATCTAGTTGATGCAATATTTTCTGCAAAATGAAAAATAAAACTTGAGAAAGATGTTTCTAACCATAAGCAGATGTATTTTCCGTAACAGTTCTTATGAATCACATGTGATTCATGGGCGCGAAATGGACTGACACTTTGAAGGAAATTGAGTTAGTCAAACATTCATTTAAAGGTGAATTTATGCTTTTATTTATTTCAACTCTTTTATGTATAAAATATGATTCAAAGGAGTTGATATTGATGTTTTCTTTTCGTAAGCCAAACATTTTGGAAGAAACTTTTCAATCCGTTTACTAATGAACGGTTTAAAAAGTTCAAAAGATCCTTAGTAAATTCTCAACTTTGAAATAATGTTTATAACATCTTAACAATATTGTGCATCCTTAATTTGTATTTAATGAAATTATTAATGTTAATTCCCAAACATCCGTTCAAGAGCTCGAAAACGAACCCGTTTAATATTCACAGTATAATTATTTCTCTATTGGTGTGAATTTCTCGTGCACCACAATTAAACCAATTATTGCAGTCTGTCTATTTTTTTTGTTTTTTCATACTCGAACCAAGCTTCCGACAGAACAAAGTATCAAATATCCTTCCCTTTCCACTCACAGCTTGACAACTGAAAGCTTTAAACGGAGTGTTGAAAATATCCGAACATGCAACTATAATCGCATTTTGCCAACTCCGCATTCGGTTTGTTCCAGGATTCTAGAATCCACGCAAAAACATGAAAGAAAGAAAGATTTATGTGGATTCTAAAGTGAAATGCAAAATGCAACAAGAAGGATCGCTTTAACAGCCATGTTGTGGCGTTTTGTTCTTTGCTATATATATTTTTTTTTTTTTTTTGCTTCGTCGTCTTTTGGTTGTCTTTTGCATAGACTCAGTGGGAGGCGAAGCCGGATATCCTCTTTTGCACCCGACCGGGCGGACAAACAATAAATAGAAATGAATAAAATGGATAAATGTTCATAAACGCACTTACCAATTATAATAATTAACAGGACCACTCCGATTACACCCATGATAATCATCATCTTAACATTGGCCCACCATTGTTTCCGTTTAAGTTTGCCAGCTTGTTGCTCGAATTGCGATGCACCATGCTCGAGGGCGTCCGCTCGTTCACCCAACTCGGACAGTTTTTGGTCACGTTCAAGGACTTTTTCAACATTCACTCGCATAATGTCGACAACCTCATCGACTTTGGCTTGGGTTTGTTTCAGTTGATTTTGGGCCAAATTTTGCTGCGGGCTGTTTGACGTTGGCGGAGGGGGAATAGTAGGAAAACTGTTTTTAATTTTAATTTTAGGAAAAAAATATACAAAACAAAAAAAAAATCAATCACACAAACAAAAAATGTTAATCAAGGATATTGTGACAGGGGAAAAAATGGACTTGCTGGAATGTTGATTTGGGAATTTATTAAAAGGACTTTCGAGAGATTTTGAAAGATGATTTTTTGGTGAATATTTTTGGATATTGATCCATGAATGTCTAAGAAACTGTCGAACAAGGTCTAAGATAGCTGAGTCATACAGAACAGCCCGGAAAGTTTTCAATAGCACCCCGAAGGATGTCTGTTTCGTTCAATAAAACAAGACCAAAACAAAAACGAATCTCAAATCTTCCGCTTCCCTTTTATTTCATTAGCATTAATTTTATGCAACGCTTTCGATAAATTGATTCAATTTCCTTTTTCCAAGTAGTTGTTTCACGACCGTACATGAATTTCCCAACTGCTTCACATGACCAAAAACCATATCGACACATTTACAACAACCACAAAACAGCAGCAAAAATATCCTTGAGCATAGTAATCAAATTAATAAAACACATTTACGAACATCAATTTGGGCAAAATATTTTGCCAACACACACGATGGAATTCATTATACACAATCTAAACATACATATACGTCAATAACAACGTGTCCTTAAGCATGTCAAATATGTGCAAACACTTATCATGTTCTGTATATATGGAATGAATGTGGATCAGGATGTGTGTGCTGCATGAGTACCAGTAAACAAACATTCTAAATATTTTGATGTGGTTTGATAAGGTTGTTTCCATCCTTTCAATCATCCCCCATCTATGAACAATCCTCACAAATCGGAAGCCGATATGTGTGGCCTAAATTTATTGATGTAGAGATGCCGATAGAAGTGACATCTGCAAGTGAAACACTTTTGCAGGCAATCAAACCCAATTACATCAAACACACAGACAAAAAGTTTGCGTGTTCAGCAAAAAAAAAAAAAAAAAACAACATGAGGCACCAGGCACTAGCACAATCTGCTGCTTCGGCTAAAAGATGCCCGCAAAACAGAGGAGAACAAAATCAAAGCAAGTCTAAGTTCGGAATTCTCAAGAATTTCATCTGTTTCTGGTACGAGAAAACAGATTTGGGTTGAAAAACACACAAGGCAAAAAAAAAAGAACTACTGCTGGGGACAATATCTCCTTGTTATTCCATTAACAGAAATCCCAAACCACCTCCTGTTAATGGTTTGAAAGAAAAAAAAAAAAATAACTTTGTAACGACAACTACATGACTTTTTGGTGCAAAAAACAAGATACAGAGTTGTTTTTTTTGTTCATTGGAATTGGGAAACGACAGCCAAGATACCAACTCATTTAATGCTCCAGAGCATATCACAAGTAATTAAGTGCATTCAAGAGAATAAGCAATTTTCTTTGGGTAAAAGTTTTTAAGAGCCACAATGTGCAGCGAAATGAAAATGCACAAAATTGTCAAAAGAAATTCGAAAAGTTTCTGTATCAAGTTAATTTAATAATGAAACAACTCATAGATATGTCAAGAACATGCAATATGTAGCTGAAGTTGTAAAACAGAACGTGGGATTCCTCAGGTAATTTATTAAATTTCAAATGAATCAGGTGAGATGATAAAGGGACTCCGGTTCAAAGGCAAAAATTTAAAAACGGTATGGTCATGCACAGCACATGTCTGAGACACTGGTGGGTCAATTAAGCTCTATTATTTGCCATCGAAGCACAAAAAAATTAACATGGATAATCTGGTTAATTTAACATGATAATCCTTTTTGACAGGTTATATTTGCAAGTGATAGTGTTATTTTAACATGATCACCCAATTATAGTACCAGGGGCTTAGTTTTCATGGGAGTGCCCAACTGGTTCCAAACATGGGTTCTGACTCTTGTGAAAAAGACTGTCGGATAGGCCTACATAAGTTTCTTACTTACTTAAGGTGGCGATACAGTCCGTTGTGGACTTGGGCCTCAATCAACAGTCTCCGCCAGCTAGCTCGGTCCTTAGCTAGTCGTCTCCAGTTTTGCACTCCAAGTTGATTGAGGTCCTCTTCCACTTGAAGCGCCACCTGAGTCGCGGTCTTCCTCTCCTCCTACGTCCCTCGGGAATAGTGTCGAAGGCTTTCCGGGCCGGAGCATTGGTATCCATTCGCTCTAAATGACCGAGCCATCTGAGTCTCTGGACCTTGACCCTTCTGGCTAGGTCCATGTCGTTGTACAACCCGTAAAGTTCGCTGTTGTATCTTCTTCGCCATTCCCCTTCAATGCACACGGGGCCAAAGATGACCGAAGAACTTTCCTCTCGAAACAGCCTAAGGCACTTTCATCCGATTTTGTCAGGGTCCATGCTTCTGCACCATACAGCAGGACTGGGATGATGAGTGTGTTGTACAGTTTTACCTTAGTTGCTCGAGAGAGGGCTTTTCCACTCAATTGCTTTCTTAGCCCAAAGAAACAGCGATTAGCAAGAGTTATTCTTCGTCTGATCTCGGCGCTGGTGTTATTGCCCGTGTTTATAGCGGAGCCTAGGTAGACAAACTCCTCTACTACCTCGAAGTTGTATGTGTCTATTGTGACGTTCTGCCCGAGCCGTCGGTGTTGGGTGTCCTTCCTCGAAGACAGCATATACTTCGTTTTTCCCTCATTTACCGCTAAACCCATTTTTGCCGCTTCTGTCTCAATTCTCACAAAGGCGCCATTGACATCACGCTGTGTTCTTCCATTATATCAATATCATCGGCGTACGCGAGAAGTTGAACAGATTTTTGGAAGATAGTGCCTCTGGTGTTGACGTTGGAGTTCTGCACTATCTTCTCAAGAACGATGTTAAAGAAATCGCATGACAGTGCATCGCCTTGTCTGAATCCTTTTTTGACGTCGAAAGATTCCGTGAGCTCGTTGCCAACCTTGATGGAGCAGCGTGAGTTCTCCATCGTCATTTTGCACAAGCGAACGAGCTTGGCAGGGACGCCAAAACTAGACATAGCTTTGTACAGTTCGTCTCTGTAGATGCTGTCATACGCGGCCTTAAAATCGATGAAAAGGTGGTGGGTATCGATTTGGAGTTCATAGGTCTTTTCCAGGATCTGCCGCAACGTGAAAATTTGGTCGATGGTTGACTTTCCTGGCCTGAAGCCACATTGATAAGGACCAATCAGATTGTTGACGAAAGGCTTCAGACGTTCACATATTACGGCAGAGAGGATCTTGTAGGCGATGTTTAGTAGACTTATTCCTCTGTAATTGGCGCAGTTTAGTGGATCTCCCTTTTTCAGGATCGGGCAAACAATGCTGAGGTTCCATTCATCGGGCATGCATTCCTCTGACCATATCTTACAGATGATTTGGTACATGCTCCTATCCTACATAAGTAGGTCCCCTCAATTACTTGCACGTATTCAAGCCACTTATAGGCCTCTTGGTGGTTCTTCAGAGCTATCGTTCATGTTCAGAGATGTTGTTCATTTTTATAGGCCTTGATTTGCACATGTTTTAAATTTTCTATTTTTGGATTAGAATTTTTGTTAACTGACACTTTGAAACTACTACTTTCGCAAATCACAAACATTTCCCCAAGAAAACCCAATGCAAACACTAATTTCATGGATCTCTGCAATTTTCAAACAAGACATTCCAAAAATAGTCAGTGTTCATGCTTCAAATGCAATAAAACCGCAAATTTAACGAACACAAGATACCCAACAACGATTTATCCTTTCGGAAAATATTATTTTCATTTCCTACTTTCATGAAACTCAATAGAAGCTCAACTAACCTCATTGAGCTCAACAACAAACACTTCTATCCATTATACCATATTCTTCGAGTGTCTTGTCTTTCATGTCATGTCGGAACACAATATATTTGCCTTCAACAAAATTTCATCTATCATCGAGAATAAAATCTTGACATCTCTGTTAATTGCAATACCAAGAGATGGAGATGTGCAATAGTTGTTTTCTGGCAAACATACACAAACAACTGAGTTAACTGCAGAAGCATTGAGGAGCAGAAACAAGACCGATTATTTAGAAAACTGACAAAGTTTAAAGGCTTCAAGCTCAACCAATGCAATGTCATGGTTCAGGTCTTTTTCTCTATCTCACTCTTTCTCTAGGTTTATGTAGTTTGAAGTTTAACATTTTTGTTCATTGTGCAGTGTGACATGTCGGTATTCTTTAGTGTCAATCTGTCATCCTTTTTGACATTTACGTGAGACTTTACACAAATAAATGCACGAAGGTTTTTTTTTTCTTGTAAAGAAATGTCCTCTATTGACTAGAAGACATGAATTCCTTTTTTTTTTCAAAGCTTTTCTGTCAGACCTGAGGGAGATCGTGTAGAACTCAAATGTATTTTTTTTTCGGTTGAATAATTTGGTTGCTATCAAGACAAATATTAATTAAGATACTCGCACACTAGATTTAGTTGTCTGGGATTCGAGAAACAAGATTTAAGATGCCTCACTTTGTTGATTTCAATTGTTGGAGATGTTCCACATGGGTCGGTTTTAGGACCAATTCTTTTTACTTATTTTTTTTTTGTCGCTGTATGTTACCCACTAAACATCTGTCTAACCCCTCAAAATCTCAAATACTCTAATTTTCGTAGATGCATTTAATTGAAGATTACTGCGGATGTGTAACGGCTTTTTGGCTAATAAGACATCTGACTTTCATAAAAACTTTTCAAAAACTACTTTCCCATACTTTTAACTGATGGATGATGAAGTTTTAAAAGCCAACAAGTTTGAAAAAAAAAAAAAATAAAATACCTACCTACAAACTCGTTGTGCTCCATAAATATATAAATGCTCTCCAAAAATCTCTCAAGAAATATTCCGCCTTCCACGTCATGGTTCTCAATTCTCGAAATTATTTCATTATCCTATTCCTATCTCGTCTTCCTTGAAATATTATACAAGTTACACTTTTGAAGCTCCTGTTTTGCTCTCATGGTATTTGACTCGTGAGATATAACAGCAACCCAGCAAAGAACCAATTGACCTAATTAGTGCTCTTTGCGCTCGACATGAATAACTGGTGGGGGGAGTTTCTTGAGTTGCAAATTTGGCGGAGGTGCGTCCTTCAAATTGCATTCGAGCAATAAAATTAACATCACTTGTGCAATGTTCTGTTTCTCTTTTTTTTTCCTCTAAAAAATGCAATTCAAGCCTCATTCTGTGTTTCGTGTTAAATTTAGATCTTGCAACATCTCGCACTTTTTGATGTTTTTTTTTTGTTTTTTAAGCATTGTTGAGAAGGGAGGAAAAAAACTCCAAACTAATGACTTTGTCCCCCTTCTCCTTCTCCTCTTAGAATGAAAAAAAAAAAACAACAACAACAACTCAAATTATGTTCTGAGATTTCAAAGTTCTTCATTTTGTTGTTTTTGTTTTTGTGTCAGAACTTGAAACTTTAAACTTAGATGCAAGAGCTCGATGCACACAGCACACTACCCTTGGCCTGGTTCTGTTTGTTTCGCTTTTGTTTTCATTTCGCCGAGAGAGTTTATTATTATGTTGTGTTTAATAGGGGGAGGCGGAAGGGTGTGTACTCCTCCTTTTTTTTATTCCTTGGTTTTTGATATTCTGAAAGTTTATGCTCATTAAGACTCGAGAGTCGAGAGAGAATAATGTTCTTGGAAAAAAGAAGCACCTTTGTCACTGTTCGCTGTTAGTCTTTCTTAATTGGCAATTTTTTCTTCGGTCCACTTATGTGTCTGGCTATAGGGGCTATGGTCGTTTATAAAGTGCACTTCTTGGATGGTTGTCTTTGTTTTGAGTGGACTGTCTGTCTCTTTTTTCATAGCAAGAACATTTTGTCTCTCTAATTGATGTCCAACTAAGACGGACACAATCTTATTAAGAAAGAAGCATTTTTCAGTGTACATTGTAGGAATAAGTCAAATCACCTTTAAGTCAGTTTAAAACAAAATTTTCATTCCTGTTCCCCTAAATCTTCATAAACCCACAAAAAAAAGCGGTTTAAAGAGCTTAACTTAATCCATGATAAAATCTCTTAATCCTCTCAACTGGTGTTCGTTTGTGTTCAGGTTCTATTACCGAATGCACGCAGTGCTGTGGCCTCCCTTCAATTAAAAAATACCCTTCATCTATAAAGCGGAATAAATACAAATACTTCCGTAATATGAGAAAATAAGAAAGAAAGAAAAAAACGTAGGAATTCATTAAAACAAAAGAAGGTTTAATGGACGCTCGTCCATCGGCTGATGGACGTACGGAATAGCATCGACCAGTGTAGGTGAAGTTCTCGTGCCTTGTGTGTTTCATTAAATAGTTTCATTAATGAAAAGGATAAACAGGAGCACACAAGCAGAAGAATTGTTCTTTTTGAAGGAAATGGTTAATTAAAACAATATGTATGGTGAATACTATACCCAAAATAATTTTAATAAAAATAACCTCAGAGTAGGAAAATGGTCTGCTTTATTTTCGGTTTATATTTGATTATTTGGTGCATCAACCAATCTGCCAGATATTAGCACAAAGTTTTAGGTTTTGTCCATCCAACATTAAGCAGGGACATGTCACAGGTATAGGAAAGAAGAAAATGCTGATACGAGATTTAAAAAGATCATGTCCCCAATAAAAAAAAACAGAGAAGCAGTGGCAACATTGTCAAGTAGCCATCAAAGGTTCGGACATTTAAAGAAAAGGTAAAACACCACCACCACCAGCGGTTTAATCTCTGAAGCAAAGCTTTTATTGTAACGAAGCGTCACAGATAAATCTATTTTGTTCGACAAAATTTAGGAGCGGACCGGCGATAAAACTTGGAGAACCGCCCCCTCAATAAATATTCTACTACAGTCCGCTCCTGAGAGCTACCGAGAACAGAAAAAGAGAATGCAACATCGAAAAACTACTGAGGTACTGAGGAAGAGGATAACAAGAAAATGGAACAACAAGAAATCTGTTTATTTGTGTTTTATATAATTTACACTCACCACCTACAGAAAAATGTATAAGAGGAGGTGTTTTCGATATCGAAAATCAGTTTCTAGTTTCTGCTTCGCTTCGGTAGAGTGCACATCTTGCTTAAAGGAAACGCCTGCGAGGTGTGCTTGTGTGCATTCGCATTACAGCTCTTGATTCTGACCGGGTACCCGAAACAATACCCGGGTACTCGGGTATCAAGAGCTCTAATTCGCAATTTCGCATACGAAAATATTTTTGAAGGAAGACACTATTGGTAGAGCTGCCCTTTTATTTTCCAGTGTGAACTGTGAATATATTTCTTCAAAATGTATTTCCAACCAACCGGGACGTCTCTCACATGTCAGATCCGATATTTTTTCCAACCGATCACTTTGTGTATTTACCCTTCTGGAGCAACAGCTTGACTGTGAAACACAGTCTTATTTTGAATAGACTCCGTTTATTCTTTGATTCATTCCATCTGAGTGTATCGAAGTTCGAAGACAGGGCGAAAGCCAATGCTTATTCAGTGGAGTAATGCCAGCGCCACTAACAGAACTACAGCTGTGCCAATCGTTCATTTTAAAAGATTCAATCAGTTCAATGATTCGTTCATTTCAATCGTTTTTTCTATCATTTTGGTTGCGAACAAAATGGGAAAATTGTGTTCGTTTCTAATCGTGCACTTCTACAATAATTTGTGTTTCAATGCACGCACTTAAATAGGAACTTCTTCTTCTTGAAATCTTAACAAAATGGGAAATTAATATATATAAGGACCAAGTTACATTCCCTTGATTGGTTTGCCGGTGCACGGTGCCGTTGACAAATGTTCTCCTCTTCAAGTCTTAGGAATTCGGTGCTTTTCCCGTGTCAAAGAAAGAAGCACCGAATTCCTTAGACTTTTTTTTTTATAATACGCACACACTCAAGGGGTTTTTATACCCTTATTATGCCATAGACACAGTGAGTGCTTTAGCAAAGAAGGAAGGGGTTACAGAGGAGGTACCGGTGTACATTGGTTTTAAATTCCTGAACATTGCAAAGATCGGGAAAAACAGAGTGTGGAAGAGAGTTCCACATTCGCGTAGTACGGCTAAAGAACGATTCTCTATACTTGAACGTACGACCGAAGTTGGGCTCGAGTGTAAACTGATGGGCATTCCTGGAAGCGCGGGTATTACGGTTGAATTGTTTAAGGGGTGGAATACAACTGGCTCTAGAGCACTTAACGTAGAAGTAACGATAAAACAGAGACAGACACGATACGTTACGACGGTAGTCTAAAGTGGTGAATGCGTCAGTGATCTCTCTATCACCAATCATTCTTACAGCTCTTTTTTGAATTCCATCCAAGAGGCTTAAGTAAGTAGCTGGAGCACCAGCCCAGAGATGTGAATTAAAGAGGAGAACATTTTTGTTGAATTATATAATCAATAGTTATCTATATATCCAGCTATATAACGGCTATGACGAATAATTTTTTGCAGGTTATATAGAATTATTCAACTAAGGCGACGCTGACTACCAATGTCACTCTCACTAAAGTCAAACAAAGGCCGCCGGAATAGGCCGTGTAGCAGACGAACTGTACAAGGTAGATGATGATTTTGTTAACAGTAAGCAACAGATTATCTGAAAGATTTATTCGGAAGAGAGCATGTCCGAGGAATGGAACCTCGGTATCGTATTCCCGATTCTCAAAAAAGGAAATCTTCTGATCTAAGAACTTAAGATCGCCTACAAGATCTTGTCTGCAATATTTTGTGAACAGTTGAAGCGGTTTGTCAATCAGTTTGGCTGGAACACAGGCAGATCTTGGAAAATACCCAGGAGGATGCATTTGATATCAAAAAAAAAGGGCAAGAACATGTTAAAGCTGTCAACAGAAAAGAACACCCAGACCGAGGCTTATGTGGATGTTGAAACCCTCTTGAATGTAACCATTCACCCTTGAACGTTACGCCATCAACGCTGCCACTTTGCTCCTTTAGCAGTAGATCTACTGCGATTTGGCTCAAATGAAAATCTACTGCGCAGTAAAACGAATCTGCTCCTTTTTCAAGATTTTCAGATGAATGTTCAAAGTTAGTTCTTAACACGTCCATTTCGAGTTTCAAACTCAAAATGACGTCTACTGTGAATGCATTCAGCAGAAATACAATATGACAAATTCTTTTTAATTTTGCATACAAGTCCCACGAGGAAAATTTTTGTAGTTTTAGATGTAATCCATAGAGGCGTTGCTTGAGAAACGCCACTTTAAAAGTGCGTTCGGTTAGGGTCAGGGCATAGCTTTCATTGGTTTCAATCATTGAAACATATCAGTGGAATTTTTTTGACAGGTCTGGCATAGCTATCATTGAAATGTTATGTCATTGAACAAAAATGTCAGTGAAAAATGAAATGGAAAATATTTGTGCCTTGTGCGCAGTGTTACCGCAGGGAAAAATATTTTCGAGTCCCAGAAGCTTGAAAAACGAGTAATTTACAAAAAAAAAACGAGTCCACACTAAAAAATATTTAAACTCTTTCAGAAATCAATTTTTTTTAACTTTTAACATACAAGAAATTAATTGTGTGGTTTGAACGTTCGAAATACAAGCGTTTAGAACAAGAAATAACGATTTAAACATGTGACTATTTTTTAATATATAAAATTCTTAGTAATTGTACCTATTTGTGTCTGCAAAAAAACGAGTCAAACGTGATAAAAATGAGTCCCGGAGTCAAGGAAGAAAAAACGAGTCCATTTTGACTCTATAGAGTCCATGTGGTAACACTGCTTGTGCGTCAATTGGACAATTGAGGTTAGACTAGATCATTGAGAGAACCACTGACAGTCTGGAACAAAAAGAAATTCGAACATTTTCATTGGTCCGCTGGTACTACGAAACGAGGAATGACAAATCAGCTGATCATTGAAAACGATTACATCATTGAAAAAATTAAAATGAATTTTAAGCAAAATATTCGGGCTAAATTAAATATTTTAATTGATAAAAAAATTCTTGAACTCTTTACCTTCATTTTGGTACCAAACTTAACAATTATTTCTTGTTTAATTGCTTAAAAACCCGAATGAAAATTATCAATGATGAAAACCAATGAAAGCTATGCCCTGACCCTTAATAACTCCACCTCTACGGTGGCTTTTCTCAAGCAGCGCCTCTAGGGATCAGACCTAGAACTACAAAAATTCTACTCGTAGAAATGCTATAGACATTCAAATACAGTAATATGTACCTACATAATTATTATTGACGAGACGACGGATGTTTCCTCAATTAAGTGTCTAGTTATTGTCACTCGATTTTTAGGATTTTGAGGCAAATAAAATCACTGACCTTTTTCTTGCTTTATTAGAACAGAAATATTCTCGGGAATAAAATCCGTTTTCGAAGAAAAAGATATTCCCCTCACCAATATTATTGGACTAGCAACAGACAATGCATCTGTTATGTCCGGTAATGTTGGTGAAGATGAAGAGGAAATAGAAACCATTAAACACCTGGGAACAGGTTTGTTGGGGAACTGGATGATCTAGAACAGGTCTCAATGGCAAACATGAGGAAATTTATAGATAGCACAGGCTGGTTCGTTAACGAGCCGGTCTACGTTAATCGACAACTTTGAATAGCATCGATGCTAACTTTTATTTTTATAGGGGATCACAATGGACCAGTAGGCCCCCGTGTATGCAACAGTTCACGCTGTGCACACCCCTCATAACCTAACCTAACCTTGGTGGGGTAAAGTAAAGTAAAGTAAAGTTTCGCCAGATAGATAAGAATATTTATTTTCTTGGATGTACCTGTCACTCGTTACATCTTTGTGCTTCGGCTGCACCGAAAGATTTCCTCATTATATAGAAAATTCTATCAGAGCAATTTATAATTACTTCGCGCATAGCCCAAAACGCATTGGAGCATATAAAGAGTTTCAAGAATGTTTTAATGTAAAAATACCAATATCTTAGTTTTGTCTTCCACTCGTTGGCTTTCGATGGAAAATGTTGTCAATCGCCATTTAATATACAATGGAGAATTTCAATAGGAAATGGCGAAATGGTTGAAAAATACCATGACCTATTGGACATTACCAAGTTTTGGGCAAAAGCTTTCAATCTTAAAAACGCAGTTGGTCTTTCTGTGTTGGCAGAGCTGGCAAAATGTATGCTTCTTCTTTGTTCGTTGCCTCATAGCAGCGCAGCTGCCGAGCGAAAGTTTTCACTGGTCAACTTGGTGAAAACTGACAACAGAAATAACCTCAGCACTAAAACTCTACAAAATTTAATTTTGGCCAAAGAACTCTCAGACCCAAAAATTGTTTGTTGGTCCCCTTCAGACTCTCCCGGAATAATTATTTTTTTTAAAGAGTTCAAATTTGTGAACGGAGAATTTGTAAGAACGTAATTGTAATTTCAGAGACTGAACACTGAACCTTAATATTATTTGAAATGAATTGTGATCTTTTAAGAGAAAAATGAATAATTTTCATGGTCTTAATTAGTCATTTTAAAGAATGAATTGTATTTAAAATGAATTGTGATATTTTTAGTTTTTAATTTATTTTAAATATTTTATAAAAAATTGATTTTTTGTTGAATTGTTTCAGTTATTTATTTGTTTGATGATTTTTTATTGAATTGAAATTATTTTAGTTATTTTTTTTATGATAGTTGTTTATTGAAATAAAAGTTTTGTTTTCATAAAATCTACTGCGCTCTCATGAAATCTACTGCGTTCTTTTTACAAAATATACTGCGCTTAATCATTACAAGGGTGGCAGCGCTGTACGCCATTGAAGATAAAATGTGTTTTTGTCTCATATCATCCAATTTGTTTCTCCGAAAAATGTTTCCTCTATTCCGTTTTGCCAGAACTTTTGTTTCCAACTCTCTTATAATGAACTGAACACTCAAACCAAGTTCCATCGTGACCTAAATTATGTTTTAAAAAGTCAAATGTCCAAATTGACTAGGCTATTTCTTGGTGCCTTAATTTAAATCGGTTTTCTGTTAAAAAAAACACATTCGAATGATGCTTGTGCCGTTCATTGATTCAGTGGCCTTAAGTCGTTTGTGCTAAAGTTCAAAAGTGAAAATTTAATTTCTCTTTTGGCTATTCGGAAAATCAGAAACTCGTCCTCTAAAAGGAAAACGTGATGGACTTAGCAAGGCACTTTAAAACAAAATTCATCAATCCCAACAAAAGCCAAACTGTACAATCATTCGAATAAATTACAAAAACGATTTATTTACTTTTCCTGTTGGTTCTTGGTTTTCCCAAAAAATTGAGTGTGAAAGGTCTTTTTCTTTACATTCTTTTTAATTTCAATTTATTTGATCTCTCTCTCTCCTTCTCTAGCTGGCTGACTGACAAAGCAAGTTCCAAAACAGCGAAACAAATTTTCATCTAATTTGTTTCAGAAATTTTTTGAATTTATCAATTTAAGTTACGAGAGAGAAATGATGTAAATTCTTTTGATTTTCAAATTAAACAAATAAGAAAAAATTGAAAAAAAAAGAATAAATAATCCACGAAACGTGAGAGACGGTCGCATTAATTCTCTTTATTTGAAAGTGCCTTTGCCGCGAGTCAGCAATTTTGAGAGGAATGGTATCGGGAACGAAATTACATTTCATTGCAAGCTGTGTACTCTTTTTTTTTTGCTAACCAATCGACAACACACATGAGCTCCGTAATGCCTTTGGCTCCTTTACCTAACCTGTATATAAATTGGAAAATTCTAATTCGCAGAGAGTAGGTAATATTTACTGTGCAATGAGTATATGCATTGCTGCTGGTTAGTCTCCCTTCGGAATGTTTTATTGTGGGTGGAGGGAGGCAAAATATGGAAAGGATTTTACTTCATCATAGTGTCAACGCGGTTTTAAATTGAATGCTGTAATTGGTATTGATTTGAGTCAATTGAATTGTGGCGGCAGCGGTGAGGTTTCATATTGACAGCAATTTAATTGAGGACGCACCAGTGGGGTAATTTTTTTTTTTTTTTTTTTCATTCACATAAAAGTCTGATTTGATTGGGTTTTCTCTGTTCGTGTCTCTTCTATTGCTGTTGGATTTATTAAAATTGTTGCGACCGCAAATTTTCATTTTATTTTAATTGTGGTTTAATTCAGTCTCTGGATGAGAGGGTCGATTTCTCGACTTAGAAGCAGTAACTTGGAAACCTGTTGTTGGTTCGTCAGCATGTTCGCTCATAATTGACATCTTTGGAAAAAAAAACCAACAACCTTTCGGAAGGTTCCTGGTCTGAAAGCTGCATTTGAATTGTAGAAAACGTAATGCACGTGGCGTCTCGGAACTGCAGGCTAAGTTAGAGTTAGAAAAACTTAACACTAACAGATTACAATAGGGCCTGTTGGATTTGAGCAGGCACCTGCTTTTATACTTCTTTCGTATTGTTATCGGCTGCTACTAGCGACCCAAGCTAGTCATTTCTTCGAAATCTACCTTTAAAGTTGCTCTTGATTTGCTAACGTTTTCTGCAGACGATGCCACCATGTACTTATTTTGGCACACATTTATATGCAACCCCAGAAGCATTTTCGATCTGGGTAAAAGGCTTTCAACAGTCCTTCGACCGGTTCTCAACAAGGTTTCCCTTGGTTCATAAATGGTTTTTTTCGGCCTTCATCGGCGATTAACCGGAGTTGCAATGGACAGGTCCGGGAGATTACTTTGAACCGAATGATCGGTTTCCGTATTTTTTGAGGCATTGAGACTTACCACTTCTCAACCTGATTTTGCCGTCGACTGTTCGCTCCTTTAAGCACATTTTCTACAAAAACTGGTTGTGAATTTTACTTAATTGAATTGTAAAATTCCATACAAATCTCTTTCTCGTACTTGCGGTGTTTAAAGTGGATGTGAATTACATTTTATTGTTAGAATTAATATTATTTTGGAATTTGTAATGTATGCAGCTAATGCATCATTGCATATTGACATTAGTTTTGAGGCTTCTCTTCCACGTCCGGAACTATGGTTTCAGATTGGAAGACTGTAGACTCACTTACTTACTTAAGGTGGCGCTACAGTCCGGGTGGACTTGGGCCTCAACCAACAAACCTCACCAGGCAACTCGGTTTCTAACTAGCTGCATCCAGTTTCGCACGCCGAGTTGGTTGAGGTATCTTCAACTTGCGCACGCCACCTGAGACTTGGTCTAACTCTACTTCGTCGTCCTTCTGGAGTGGATTCGAAGACTTTACGGGCTGAAGTATTGGTGTCCATCCTCTCCACGTGACCAAGCCATCTGAATCTGTGGACATTCACTCTTTTAGCTAGGTCAGTGTCGCTGTAAGGCCCGTACAGTTCGCGGTTAAGTCTTCTGCTCCATTCACCGTTTATGCATATACAGGACCATAGATCTCCCGGAGAACTTTTCTATCGAACCGGCCTTGGGTGCTCCTAGCCGTTTTTGTCAGGATCCATGCTTCTGCACCATACAGCAGGACTGGAATGATGAGGGAGTAATACAGTTTTACCTTAGTTGATCGAGAGAGGTTTCTTCTACTCAATTGCTTTCTTAGCCCGAAGAAACAGCAATTAGCAAGAATTATTCTTTCTGATCTCGGCGCTGATATAATTGTCCGACTATCATGACGTTTTGTCGAAGACGTCGGTAGTGTTGGGTGTCCTTCCTTGATGACATCATATACTTTGTTTTGCCCTCATTGACCGCTAAACCTTTTTTTTCAGCCTCTGTGTGTATACTCGCAAAAGCACTGTTGACACCACGCTGCGTTCTCCCAATGATATCAATTTCATCAGCGTACGCGTGGAGTTGCACAGACTTCTGGAAGATAGTGTCTGTAGTGTTGACGTGGGAGTTCTGCACTATAGTGCATCACCTTGACTGTATTTTTGTTTCGTAATGCAGCCGTGTTGGATTGGGCCTGAGAAGCGACCACATTGTTCCTACTGTTAGCAAACTACCGTCGGGATACCACAATTATTACTTAAACTAGAGTCTCATTTACGGATCTTAAACTCAATTCTTGGCCGTGTGGGTGCCTCTATGAGAAAAGTCATGAGGACAATAACTGGCCCTATTTTTGATAATGAAATAATACACAAATCAAGCTTGTTAAACACGATTTAAATTAAACGAATTGCAGTTGTTTTCATCGACCTCTATTCTAGGGTATCAACAAAGTTTCTCAAAATGGTTCTAGGTATTCAACCCTTCCGAGTCCAATAAAATCAACTCCAGACTCTAAAAAATAATCAAAAACAAGCCAAACTGCAATTCCAGATTATTAAAACCAATTCACAGTCATTTAAAAACACAAACCCTCAAATTGACCGGAAGCCATTCAATAAACAAACTTTTCTATTTGATGATGTTTTGGAGAGATCAGCTTTTTCCCTAAATGTGTGGGTAACTGTGTGTACTTTAATTTAATTATATGTGAAGTGTTGTGTAGCCCCACAATTCCACACTTGCACAAAAACACACATACTCCCATAAGTGGCATTAGATATATACCAAGTGCACTTAAAGGCATACTGATACATGATACAAATGGCATCCATAGCGTAGCGATAGCATCCCCATGTGGGAAACCTTTAAAAGTGATGAGGCAATGAACTCGTCCTTTTACTTTATTTTGCTCTTCTTTGGAATTAAAGCTTCCTTCAGGTTCAGAGTGTGTTTATTTTAACATAATAAAAAAGCCATATTCATTGCGTACCTACACACGACTACGACGTGGCCCGAAGCAAGGAAGGACACAAGGAGTCCAACTCGAAAAACGACCAAACGAAGGAACACTGAATGTGCATGAAAATGAGATGTTAATGCCAATGAGAGGATGGAATAAGTTTCCTTTCTGAAACACCACAAACACACACAAAAAGAAACCCTCTCCGTCTATAGGATAAGACTGTAAGTAGATGTTTTTCAATTACATTGTAGTTGAAGTTGAACTCGAAACGTGAGCAAGGATAAAACAAAACTAATGCAATTATATTGTTGGCTGGAATCAAAGTGAGAATCGGTGGAAGAGAAAAGAAAGAGTTTCGTTGTCACTTGAGGAAGCTTCCTTGCTTTTGTTTTGCTTTTTTAATATGCAAATAAAATTGAACATCATAAACATCTGAAACGGGGGCTGTCATAATAATGAAAAGGTTATTCTTGTTTTCTGCTTAAAAAAGTTGTTTCCCGAAGACGAGAATGAAGAAGTTTTAAGTTTAATGAGTAAGTGTCGGTCGTTTGAAAGTTGAGTTGAAGAGAATTAGGACTTTTATGATGTGTCGTAGTTGTCGTTCTAGTTTGTTGGCGATGGAATCGGAAATCCGATTAAGATTCCTTTTCTTCTAAGATTTCAAACTTTAATTGCTTATATGGTTATTTGAGTTTTCTGCCTCTCAAGCATTGCAGTTGCTAGTGGTTGTTCAAGTGGGAATTCAGCGGAACTACACGATACTTTAAGGATCATTGCATAGCTTGAGAGCTTGTGAACTTTCAAAAAGGTTTATATTAAGAACTTTATGTGTGGAACATCCTTATGTCTCCAGGATGGAACCTAAGCGACGTTTCAGATTTCATTGCTTTCGACGAATCGCATGTTGTTATACGGTGATAAGAAGCATTCCTCGACGAATAATCCTCACAGCAACCTAGTTACCTCGAGATGGTTAGATTTGAAGACTTTACGGGCCGCAGAACCATTGTCCATTCGCTCTATGTTACACAACCATCTATAAGTCGTTGGACCTGAATTACATTTTCGTCTCCATTCTTGTAGGTGGGACCTATAATCACGCAAAGAATTTTTCTCTTGAAGCAACCTTAAGCGTTTTAATCAGATGTAATCACGGTCCATGTCTCTGAACTATATAATTATGCGGATCGGAACGATGGGGGGTTTACTACTCAATTGCCTGCATAGTCTATCATCATCATCGTCGGCCTAGCCAATGGAGTTTTTCGCTTCATCTGCGCCACAAACAGGATCCAGGCCTCCTTGAGCAACTTCTTCCATGTATCCCGATTGTTGGCCGGCACCGTCCGGTTCCGCACTCCAAGGCATTGGGCGTCCTGGTCTGCGCCATCCTTCCATTGTAAATTTGGTCTGCGCACTCTCTCCTACCATGTATTGAATCGCAAAAGGCTTTCCGGACAGGTTCTTCTTAGCTCATACGAGCCCGGTGACCAGTCTACCGGAGCCTAAGAACTTATTTTTTGTCATCAAGTCTGCGTCGGGGTAGATTTGATAGTCCATTGAAGCGATTTCAATGTTGGTATCGTTGTCTGAATCTGTAGCGGATCTCAGATGGACAAAATCTACCAGTCTAAATGGAAAGGGGACTTGGAATCGCCCGATCAACCAACCATCCATTAGATATTGAGTATTGCGAGCACGACAAATGATTTTTAGTCCCAAAACTTTCCCTTTTTTTTACATATTTTGAACTCTTCCTGATTTAATGTCTAATTTTTCTGGGCTATAAGTTCACACGACTACTTTAATACACCCAACCCATAGACTTTGCTGGGCATAAGATGAAAATTAAATGAGGATACGAACAAAAGGTGCTCTCCGGATACAAGAAAACTTACTGAATTCTCATTGTCATGAATAATTAAATGAAAGCCTTTAAGGCGCTTTTGTTTGAAATCGAAATCGGAAGTTCTTCGGCAAGTGCACGTAATGTAAGCATCTACCTTTGAGGGAATTCCTGGAGAGAGAGAGAGACTGCATCTATAATGCTCTGGTGTTGGATTCCTATAACATAATATTCTATCCTTTATGTAATCAAAACCAATAACATTGGCATCGGCATCGGTTGGTATGTTGTTGTGTTAATCAAGGAATGCGGAAACTACTGTGCAGCACTCACTTGGAGGGCTTGGGCTTGGCCGCTTTTGTTTAAATTATTAAGCCACATTAAAGTTATTCTCTTCAATGAATTTTAGGGTTTCATTTCGGCATTGCATATAGAAATTTGGGTAGTCATTCTCGAATGCCACTCGATTGCGGCGTGAAATTACCTTGAACACAGTGAAATGATGTAGAAGAAGCCAAAAATTGTTGGAAGATTAAAGGACTTTAATCCTTTTTTGGTAATTGTTCTGGTTTTGCTTATGGAGACGAGGACATACCGATGGCTGCAGGTGTTTTTGACTTGAAGGGTAGTTGAAGTTTTCGTTTTTTTGCTTGTCTCATTGTAAACTTCTTGATTTACAGACGTGCGTCGTCGTGTCGGTGAAGGTGTCTTCTATTTTATAACTATTTGTGGGTGTTCGTTCAAAACCAACAATTTTAAACACTGTTTGATGCAGCCTTCCAAACAAACATAAGTGTAAATGGATTCTGAAATATTTCTTGAGTCTCTCAACATAGTCCTGTGTCTCAACACAGCCAAAAATATCTTTATCTCCCAGCCCTAGGTTCGAGACGACTATTAACACGGAAACTTTGTTGCAAAGACCAAGCAACCAGCGGATGCCACAGGGCTCGTTTTTGACGACTGGAATACAAACGCGAAGGACCGTTTCCGACAAACGACTGTTGTTAAAGTTAAGATCCTGAATGGAAAGAGAGCTTACTTCGAAACTAGGAAGTCACAAGACTTTGCGTGAGTAAAATGTAGACCTAGACTCCCGTTTATGATCTAAGATTTCAGCAGTGGGATAAGGGGACTGCCAAATATATGGCTATTCCATAAATATAAATCCGAGTCTTGACAAATTCTGATTGAAAACAAAACAATTATTTCATTCTGCAGTATGAATTCGTATCTATCACCCAGATAGATAATTATAACGCCGCTCCAACCCGCTTAGAATGTAATTATCTCGCAAAGTTGATGTAAGTTATCAATGATTCAAGATTCAACTATCATCTTAGTTCCCAGTAATCTCATTGTTTTCAAACTCATAAAGACCGATGACTCACATTATTAATAGAAATACCAAAAACAATACCAAGTCACCAACAAACTTTGTATCCCTGTTTGATAAGAACGATTTGCAAGTCTTTGACTTCATTCATAGAGAAGAGAAAACAACTAACATCGATTTCTTTGCCTTATTTTTGGCGAGTGCAAGAGCACTTACAGTACAGATGAAAATGATCAAAAGGTACACGGAATTATAAGCATTCAATGAGGAATATTTTATTGAACTTACTTTGATGCCGACGAGCCGGGAAAGCCCCAAGATCCTTCGTTCTGATTCTCACTCATGTTTAACTGAAAAAAAAAATATTTATGAAACCAAACACAAACGTATGAAGAAAATTTCTTATCGAATTTGAACTTTGCCTGAAAATTGTTGTTCAAAGGGCAACCGGGGTTAGTGATTTCGGCACAAGCGAGAGTGATTAATTAACATTAATCGAGGTTAGCAGCAGGGGCCAAGGGCCCAGACCTTAAATATGACTGTACTTTTCAGTCTTATAAGTCAAACGCCCTATCAGAACACCTACGGTGTTATTCAAACTCGAAGAATGATGATAAGCATTTCTTGTTGTTGTTTTGGTTGGGCAAACAAAAGAAAGGAAGAGAACATGAAATTTCCAATTAGAATCGCAAAAACCTACGTCATCATTACGCCCAATAGCCCAAGTGGAAACACTCAGGAACTCATTAGAGATCAAGCTAGAAAAACAGAGCGCCTCTGTCGATACGACAAACGAAGGACGGAAGTAAAGGAATGCCTTTTAATGAAAATGAAAAAAAAAAAACATTCAATTGATTAACAATCAACACAAACTTATTTATAGAAGAAAATGTTCAAGAAACTAATTGGAAAGTGGGTACATTGTGTGGCGACCGACGATCCATATGGAAATTTGTTTCATGTTTTCTCCCCGAAAAAGCAACAATTTGTTGTAAATTTTTATTCAAATATTTAAGCTGCGATGATGGCATTTGGACATTTTGAATGATTCATAGCACCAACAACGAATTAACTGTGCTTTTTTGCTTGATACTTGGTCGCAGGGAGGTTTTTGTCTTGTGCCTTCGACTGAACAAAAACTTGTTGCATTGGTTTACAATTTCCTTGTTTTTCACTATTTTCAGGCAACTTTTGAGTGAATTAAATCTATACTCACTTATTTGGGGATAAGTTTTAACAAAAATCAAATACGAATTTAAAAGAATTGAAAACAAAATAAGCAAATAATTGGGAACAAAAATAATGAAAATGCAACTTATCCGCGACGTTTCACTTGTAGAACAAAAAAAAGTGGAATTCTTTCGATCATACGAGTGCAAATGTCAGATCTTTCGTTGAGTTCGTTGAGTGAATGACGTTTACGTGGGGATGTGTTTGAAGAGTAGATTCGAAGAAAGTACTAGATCAGCAAACTAAAGAACACGATTGTAGATCGGTTTTAAGCAAATTCTATAATTCGTTACGAAATGGATATACAAATTTTTAAAGCTCTTCATAGGAAAAATAAAACATTTTCAAAGCAATTTTGTTATTTGGTTATAACTGAGACTTTTTCTTCAATTGGTTTATTTTCAGGACAGGAATAAAAACTCGACTTTACAAATGATGACATCAAAAATTCGCAAAGAAAAATGAAATATGCTTCGAATGGCAGGATCAAAGCTGCTGGCCAAATTACTGATTTTAATTTGTTCCGTAACAATTATATCACTATTGGCATTAACGAAATGCGGCTTTGGTGGTTTGACTGCTGATGGCGGCTATGACAGTGACGACGATGGTAAGTTTAATGAATCAAGAAAATATAATATCAGCTTTCGATCTTTGAATTGTAGTAGAGGTAGATTTTCAAGTCTGTTCAGGAATGTGTTCAGTTGGGCAAAAGTGGCAGTTCTGATTCTGAAAAGAAGGGAATTTCCCTTCTGATTTTAAAATACAGCATGTTTTTTTTAGATTCCAGATTGCCAGTTAAAAATACCGTTACTTAAAATCCAAAACCAATCACAGAATCTACTACAAACTTCACAAGGAACATGCAAACAAGATAAGAGAATACTGGGTTAAAGCAACCAAACAACGGTTTAGCTTTTTTTACAATGAAAGATGGACATTTGATTTCTATGAAATTGTTCATTTTCGCCTCAATAAAAAATCAATTTGCTTCGTTTCGATTTTGGTCTTAGGGCTTGTTTGCATTTAGCTCTTATAACTACTTCATCAAAATTGAAATATATACTTTGGTTGAGTTCCTAATTGAAATTCCAATTAGAATTCCAATTAACAGCAAACGAAACCAATATTTGCAAGACCCCTTTACAGCTCGATATGCACACAGAACAAAATGAATTCAACAGATTCTTTTCATCATCACATGCCTTGTCCTTGCGCCTGATTCCTTTTATCCTTAAAATTAAACTCTATCACATCACAGACGAATTCTAATATCTTTTTCTTGTGCATCCTCTTGCATGTTGTCCTTTTTTGCAAATGCTTACAGAGTTCAATAAAATTCCAGTGATATCCGCCGTTGCTCAGCACCATCAGCCAGCAGCGTCAGCAAACCAACACAAGCTGCGGAATATCAACGCCGAAAAAACAGCAGCTGATCAGAAGGAATACATCGATTTACTACGTCAAAAGGAGGAGGAATACCGACAGGAAATCACTCGACTCACATCTGAAATAAAATCACTGAAACTTCAACTTATCCAACTTCGAGGTAAGATAGAAAGTGCCTCTATCACCATGTTCTCGATATAATGAAATATATCTCTCTCTCTTTCTTTCTCTCTTCCTACCTGTTAACAGGTAATCAGCCTTTTAACTTTACCAACACCGTGGTACTTGGTTCACAATTGGAACTGCTTCCACTGTCAAACACAACAGCCACAGCGGGTGGCCATCATCCAGCCGGCGGAGGAGCAACGACTACTGGCTCCATCTATGATTGTAGCAGTTATATACGAAAACAAGTCGGAGCAGCAGAAATCCTGCGGGGACTTCCTTTGAACAACGAATACGAGTTGATTCCATTCAATCATTTTACATTCAGCCGAGTGTATCCCATTGAGTTGGGTCTGGGCAAACGGGTGGTAGAAAAGCCAATTGGCTATAAACGCAAAGACCTCCTGGACGCACTTGGCAAAGCCATTGAAAGTCTGAATAGGAATGTCAGTGCAACAGCGAATAATATCGGTAGCGCGGGCGCTGGCATGGGAGTCAAATATACACTGGATGATTTCACAGAGGGGATTTACCGTAATGAACCAACGACAGGAACACAATATGAATTATACTTCAGAACAAAAGAGGTAGCACATAATCCCACGAATGGTCATCAAATGGGCGGCGGCGGCGGTGGTGGAGGGGGAAGCAATAATGGCAACGGCGGATCTGGCAATTCTGGAACAAATGGGGGCACAACAAAGGTCGTTGTTATGAGACCTTTTGCACCGTTGCAAACGATACAAATGGTCGGCTTTCCGAAAGTTCATGATAAAGAATTGATTCATATTATTTTGCCATTGTCCGGACGAACGGCGACGTTTCAGAGTTTCATGGACAAATTTGTGAAGATTGCTTTGAAAAATGACAGAAGAGTTCATTTGACGGTTGTGTATTTTGGCGAGGATGGTTTGTCGGAGGCAAGATCGATTATGAGTCGGGTGCTGGCGATGAAGAATAGCGGTGGCAATTCGTCGAATTTGAAATTGCTTGCACTGAACGAAACTTTTTCACGAGGTGAGATTTCATTGCATTTAACGGTATTTATTTTTAATAATTGAAATTTGACTGCTAACGGATGTAGTCGTAGTGGTTATGAAAAAGTAGTAGATTGTTCTTCAGTTACTTTCGTTGTCTGCAAAGACTTAGGCCGTGTGTGAATTCAGTCAAAAAGTGGTTAAAACTTGACGTTTGGTTCAATTTTGACACTTCGTTTAGGAAAAAATTGTGTTAAAATTAGACTAGCTGCGGAGCAGGCTAAAATATGACAGTAGTGGTTTAATAATCAGTGTTTTTAACCCATCTCATCCAATTCGCACACGGCCTTAGTCGTATTTCCCTCTCCCTGTCAAACTATCACTTAAATAAGCAACTACAAGGATAATATCGGATTGATTAAATTCGTCAAGTTGTGAGAGGTAGGGCTAGTATTGCGCCGTTCGATGTTGTGACAGATCGTTGCGTCTAGTATAATAATTAATAATGCTTTGTATGTAACTTTTAAGTAGTAGATTTTTTTGACATAGTCATTCATCTTTCGTTTCACGTTTTCCTGTAATTTTTGTGGATTTCGGAAAAGTCGAACTTTTTTCAACCTTGTCATGCTACGAGTTTGACATTTCCATACGAACTTCTGCTGTCATTTTCGTCATCAGAGGACGTTTTTTGTTCAGCTCATTAATTGTGTTCAGCAACTTGAAGTTGGATTTTTTCGGGCGATCACTGTTTCCGCACTAGCAAAATTCTTTGAAGAAGAAAAAATGATTATCATTATCTGCGTGTTCTTATTAAAAAGTAGTAGATTTCTTTATTGTCTTTCGTTGAACAATTCAAGCAATTACACTACCATAGGGTGCTGGCCAGTGTTATCGGTTCTAATTCATTATTTGTACGGTTCAGCTTTTATTGTTGACGAAGAATAGGTACCTACACAAAAAAGCTTTAAGCTATACTTGCTTAAAAGTTACCATGAGCAAAAACTTCAGTTCAATTGGGGATATGAATATATTCGCTCTCTATCGAATTTAAATCTGTCAGCAAGGTTATTCCGTCGTCCAGTTTTTGATCCACCGTATCTTTATACTAATGGTTCCGTCAGTGTGAAGGGATTAACGAGACTGAGCTATTTTGAGCCCACTTAGAACCTATGGAAAATGCGAGATTTCTTAAAGAAAAATCGTACTTAATATTATTTCTCCAATAACAAATTATGAAAACAACTCACATTTCGAATTTTCATTAAAAAACAATTTATTCCTTCATTACTTATTTGTTGACGCTCAATTACCGCCCGGGCGCCATGCATCGCCACCACGAGAAACGATCCTTCAGTTCATTTACAATTTAAATTAACCTTTTGCAATCTTTTAGCACAGACAAGTAATCATACAGATGTCTCATCCCCATAGTAAAAAGTGGCTCATATTTTTTTCATTGACGATCGACTATGAACAGGCAAAAAAGTTCTTTGCCTGTTCATAGAAAAGCTCCATGCCTGTTCTTACGAAAGCTTTTAAAGCTCTCTTGATTTATTGAAATGTTCTTTCTGTTTCCTCTTTCTCTCAAATCTTTTCGTTTCCTTTTCTTTTTCTGAGGTCCGACCGATGAGAATATAATAATTTATAATGAGTAAAGTAGATACAAATGTATCTGTTTTTTTGTTTACTTTTGCATATGTGTATAAGAGTAGCTCGTGGCTCTGAAGGTGAGAAAGGCAAGAGCAGGTTGGTTAAAAAGCAAAGTGCTTTTTGGTGTTTTTTTTTTTTAGGTTTTTTCAATGTTATTTTGATCATACAGCATAACAATTGCCTATATTATTTATTGAAATAAAAACTGTGGCTTATCAGAAAATGTAAGTAGGTACATATTTCAAATTATCAGCAAAAAATGCTGTCCTCAAAGAAATTTTTTCAGACAAAATTTATGTAAAATTTTTAAAATGATTTGTTTTAAATGCTTCAGTGCTCATTTAAAAGTTGTTATTTGAACTATCACTAGAATTCGAATCAACTCTTTTCATGCGTTTGTATGTATGTGCGTAGGTATGTTCATACGTGCGTATTGGCGTTCTTGATATTGACATGAAATTGGTCTCATTTGACGCACAATAACTTTCTTAAGAACTGATTAACACCTAAGCGAAATTGGTTTACTGACTTTTAAGAGGAAGGAACGAAAAAATTGACAGTTCTTCGCAAGAGCCAGTGCCCGTGAAAGATGAAATAAAAGCTATGGACTCGATCTAACGACATTCTGCAGCCAACGCACTTAACCACTAAGCCACGGACACTACGGTGTGTTTGGAGTATTTCACAAAAATTAGAATTCCATACAGCTTACGATTGTCTCTTTATTTGCTGAATTTTCCGTTAGACTGTCCCAAAAATTAGTTTTAACTCAGGCTATATCTAGAGTGAAAATATTATAAAAATACATTGAGGATTGAGCGGATAAAGAGACCCTACCGGACGTAATTTAAAATTAAAAAAATTTCCATTTTTTCATTTGAAAAACAATGCACCTGCAATAATAAGAACATTCTATTTTCCATTCGAATTTTATTCCCGACCTTTGTTTGATTTTCCTAGTTTTCCCACTCTTCCATGAGATTTTTCCAATTTTTGTTTTCACAAAAATCGTCACTGAATACAACAGTATTAAACATGAACATTTCAGAAATAATCTGTTATCCTATCCCCAACATGAGGTGACGTGAAATAACGCCCAACGAAATAAGGCCAAAATTCGAAAATTTGGTCTTATTTCGTTTTCGAAAACGAAATAGAACCTAATTTGAAATTTGTTTCTATTTCATTTGCTAAAACGAAAGAAGGCCGTTTTGGTCTTATTTCGTTTTTAAATTCATATAAACTTTGTTCACATATTTGTCAACACTTAAATTTTCTTGGTGTATAGATATAAATGATACAAAATTTTAATTGAGAGAAAAATTATCGTCATCATCTGCTAAATTTGCAGAGGAATAGTACAAAACATCAAAACTGTTTAGAGTTGAAATACATGTTAATGTATATACTTTAACTATGTTTAATTATGTTGATTATATGAATACATGTTTAGTTATTTTTTTTTTTTTATTAATTGTTATCATTTTGTCGTTACTTAGACATTTTTTTAAATTTAAACTTTGGAATTTTTAAAGTTTCTTTTTTCAAAAAAAAAAAATGATTTGGAAGTGTCATTTGGCTACAATGGCCATATGACGGTTTAGAAGAGTAACACATGGCCATATGTTCAAATAAAGGAAGAACTTGAACTTACTTTAGTGGTTTTTTTTTTTTTATAAAAATTGCTATGCGGCATTGCAGTTTAATAAGACAATAATAGTGGTTATAACAAAAACTGCACTGTTATGCAAAGAAAATAAAAAAAATCAGTTTTTTTGTTGTCAAAGAATTATTCGGTTTTAATTCTTTTTTAAGATTGCAATAAGGCCGAAAAACTTGTTTTGAAAATTTTCCAATTTTTTTTTGGCGCAATTTTTAATAGACCTAAGAATTAAAGCCAAATTGGGGTAGTTTCCTTTTTGAAATAAGATCGAATTTCAAATTCGGTTCTATTTCGTTGGGTTGGGCGTTATTTAACGTCACCCCAACATGATTTTGTCAGGCGTATTAACGTGCGAAAAAAATGTGTGGTAGGTTTGATTGATCGAAACAGAAAAACGGTTAATTGTATTGATGCGAAATTTTAATTAAAATCAAAGAAATCTTATGGGCTTTAATAAATGAAGCCTCAGATTAGTTAAGTCACAAAATGTCATAAGATAACGGCAGTTTTTATTAAAAAATTTAAAAATGCATACATATTTTGGACCTTTGCCTAAAATGGTAGAAAAGATTGATAAAAAACAATATTTTTATTTTTCAATATGTTTTTGTGTAGAAAATTTAAAAGATTTTTCAAATCTGTCTTTTTTCTTTCTTGTAAGTCAATTTTTAGCAAAGATTTTAGGGTCCAAAGTCAAATTTGTGTTTTTACATGTAAACCCATTTTTTGATTAGAAAAAAACTTGTAGCGATCTTAAACAAACAGGGAATTAATGCCAACAAAATTCTCAAATAGGATCTTAGATCGGTTGGAATAAAAAAAAAAAAAAATCCGCTCACTTTATTACAAACCAAACTTTATTTTTTTTTTTTTGTATTTTGGAACGCTCAAGCGAAAACGACTTGCGGTATTTTCTTAACTCAAAATAATTTAAAAAGAAAAAATTATAACTTGGATAAACTTTTTATTTTACTTCAATCCGACTTCTTTCTACTGAGATACAGCCCTATAAAAACCACTAAATTTTTAAGCTTTTCCTTTAATTTTTATACTAGCGTAAATTTAACACATTGGTAAGTTTATGTTTTAACTTTTAAATAATGTATCTAAAGTGTTTTGAATTCAAAATATAATTACATACAAATCTACATTTTCCAAAACAAAAAATCATAATAAAACAAAGAATCTGCAAACGAATATCAGAAAAAGTAAAATTGTTTTTACTCCACCAATTCTGTATTCGCTTCAAATAGTTTTTTTTTTCTATCTTACGTATGTATAGGCAGGTAGATGCATTTTTTCCTTGCCTGATCAATAAGCTGATCAACAGGAAGACATAATATTCATCAGAGTGAATGGTCTTCGTGTGCGGGAAATATAAGGGTTGAAAAAGAATAAAGAAAGAAAGAAAACGAAAAAAGGCAGATGTCTTTTGGTGTTCATAAACAAACAAAAGAAAAAGAAAGATTTTAAAGCAAGCTTTGAAAAAAAGCTTTTTTTTTAGCGAATTTAGATTTCATAGGACACTTTTTTCCATAAGGATGAGACATCTGTATAATTACTTGTCTGTGCTTTTAGGTAGTCTGTTTTATCATTATTTCTTTTTTTTTTGTGTCGCTTCGTTCTCAACTTTCATTATTATGTGTGCGTTCCACCTTGGACACCTCAATATGGACGAGGAGCGCTTCAAATTAAGGCCTTAAAGCCTTATGTAACATTACGATTGCTGTGTAATATAATTTCGTTTTTTTTCTTTTTGGTATTTAATTCATGCAGCTAAAGGACTTCGCGTGGGTGCCGAACGTGTCTGGGACAAGGACGACAAGAGCAAAGATGTCCTTTTGTTTATGTGCGACGTTGACGTTGTATTCAGTGCCAAATTCCTCGACCGCTGCCGCTGGAATGCAAAGGCTGGCAAAAAGGTAAGCGCATTTGCGTAATTTATTTAATTGCTTTTCAGGATTGAAGTTCTCTCTCTCCCACACACTCAATGTAAAGACCACTATAGCCACCAGCAGTAACCATCGTGAAACTCCCTATATGGTAATAGTTGCTGGTTTTCCGGTCGGCAAAAACAAAAAAAAAAAATTGAAAAAGAAAATCACCATTACTCGATAGGGATGTCAGTGTGACGACAAGC
Organism: Sphaerophoria rueppellii; assembly: GCA_920937365.1. NCBI lineage: Eukaryota > Metazoa > Arthropoda > Insecta > Diptera > Syrphidae > Sphaerophoria > Sphaerophoria rueppellii. Next base: position 12,352,891 of record CAKKXW010000002.1, on the reverse strand, counting down.
GACGACTTTTATACTTACTTTTCATTTGCAAGCTTAGCAGAAATATAAGAGTGTGTTTGTGTTTGAGTTCTTTTTCGTCGTTCTTTGCATGAACAGAATACCGAAATGCAAAAAAAAGGCAGGCAGCAGATCGACAAAATGATGGTGTTGTGTGGCAGGACCCAAGGAGGAGGGGCCCATATAAATATACCACAAAGAAAGCTATTAAGTGGGTGGGAATTTGTAATTTGCTCCGGGTGATGAATAAATACTGTGCCTTATTATATTTCCTGCTGCTCCTGCGAGTTCTGTATGTCCTGAACCAGGAGGATCTTCCTTTTACTCTAACACCTCACTGCCATCCGGGTGCGGGTGCTGCCTTTGCTGATGACGGCAAAGACGACGACGATGACATTTACGCGTTTTAGCCAAGTTCTTTGTGAAGATTTACAATTGTTATAAATGTGTACGTATGCCCTTTCGGGTGTCTAGATATATGCTTTTATTGTACACACCCGCACGTATCCTTTAGGGAATTGAAACTGGGAAAACTACACTAAATTGGTTACCCAGATAATCGCATTAATTGTAATGAAGTGCTGAAAGCTGAACTCTTGTATTTTGTGTGTGTCGAAAACATGCGTTGCTCTTCACCGGCTGCTTTGCGAAATGGCCGTGTGCCGTTGTTCGTACCATTTTTGTTTTGCTTTTGGTATTTTGGTATCGTAAATTGTTTTTTGGGGGTATGATGATGCCATTAAAACAATTAACTCTTGGTTAATTGAATGCAATTTTACGAGTTGAAATTTTTCGTGTAGATGAATGTGTGGCATAAAGTTTCATAATGTCTTTTGAGGTAGATCCTCTTGGAGCAAGTCTGACAGCTGAGAGCGAGGAGGTGATATATTATATGACTCGGGATAAGTTATTTGGAATTTAAGCACGAAGCGGGTAGAATCAGATCGGATATTAAATTAAAGGTTTTAAATAGAGAGAGAGAGAGAGGTTTTAAATAGAGGGCTTACCCTCCACGGGGTAAGCGGCTTACGGTAACTACTACTATGAAGCTTAGAGCTATGCGATCGCAAAACTTGATTTCGCTGAAGGGCCTCCCATGGTCGACAGGTCGAAGCGGAGTAGGCTGTTACTACCAATTACCCCACAACGAAGAAGTGTTCCCACCAAGGCACTCCCACCGAGGGACGACAGCGAATGAATTTCTTCTTTGGAATCAACGGTGGCGTCTCCAATTCCAGTTAGGCCGAACTACTTGTTGAATACCTTTACGGGCTACTTCGACTTATTTGAAGCCCAGGCCGTAAAAGGAACGGTTTTTTCCGGCTCTTGCATTTGGAGTCACATCAAGTGCCTGGTACTCCAGGTTGCGGGTTGTGCGTTGGGGTGACTTCCCGACCACGTAAAAAAAATCTTAGTTGCGAAGCAACAACAGGCCTCGGAAACGGACAAATACACTGATAAACCGCAATATCACGGCTGAAATGCAACAAAGCCGCTGGAGCAGATGGACCAGCTGCCGAGTTGTTCAAGCAGGCGACGAGCTAGATAGGAGCATGCACGAAATCATCTGTAAGATATGGTCAGAGGAATGCATGCCCGATGAATGGAACCTCAGCATTGTTTGCCCGATCCTGAAAAAGGGAGATCCTCTAAACTGTTCCAACTATAGAAGAATAAGTCTACTAAACATCGCCTACAAGATCCTCTCTGCCGTAATATGTGAACGTCTGAAGCCTTTCGTCAACAATCTGATTGGTCCTTATCAATGTGGCTTCAGACCAGGAAAGTCAACCATCGACCAAATTTTCACGTTGAAATCGATACCCACCACCTTTTCATCGATTTTAAGGCCGCGTATGACAGCATCTACAGAGACGAACTGTACAAAGCTATGTCTAGTTTTGGCGTCCCTGCCAAGCTCGTTCGCTTGTGCAAAATGACGATGGAGAACTCACGCTGCTCCATCAAGGTTGGCAACGAGCTCACGGAATCTTTCGACGTCAAAAAAGGATTCAGACAAGGCGATGCACTGTCATGCGATTTCCTTAACATCGTTCTTGAGAAGAAGTGCAGAACTCCAACGTCAACACCAGAGGCACTATCTTCCAAAAATCTGTTCAACTTCTCGCGTACGCCGATGATATTGATATAATGGGAAGAACACAGCGTGATGTCAATGGCGCCTTTGTGAGAATTGAGACAGAAGCGGCAAAAATGGGTTTAGCGGTAAATGAGGGAAAAACGAAGTATATGCTGTCTTCGAGGAAGGACACCCAACACCGACGGCTCGGGCAGAACGTCACAATAGACACGTATAACTTCGAGGTAGTAGAGGAGTTTGTCTACCTAGGCTCCGCTATAAACACGGCAATAACACCAGCGCCGAGATCAACGAAGAATAACTCTTGCTAATCGCTGTTTCTTTGGGCTAAGAAAGCAATTGAGTGGAAAAGCCCTCTCTCGAGCAACTAAGGTAAAACTGTACAACACACTCATCATCCCAGTCCTGCTGTATGGTGCAGAAGCATGGACCCTGACAAAATCGGATGAAAGTGCCTTAGGCTGTTTCGAGAGGAAAGTTCTTCGGGTCATCTTTGGCCCCGTGTGCATTGAAGGGAATGGCGAAGAAGATACAACAGCGAACTTTACGGGTTGTACAACGACATGGACCTAGCCAGAAGGGTCAAGGTCCAGAGACTCAGATGGCTCGGTCATTTAGAGCGAATGGACACCAATGCTCCGGCCCGGAAAGCCTTCGACACTATTCCCGAGGGACTTAGGAGGAGAGGAAGACCGCGACTCAGGTGGCGCACTCAAGTGGAAGAGGACCTCAACAACTTGGAGTGCAAAACTGGAGACGACTAGCTAAGGACCGAGCTAGCTGGCGGAGACTGTTGATTGAGGCCCAAGTCCACAACGGACTGTAGCGCCACCTTAAGTAAGTAAGTGAGTAAATAGAGTCTTTTGAAGGAATATATGCCATAGAAAGAAGAAGGTCACTCTCTCTGTCTCGTTCGGCCTTTAATACGCCTGGTATCGGTTTGAAACCGTCGTTGTACCTTGATTTTCTGATGAGCTGTAGAGCCTGTTAAGATCATAGTTTAATCTACTAAAAATGCGCAAAGCGACCGAAAGAGTTTTTATCTGCCTGTTTCAAGGTTCATACGCAACCTAGAGGGTGAACGAAAATTCACCTTCTGCGAAGAGTAGGTAAACAAACAAACTAGCTCCTGACATAAATCCTTAAGTCTAAACCAATAACCAACAAATCGCAGGCTTATACACCAAGTCCATCATAACACAAAAGCCTATTAATATTGTTTAATTTGTTAAACCTGCTCGTTCTACATCAGCCAACAAGACGACTTAACATAGTGCGCTCTTCTTCTTCATATGTTTACTATGCACCACCATCTAATTCATCGAACCACCCAAAGAGCCTTTCAGGAGTTGTGAATTCTCGTGGCTTGTACATCAATCTCCGTGCATTAGTCCATCTGTTTGCACTTCCGTCTGCTTAGCATTCACGGTTTAAAATAACTTACCAACTAACTTGAAACTCTCCACTCGACTCGCCTCACTCATCACTACCAAACACATCTATTATGCAACTTTGAATGTGGAACATCCATTGCAGCGGCGGTACAAATATATCCTTATGCAAACACGTACAATGGCCTGTATCGGAAAGGGTATGAGCGGGAGGTCAGTGTATTCTCTTGGGGATCGCTAGAAAATGCACTTCCCGGACGAGTGCATTCCAAACACTCGTTAACTTGTTGTGTATTGAGTAGATAGAAGTTTGTGTGGTACAACAAGAACAAGAGGCTTTAATACCTCACAGCGGAATACACAATTTAATTGCACCAACATCCCCATATGCCCTCGCGCTTTTACCCTGCACAAGCATGAAGACCAATCGATGCAAAGATATATACGGGTATTATGAACTCCTACGAGTACAATACCATTGAATTGGTCCTTCGAGGCAAGGCAAAATATAAAACAATCAATCCAAGGCTGTAACGGCACCTTTAGGGAACTAATCCACACATGGGATACTTATTAAAGCAGCTTACAAAACCTAGAGTACCTTTGTATCAACGAGGTTTCTGAGTCGATATGCGTCTTGTTGTCTCTTTCATTGCAAAGTCGCATCATTGGTCGTTATAATATTATGTACAGGCACACATATCCGCGCCAAGGAGATTGTGACAGAAGTATGAGGTCCTATTCAAACAGAACGAACACTTGGGTACCTAATAATGGGATTAAAACTTTTGTTCGGGCATCATTTGGACGTTTGCCAAAAAGGTTAGAGTGTGCTACAAACTTACAGGCAATTCACAAGTAGTGTCCTTCGACCAGTCAGACTTACACATACACTGTATTCTCTCTGTTTCAGGACGATAGAAAAAGCAAAAAGGCTGAAATTAGGAAAATACAGAAACAGTACCTATAGTTTATTGTGTGATGTCTTCTAGGATGAAAGGAAAAAAAGAGCAAACAATGCTGCAAAAACTCATTTAGCAAGGAACAACGGTATAAGAGGACCTCATCTGCAGTGTGTTTTCTTTCTATTGTGAATCTATACTGTCTCGTTATAAAAGATAGGGGTAGGCAATTTCCTTCTTTCTCATACAGAGTAAAGCTTCACTATTACATATTGAGCCCTCAAGACGGTATCTGGTGAGTCCTTAGTTATAGCTTACCTCTTCAATGCCATCTCATCAGTGTTGTGTACCTAAGAGTGTAGTCATTACCACAAGCTACTGCTGGAAAATGTTTTTCCAAAAGGATGCTTTTACTGTCCTTTATCTAAGGTGGCATTGGATGTTACTATAATATGTAGAGTGGCAATGGCCTTAACTATACCTAGGGAATTTGAAAACTTGCTCAAGAGCAGTTACTTTGAACAAAAGTCTATGTTGTCAGTTTTGCTTTTAAGTTTTTTTTCGATGTTAGGTAGACTCGCCAGTTTACAATAACGCAAATAGGAAAATGAAGAGTTTCGGTAACATTGCCGGTTTCGATGTTGTAATTGTCGATGTCGTTTGAATTTAAAGGTACAATAGAGTTGTACGAAGTAGCTTATTATCTTCTCGAACAACATAAAGGAATGCTTTTGGACTTTATTGAGTTTATTTCAACACCCTGTTTCGTCATGTGGATGCGATACGTGTTTGTAACGTAGTTGCCGAGTTAAAAATTAAACTCGACAGGAAATATGATTTTTCGTTGTTCAATTTAAACCAGAGTATATCTAATAATGAGTAGGGACACTTTCCACGTGGTTCATTTTTGTTTACATTTTTGGATCCCGTTAGGTCTCACGTACACGAGAAATAGACGGCGATGTAAAGTGTTATAGTAAGAAGGAGATAAAACAAAGCAACAAAAAACATCTTCATTTCAACCCTCAATTAGTGTGACCACGTTCATTCATAAAAAACATGTTAGAAGGGTTAATAATTGATAATCGCAAAATATTATATCTTACGAAGTCATAACAGCTCATAAAACAGTTAACATATATTCTAGAGTGAAGTATTTATATTTTGAATTCTTTATATGACTTTGTAAGTAAAAAATTACAGTTGTTTGAAATGAAAAAATAAAGTGATCTTATAATAGACTAGTGTGGTCACTCTACTCCTTTTCAGATTGTCAGAAAAAAGAAGCTAGAACACTAATACATACACGACCATTGGCCGCTCCATTAAAAAAGCATTATGGATTTTATGTATCGTACACAAGAAAACGAATGTGTTAGGGCTCGTATTGTTTGTTGTGAACTCTTTCTTTCTTTCAAATTTTTCGGAACCTAATACTTTTGCACTATTTTGTCCTACTGGAAGAACAAATACATACACAGACCATTGGACGCCGGAAATAAACCACGTGGAGAGTGTCCCTACTCATTATAAGATATACTCTGATTTAAACCGCCGGCCGCAAGGCTATTCCGTTAAATTTTCAGCAGTTGAACTCAATTGCGAGCTGATGTTTGTGGATTGAGTCTCACACTTTGGCCTTCAAGAGTATACAACACTCATTTGAAATTACGTTTTCAAAGTTTATATAAATTAGTCGACCCAGCTTTCGAGATTCGAGTGTGTTGATTCTTTATTTAAGGGAGCGCACAATCAACAACTTCTTTCGTGTTGGCGTATTTTTGTAACACACATTTCTCATTCATATACAAATTATAATAATAATCATAATGATTGCAAATGAGTGGTATAAAACAAAAATGGTTGAGAATAATAAAAGTGACGTTAAGAAACGTATTCAAAAACATAAACGTTGACTCCACATATCTGTCCCAAGATTTTTTTTTTGATAGAGGGATAGGAACAAGTTTTTGTTTAAGAGTGAGCCTATACACGACATGATCCATGGCGTGTTTTTTAGACAAGACATGAAATGCCTGGTGGAGTCTCAAATAATCTATGTCTCATCCAACATCAGACTTTCATGTCTTTGTTTTAAATCTGGACAGAGAAACCTGTCATGAAATTTGACACTTTCTGCTTTTTTTCTTATTTCTGACTCAAAATTGTTTGCCTTTCACAGCGTACGGATAGGAACTTTTCAAGATTTTTTAAATTTTGTGTTAAATATATAAACACAAAACATTTCTGAAAATAAAATAAATTTTCTCACATTTAAAAAGGATTTTATTCAAGCCAAACGAATATAATATTTACTTTTTAAATTTTGATATTTAATTTTATTTGATGTTCAACAATAATTTATTGTTATAAAAATACAAAAATATGAGTGCGATCCATGTACTTCACACGTCCACACTTCCCAGAGTAGAAAAAATGAGTAAAACATTAGTTGTTTTTGTTGTTTAGTTGACAATATACACGTACGTTGGTTTTAAAAGTCAAATTCCATAAAACTGATGGTTTAAGGACACACATTAAGTACATTGAATAATAGTGGCGCCATCTGCCAAAATTTGGTCGTACCAACTCGTGGACTCATGCACAACTACTTTGCACAGTAAAACACAGCCTATACTACTTCTGAATATTGTAGTTTTCTATTTGTGAAAGAATTTTTCTAATCGGAATAGTATATCCGAAGATTAACATTTATATGGCAAAACAGCGTTTGGTGGGTCAGCTAGTAATCAAATAAAGTCTATGATACTCCTGAATATTGTTTTTTTTCACACTAACTATAAGATTTTTTGCACTATTGCTGAAATTATTGCAGAAATTATCATAATTTTCATTATATTAGGGTTGTCTTAGATTTTTGATTGCCATTATAAAACCGCTAAGCCGATTTCGATCAAGACCCAATCAGCTCTTAACAACAATTCCGCGTCGAATGAGACCAATTTTATGACAATACGATGATACAATACGAAGAGCCAAGGCCTTAGTGGCTTACTCTCATCAACAATTCCTTGGGTGCGTGTGAAGAATCGAGGAGACCTACAATTTAACGCCGAATCCGAACGGCAAAGTTGAGAAGCACTTTTTCATGACAAATTGATATCCAAGAAAAAAATGATGAAAGTATCAACAGTTTGTGAGAAAACCATACATACATCCACCACGCTTGAAGGTTTTGTCATTAAAAATCATGCCATAATTTGCCCAGTAACGTTGACCGAGATGTTTGTCATGGGGATGCTGTCGAAAAAAACATGACATGGCCGATGTCTAATGGAGACTCCGTGTTATAATATTTCTGACATTTCTTCGAGAACAAACCCTAAACACATCATCATTCTTTTTATTGAGCTTTTCTAATTATGTTATACATTTTTCTTTCTACTATGCATATAGAGAACTCAGTTGCGCTTGTTTTAATGTATTCGATACATATCTTGTCTTTTTAGACAATTAGCTCTGCTCATGTAGCCTTAACAAGATTACATTGACGTTAATCAAAAACCTAAACACAACTGCGTTTGATTTGACATTTACAATATTAGTCGTTTTTATTGACGTCAGAAGATTCAAGGTCCAGAATCTCCGAACCGTTTGGACTGACTTTGACAGACGAAATGCTTATAAGAAGAGCAGAACATTGTCTGTTTTGAAAACAGAATAGTCCGAAGAATACATACAATAACCCAGAAACAAACTGTTTGTCTTTTATAGTAAGATTTTGAGTAAGCGATAAACCACTCGGTTTCTCTTTGGAAGATATGTATAATAATGACTGTCTGTCATAATTTGGAACTGGAAACATCTGTCACTGTCAGTGTGAAAAAACTTGAAACTTTAATTTTTGACTGTTTGAAGTTGGTTGCAGAAATGAGACTTGACAATGACAAACTAGTCAGATCTTCGACAACCAAGCTTAAACTTTAAACAACAACGTCTCCCTATTTGTAAAGCACGTTTTGAATGTCATCTTGTCCTAAAGGAATTGTGAACATGTTTTACGAATGATATAAAGTCCCTTTAATATCCAAGTGAAAATCAACTAGAAACTATTGAAAAATTGCACCCATTTTCTGCACATACATACATACGAAAACGAATGCATAACAAATAATTTGAAATAATATAGAAACACATCCAATTTGGCAACGATGCAAGAAAACAGTGCAAATTGGTAACAACACTAACAACATTTTAGAATAAAACAAATGTGTAAAAAAAGGGAACCCAACTGATACGAATACATCTTAACACTTGACTTCCAGTCTCTAAATGCAAGAGGCAGGCATGAGTGCCACAGCCGTTCTTGAGAGAAAATTTTCTAAGTGATTCTGTCTCTAAAGGGCTCTGTTAGCAAAGCGACTATAGTCCAACTACGAAAAGAAGCTGATGTGTTAATCTTTAAAGAAGCTCTAATCATTCAAACAGAATTTTTTTGCTAATTGGGTACAAAATTTGAAGAAGGAAACACAAAACTTCTTGAAACGTTTACTTCAAAACAAAATCCACCTCTGGTAAACTGTTTCTTTTTTTTTCATCAATTTAAGTTTTTCTTCCACTCCAATAATGCTCTTGTCATTCCTTTCTTTAAAGTTTATTTTTATTTTCTATTCACTCTTTTCCGAATTCGATTTTCTCTCGAAAGTCTTATAATCGATAGAGAAAACTTTTTCTCGCAACACAAATACAAAAAAAAGTTAAGATCCTGAATTTTGACTCCATCACCCGAAAAACTGTCAGCAAAATAGAAAAAGAAAACAGAAAAAAGGAAAACCCAAATGTTCAAATAAAGGAACACCCAAGTAACCGAAGTGTAAAGTTTGGAAGTGACGTTTTTTTTAGCCCGTTCTGACAGTAAAGGGGACTGCATCTGTGAAGGAAGGAAGGAAGGATGTCTTCAGTTTTTGTTTTTAAGTTCGATAACAATTCGGCAATGACGGCAACGTAGGCGACGGTGAACGACCAATCGACAAGTCGACGATGACGAAAACACTAGATGGTGATGATGGAACAAACTATACTAGAACAAGCCAAGTTCTAGTTTCGGGAACTAAAATCGGAGTGCATTCTTGTTTGATCCAAACCAAGCGTTATGTAGCGAACACTCAATCAATTGAGGGGTTACCTAGTCTCATGAATGATTCTTCTGCGGTATTGTCTTTGTTGTCTTATCATAGATGTTGTCGTTTCTGTGAAAAGTTTTTGATCATCCATTCAGACATCGTGTTGCTGAAAATAGATTTTCCCTTATTTAATTGAATGGTTTGTTGCCATTGTGGGGTGCGGTGAGCAAGGGAGAGAGGGAGCGTGGGATAAAAATGATTGAGTTCTTTTATCAGGGTTTGACGAGGGGACTTTAGTGGCTTTTGTTGGAAATAAAGTTTTTTTTTTTTACTTTTTTTGAGTGAAAGTGTTAGTTTGTTCTTTTCTGCTTTCATATGCTATTCACGTGGGAAATGTCAAATTGACGTTGACAAATTTTGGAAGGTTCATTTTTCTTGGTAAATCCTAGATTTTTGATTTTTTCGAAGCACGTTTTGGTTACTGATTTTCAAAAGTTCTGGTTGATTTTAGTTTCCTGATTTGACAGTCCGTGAATCTTGACAGCAGGCAAAAAGCAGTCATAGTTCACAAGATTATAAATAGTACGTATACGCCGTAGTGTACATCCATCAAAACAAATGCTGGATCTTTTCAAACTCAATTTCATAGAACCCCTCAGTCCAATATTTGTTTCCAAATGATACCGTTCCAAGAAATAGCTTTGCCTAATAAGTTTTCCTTCTTAGTTCCGAACAATCTAATAATGTCCTACCTTCATTGTTGAAGTAATCTCTGTGAACCTCAAACGGCTGTTGTTTATTTTATCCTTTTGCATAACCCAAACGAAACGATACTATAGTCCATTTGTGTTTATCTTACCCTTGTCTCTCCATTTGTTCCTTTGTTCAAAATTTCTTCGAAATTTTATCAAAAACGAGAGAATACAAGATTTTTGTTTTCATTTAATCAAGCAAATTTGTATTCATTTTCCTTTCATTTTCGATTCTTTCAAAGCTCTGATATCATGATAAAGTACAAAAATGAATTAAATCCATCTTGAACATTTCGTATACACCACAGGGATTCCGTTAGTGATTTTCATTTAGATTAAACCAGCATAAGGACTCTAGTCAAACTTCCACATCTCCCATATATAATTCACAAGTGTTGTTATTTCTATCATAAATTTATGTACACACACATATGAAGAACGAACAAAAAATCTTTTTATACTATTTTTGCTCATTTGCAGGTCTACTATCCGGTCGTGTTCAGTTTATACAATCCACATGTTGTGTATACTCTTCAGGGCAAAGAAGTGCCACCTGAAACGGATCAACTATTGATTTCTCGTGATACTGGCTTCTGGCGTGACTTTGGATATGGAATGACCTGTCAGTACCGGTAAGTTTAAGTGAATCCATAAATCCTTCATGATGGCCATATGTTACAATAACATAACACTATACGAACTCCTTCCAATGAATTCTCTGGGTGCTCCTTTTTGCATTCATTGTCGTTTGCTTTTCTTTTTTCATATTGTATTCTTCTGGTCTCCTTAATACTCTTTTGAGACGTATAGTTCCCACCATATTCACTTCCATTGGCCATTCATTTTAGCCAAATGTGCAAAGCACAAGGAGAATTATTTCGTTCTGGATAAAAGTTCTCAAATCTACTGCTTTCATCGCATTGGATAAGCATATAACTTGTATGTTAATTTGACAGTGTGTTGTGCAAGAAAGGAAATTAAAAAAAATTTCATTTTGACAGCTTTATTCAAATCCTCGTCAATCCCATCTTTCAGTACAATAATGAACCCTTGACACAATAATTGAACCTTTCTTGCAACACCCACTGTCCAAGTCTACATCCTTAATCTTTTGGCTTCTCCAAATCAATATCCCTTCTCTCTAACTCATGTAATTTCTTTGCCATCACTTTAAGTAACATCCTGTACTATAACTTCTTTTTTTTGCACTATTGATACTTTTTTTTCATTTATTTAAAATTCAGGTCAGATTTTCTAAAGATACGTGGCTTCGACGAGGAAATCGTTGGCTGGGGCGGCGAGGATGTTATGCTCTATCGGAAGTACGTTCGTTCGAATATTAAAATCATCCGTGCCACCGATCCGGGAATCTTCCACATATGGCATCCAAAGGTAAGTCAAGCAAAAAAAACAGCACACACACAAAACCCAAATGGTCCGTTTGAAGGCTCCCAAATCGTATAGAAGGTACGATGGTACACTATTTTTCGAGCCACTGACTTTGCAATGATGAACGGAGAAGCAGGATTGCTCCTTTCATCACATGAATTTTTCTCATTTTGTTCCGTCTTGTTTGTTGTCATGTCAAGAATGCACAAAACACATTCATGGTACTCCTTCATGGTTGCATGGTTGGTGCTGACAATAATGATGATGAGTGCAACTGGCACATGTCACGTTTGAATCAAACACAATATAGCATCAATCGCTTCGTTTTGATAATAAGCTTGCTTATTCTCACTCTCTCTCTCTCTCTCTCTTTCTCTTCACCATTAGGTCTGCACGGGCGTAAGCAGTGGTCAACGTTTAACTGCCGATCAATATCGAGCCTGCATCAGGTCAAGGGCTCTCAATGAGGCCTCTCATGCTCAGTTGGGATTTCTGGCTTTCCGTGACGATATTGCTGCCCATTATCATGACAATAATACTCATATTCAAACAAATAGCATTCTGTCGTCCTCGGGCAAGGGACATCATCCAGTCACACTATTCGACCAAGCACAATCGTTGCTGCCTGTTGTGGCAGCAACGGCCAAGAACAATAGCGCCATTGCAGCTGCATTACCAGTAGCTAAAAATATCAAGGACAATAACATCAATTTGACAAAGACTGGCAAAAAGAATCGCTCGAGCGAGAATCGACGAAAATCAGCAACGGGGAAGACTTGATTGTCAAACTGGGAGCATCAGGAGAGCATTTGGAAGGTTGAATTTTGAAACAAGCTGATTGCTGATTGGATTTGGTTTTGAATCTTCTACAGTATTTTTTTTTATTTCTTGATGATTTTTGATTTGAAGCAACAAAAATTCCGCGGGAAATATTTTTACTAAATTAATTGAAGGTGTTTGTACGAGTTATAAGGATTGAAAAAATGACGAAGAAATATTAAGCTTTATAAGTTTTTGAGGAACTTAAGAATTTTGACATAAAAATAAATTTGTATGCGATTCCAATTTTAGCTATTTATTTTTCTCACAATATAATTAAAAACTGCGTTTTTCCTCGCTTAAGCCCAAATAAAAAGAAGGGGTCCTAAATGGCTGCCTTGAGGGACACCGGTTTGCCAAGAAAGATTCTAAAACACCGTGTTTGAATTTGTTTTTTCCAAGATTCCAAGATAGAGTATAAAATTTAAATGTAATAGCTTTTTTTTAATAATAAGATGCTCACACTCTAGGGGACTTTGTCTATACGCTATATATGCCAGAGACACAGTGTGAGCATTAGAAAAAAAAAGAAATGTTGGAGAGGAGTAGGAGTTGTACTTTGGATTTGATTTCCTGCAATTAGAGGGAAAGAGAGAGAAAGGTAAACCATTCCACATTCGCATCGTACTTGACATTTTCAAATTAATGTTATCATCTGATTGAAATTAAATCATCAGAAATATGAGGCCTTATACCTCAAGAGCATTGAGTCCTCCCTTCCATAGATTCCGAAAAACTCGTGAAGAAAGCTTTTATTGTAAAAAAAGGTTAAACTCTGTTTTCGAATGAAAATGTTGGGCTCCAATGTTTTGACTGTTGGGCACCGTAATATCAATGCGATTATTTAACTAGAAACTATGTCACTCTATAACTCGTATAACTACAAATTTAAAAAAAATTCCAACTATTGTTTTTTTTTTAATTTAAAAAAAACTTCGTGCTCAAATTTTGTGATCCCACAACTTTCATTGTAACATTTTAGACATTTAATAATTGTTATAATTATTTTTTAACTTAAATTTAATTATGAGAGATTTATGAGTAGGTAATGATTTTCTAAAGAAACAAAAAGTTATGTTAAGAATTTTCTTGGATAAAATAATAACTTGAGATAAAAGTTATTTTCTAAAATAAAATTTTGAATTAGGTCGGAAAATAAATAAAAAATTAAATAGAAAATTTTAAAATGAAAAACGAAAGCAAACCTATAACCATAAAGTGATAAATATCATTAAAAACTGCATTATTTTTTAATTTATTTATATCATTGTACTATATCGATTTATTTATATTTTTCGTATTGATTTATTTTAAAATATAAAGTTTAAGGTGGTGCAAAAACATTTCATAAAATAAGCTTAAACAAGTAAAAAAATGTTTTTAAGAAAATAATGTAACTAAAAACACTTAAAGTTGATTTGCAAGTCATGATCGAAGAAACAACATTTGTAAATATTTTATAAATAAGTTAAATCTTTTTTGTACATAATAAAATAAAAAAAGAAAATAAACATTCCTAAGTTATAAAAATAAAATAAAAATTAAAAATTAAATTAGTAATATATTACAACTGAGTTTTAGGTAAAAAAAATATAATTTTAAACTAAAGCAAAATATTGACATTCAAAATGTAATCATGGCTTCCTTGTATACCGTGTAAATGGGGTTGCTTAGTAGGTAAAATTCTCAATGTAAGGAAAATGGTATAGAAAAATTAAAATGCAACAAATAAACGAAATACATATTTAAAATATATAAAAAGGCTTAATTTTTTTTTTTGTGTTAAAGGAAAAGTTCCTTCACCTCATTCACTCTGAAAATTCCCGAACAAATTACATCATAATCATTTAGCTTAAATGGCTTCCTGGCTTGTGAGCAATTTGGGTTGAAAAGTGTCAACGCAGAACTGAACAAACGAAAATTAGACCATAATTGTGATTATTTTCAGGTTCAGTTCTTTCCCATGAAAAAGCTATATTTTTAAGCACACACATGATGTTACTGACCTTTGCATAGAATTAAAGAAAATCTAAATCAGATCTTTGCTTATGTTGCTAATAGATCAGACTTCCTCATAATTCCCAGCGATGCGTTAAAAATTCGTCAACAATAGACCAACATTTGCAACCGCTCACAAAAAGAAAAAAAAAACAAAAACAAAAATAAACAAAAATCCACACAATCAAAAATCTTGGCAAAAAAGAATTATGAGTTCGTTCCAATTAAAGAAAAATCTGCTACACTTTAAGACACACATCAAGACCCAAAGCAACTAAAAAAAAAAATCAAGATCAACAAACAACTGAATTATGATCCGAATTATTGCAGAGAACCCTATTCCAAGGTCAGTGGTCTTCACAAAATTTCAGAGACTCTCTTGAAGCTCCACGTTATATTTATTGTTATGGTGATGACACTGTGCCCGGCCATGCTTCGATGATGAGGAGTCAAAGTCTCTTATACAAATTTTGTAATAATCCGAGCCGAGTCGATAGCCTTGAAATTCTGTTGATGTTTTGTTTTGTATTTGACATCAGCGGCATAAATATTGACTAGGCGATAGAATTATGAAATGTAAAAAGGGCTGGTGGAGTTGAGTTGACTGCTCGGTTGGGTGCTTTTGGGAAATGATTCTCGACTTGATCCAGATTTGTTTGTGGCCTGCGAAGCTGCGATGGCAAATCGACGGCGACAAAGTTTATGATTTGCGACGAAATGTTGATGATCTCTCTATGATTGTCGAGTTTGTGTTTGTATTTGTATTAAAAATTAGAGACACACGCTTGTGGATGCGGTGCAGAAGTGAATAATGTTTGTCTGAAGGGGTCAATATTGGTCGAATATTCTAACTTGATGAACAGACAAAATATTTGTAAAAGGTGGTCCAACTATGTAAGGAAAAATATCTATTTTCCATACTGAATTGAACTTTACTTATTCAATTCACAACCCTTCGGAAAATTTTATAAGTAGACTAGTATGATTGTACTAACATCGCCCCAACTACTACTACCGAAAGAAATAATGGTAGATACCATTCAAGGCTAAAAAATAGACCAACCGTTGCATCATCGGAACTTCCACCACCAGCCAAAGGTAAGGGATTTGGACCTTAAAGTCATTTCGTCAGTTTTTAATTGCAAAAAGGGGCTTTGGTACCTGCTGATTCACGTTTAATGCTACGGTTGTCCCTATTAATTGCCACCAGAGGCATTGTTCCTGCCGATCCGTGTCACCAGTGGCACGTTTCGTGTGATTTTTTTTTTCTAAGAGTCCTTCGCAAGACCGGCGGCCAACCTCGGCTGAAAACCAAAAAGTACATAAAATGTTGTGATTTCAGTTTAGTTCAAAAAGAAATTTAAAAACGGACAGCTATTTTAAGAAGATCGAAATTTCGATAAGAAGTCAGGAACAAATGAGCTGCTAACTCACAACTAAAGATGGATTTTTGTATAAAACCCTTACTCCCTCTTTAGAGCTGGAATATGAATATTTCAACTAATGAACTGTATGTTAATAAGTTGATGACCCTGGCACAAATGCCCAAGTGGTTATCGTGGTCGCATTTCTCGTCAACGTACATGCTATTTTTTTCCAGTCCGATTGAATTATTGACATATTTCAAATTAAAGACATAAAATTCGTCGATTTGAAAAATCTGCATGAAACACAATAAAAACGACCTTATGACAGTTTTTCAAACATCCACGTGGGAACAATAAACAAATTAATGACTCAGCAAGTTGCCAATGCCAAGTACAGGGATAACCTAACTTTTTCATTACAACAAATTTATATTAAGCTGTATGAAGGCAGCACCAACCAAGACAATTTGATTTATTGCCAAAATAGCACCTTGAGAAATTAATGGATGGATGGGTTTTCTTTTGTTCTTGAATTCGTTTTCTTGGAACACTTTATTAATCAACGCAAAAAGAGTGAACAAAAAACCAACAAAGAATGAAACAAGTAACTTGAATAAGGCGAAGAAAATCATCTCCGGGAAATTAATTTATTTGGCAAAAGTATTTGTGTAACTTGGTGTGAAAAAAAAGTTGACAGCTTCGTATAGTTGGTCAAAACAATAATGTCAGTGTTCCTGTTTATGGCATGGCAAAGCAGACCATTTATCTTAGTTAAGTAACTTAAATGATTTTTCTGATCTGCGCAAATTGGTCAAGAAATTTGGTTTGATTTAATGTCGTGAAATCATCACCCCTGCCGGATTCAACTGAAAGTTGTAGACTTTCGAAAATACACTTTTGAATGGTTCGATATTGATGGTGGCGCTTTCGGGATAAGGGAAATTGTTTTTTAAGTTCTCAGGATTGCTGGCAAACATGGGTATAGATACTTTGGGAACAATTATTACGTTCGATCAATGCGACTGATATCCAACGAATAACATGAGTAATGTAGGCTTTCAAAGAGTCAACCGTTGTCGGCTTATTCCTTCTCCTAAAGACGTGAAATTTTACATTTCGCGAAATTAAATAGTCCAAAGGTGTGCTATCGTAATATCTAAGCTGCTGGCTGACTCTTCTTTGGCCAACATTATTTAAAAAAAAAAAAAAAAATCACACCCTGCGTCAGCTGACCCGTTTTAATATCGAAAATGACTCAATCATCGAAGACATTAACAAACTTTGTATTTGGGATGCTATTTTCTGATTTTTTAAGGTTCCATGTCGTACCTTAAAGGCACAATGGGGCCCTTTGTCTAAGACTTCTCTGTCCATCTATCTTCGGTGTATAACAATTGTTCAGAAAACACTGTGGTTGTGGGTATACCATCATTGGTGTTGGTTTGTTGGTTTTGAATCTAAGTAATGTAATGAAAGATGATGATGATAATAAAAATTAAACGAAAACTTGAATAATTTTCCATTTCTTTCATATATTTACTGTTTTTCTGAGCAGAAGTATCAGTAAAACACCTGAACTTAATCTTTCCAGTGAACTCTTTGGTGTCAATTTTTCCCACGACATTTAAATTTCACACTGTATCAACTGTAAACAACACAAAAGCCAAACCCAACTCTTATAGCCCATATGATGACTTGTTTACGCTCCGACCCTTGTACTTGTCTTTTAAAAAACAAAAATCCTCTAGATTACTATCACCCAATGCATAGCAAGTCTTGTGTTTAAAACGCCTGATATTCCTATCTACATGAACTCGACCCTTCTCAGATCGTAATTTATTCATTCTAAACCAAATGTCGTCGTTGGTTTTGGGTCAGCGCCACCGTTAATACTTACGCATGGTTGACTTGAAACAAGCCATGTTAAGTGTTCTATTAACAACCCCTTTCGACCGTTCTCATCGGCTCTCGGAAGTATCCAATTCCGAAATAGAGCTAAAGTATCTTGTCCACAGTCAACGATACAGAATAAGGGACACAAATTTAAATTTTTAATTAGAAGGGCGCTTTTCCTTCTCTGTAGCCATTTGGATTCAAAGACATCGCAAGCTGACAGCAGCTAGGAAAGCGGAAGGTATTCACTTGCCTATAAAGTGACTGAACACCGACATTCGGTTGAATTCAAAACTTTACTCTTCTCTCGGGAATTACCACGTCATTTGACTTTATTTCAAACCGGAAGTCTGAAAACCAGACAAACCGTTAGTAAGAAACAAAAAATGAAACATAACCAAACACAAACAAAATTTTAAATGCAGCAAAAAGCAAATAAAACCGCTGAACGTATCACATTCTGTTGCTGCACTCAGACACCATTAAAATGAAACTGTTTGCATATTCATATCAGAATCAGTTTCTAGTGTGAGGGAAAATGTTTTCTCTAGATTGCATTGCATATCAAATTTTCATTGAGTTTTCTAGGATTTCACGATAGACGAGAGGATTAGAAAATGTATGTTCTGCTTTGATTGTCGTAATGAAAAGCATTTAAATTTCACAAGACGCAACTTTGATGAATCAAGATTGATTAAATTACATATTTAAGGCTAGTTTAACTTCTCTTTGTACAAGGATAACACGAGTTAACGAATTTCCTGAAGAATTCGTATCCTAAAGCTAAACTTTCTTGATATTTGTTCTTATAAGAATTCCTTAGGCAACATTTCCTTCGGTGTAAATGTTTCGTCAACATTAAAATTATTACTAAGCCTCTGATTCATAACAATTTTAGTAAGCTCGTCACTTCCAAAGATTTGATATTGTTCTTGTATCCCCAAAAATAAAGATTCTTTTCTATGATAACTTCAACCAAAACATGCCAAGACATCTGAAAAATTGAATCACCCACTCTAATCAAAAACCTCAACATTCACCACCATGGATGGGTCTTCCGACCCCTTCCCCAACGGAGCAGAACGACCATTCCTCATTACTCAAACTTAATTTGAACCATACCTGTTCCACATGCTTCTGGTCAATTTTTAACTTGAACTACCGAAGCAGATAAAAATTAACTCATTCAATCATCATTATGTGGTGACTCTTATTCTCGATATTTAATTGCGCCATTTTCTGATTAAGACGCCCGGCCCGCCACATTACTACAAGCCACTTGTCTCGGTTAGAGTACAAGCCCACAAAAGATGGTCAGTCCAAACACCCACCTCTCATAAATGAAAGTGAAGTTTAAATTTGTCTATCTGTCCAAGAACTTTTTTTTTTTGGTTTTGGGGAGCAAACCAAATCGCCCAACCATACCAAAAGATACAATAAATACATCCGTCCGATAGATTATTTTCGTCACTCGTAGTTTTCTGTCGGAACTGAGCAGCAGCAGCAACAGGTGTTGACATGGTGTTCAGTTGAAATTTGGAATTTATAAAATTTTCAAAATTAAATTTAATTTTCATATCCCCAACAAAAAACCGGGACAAGCATTGACAATAGCATAAAAAAGGACATTTATTGTTCACCTTGTTTTTGTCCCTATTTTATTTTGTGTGATGCGAGATTAATAAAAATAAAACAAATCCCGCTTTAAAAAAAAACGGTCTCATGTGGCGTTACAATTTTTATTGCACATAAATTACGTTGAACAATAGAGAGTGTGAGAGAAGCAGCGATTTTGGGTGTTTTTTTTTTTTGTTTTTGGCGCGATTTGTCGGTTCTTGTATTGCTTGAATTTTTATTCGCCAGTGTGCTTTAATGTCCTTATTGGCGAAGAATAAAACACTCGCAATAAATCACACGAGGATTTTTGTTAAATAAGATTGAAATACGAGTAACACGCAGCGAAAAGGGCTATTCAATATTTATTTATTCGAATATTTAATATATTCGCGAATTTCCAAATACTATAAAATATCGACCGACAAGCGTTGCAATTTTTCGTTACCTTTAAGAGAATCGAATAAAATAATTCAGTGAATTGGAGATTCAGTGTTGGTGAAATAAAATACATTTTTTACATTTTTTTTTTTCAAATTAAATAATTGGCAAGCGAAATGGCGTCATTCAAATTGGTACGTATAAAAAATCTTTTGTTATTTTGGTATTTTTTTGTTTAACTTCGGTAATTTGTATAAAACAATATTTGTTCATCCAGCTGGCGGGAATATTTATTGAAATAAATTTGCTGTTAAATAATGAAACGAGTTTCAAGTAGATTAATTGCATATTACTGCTGTCTGTAATTTGTGAGTGGATTTTTCGTTTTATAACAATTTAAATTATTATTAATTAGTATTCGAAATTAAGATAAGCAAAAAAGTTATTTCTTACTTATTGTAAATTTAAAGCGGGAGAAAAATAAAACAAGAAAAATTGAAGTTTTTTGGCCCTCAATAAATTGAATTATTTAAAACTACATCGACTCATTGAAAAAAAAGCGAGTAAGTACTCAAGGAAAATAAAAAACCTATCTATATTTTGAAATTTCCTTATAATCCAGTCATTTTAGGTTTCATTTGCGGAATAATCCCTAGTGGGATAGATTTTTGTGTACACCTTTATTACGAAGCTGTACACAAAAAACAGATTGGGGTTTTAAATTACTAAAATGACTGGACTATTATAGTACATTTAGGTTTACTGACGTAAGGTTATTGACGTTTCAACTAGATATATCCCAAGAATGCATTCATAGATTAATTTTCGTTTGGGGTCTAAAAATATTGTTGGTGCTTCAAGCATTTCTTCTTTAGAGTAAAGAAACATAAAGGCGGAAGTCAGCTTCTATTAAACAGCTTTAGTAGAAACTAGTTAAAACCTTTTTAAATTTAAAACCAGCTACTAATTTTATGTCATCTTATAGACATTTTGTAAGCTGCTAGTAACTAGTATAAGCCTTAGGTCGCACCCACAATACATTTTATTCAAAAAACCCCAAAATATTTCAATCTGGGAAATCAAACAAAGTTTAAGAGCGATTGTTTTACACAGTTAAATAAAATTTTGTTGGAGAAAATACAGTTTGATATCAGAATTGAAAAAAAAATGATTCTGGGAAAGGTAGTTATTAAAAAATAACATAGGAAACTTATGGACACGGGTCAATCTTACAAAGATACGACATGATTCCAGGACTGATGGAGACCACCGATTACATTCCGCCTAGATTTTGATAGGAAATTTTCTATTTGAATACCAATAAGATAGGGTTGGGATAATTCATTAATAAGTAAACCAGGGTATCAATTTCTACACTGACGGTTCAAAAATGGAATCAGGAACAGGTGCTGGAGTGTTTTGCCAATCTATCAACATCAGAGAGGCGTATAAACTCCTAGCTGATAGCTGACTGTAGTGTCTTTCAGGCCGAGATCTATGCCATTGAAAAAGCAACTGAAATGGCACATCATGAAAAGCTAAGCTCCTCGGAGATTACTTTTGTCGTGGACAGCCAGGCTGCTATCAAAGCCTTAGCGAGTGAGACCATAAGATCAAAGGCAGTTTTAAACTGTAGGAAAGAATTAAATAGAATCTGCCAACTGCCACACTAACCCGGTTAAGCTCCGCTGGGTTCCTGCACACAGCAATATAGAAGGGAACGAAATAGTAGATGAACTAACCAGGAAAGTGTCAGAAGCAGATACAAGTAGTAACGGCCATTCAGATAGGGGACCACTCGTCCGGATTGGGGTACTCAAGAGGAAGATAGACCTTAAATCAAAAGAGATAATCAATAACTCCTGGAAATCCAGGGACGTTAACATCAATGAAAAGGAAACTCGATATTTTTATCGCTGAGTAAAATGAACATTTAAATACTAATAGCTGTACTAACGGACACAATGGCCAACAAGGTAGGGGCTTTTGCACCCGATTTCTATAGGAGCTGTCAGGATGAGGAAAGAACATAAACACCTGCTCTGTGACTGTCCGAACCTCCAAAATAACCGACTCCGTCATTTCGGGAACAGCTTTGTTGGGGAACTGGATGATCTAGCACAGGTCTCAATGGGAAACACGAGGAAATTTATAGATAACACAGGCTGGTTCGTTAACGAGCCGTTCTACGTTAATCGGCAACTTTGAATAGCATCGATGCTAACTTTTATTTTTATAGGGAATCGCAATGGACCATTAGGCCCCAGTGTATGCAACAGTTCACGCTGTGCACACCCCTTATAACCTAACCTATCCTAACACAGGAAATATTTATTGAAATATTTCCGTAAAGCTTGGAAGGGAGTCTTATTGGAGCCATGAGCCATGACAAAAAAAGAATGTTAAGGCAATTATTCAACAAGCATCTTTCACTATTTAGAACAAGGGCAACAATGCGAAATTAATCCTTTCCGGCCATTCCATGGAAGTCTCTTGAAAATCTGGAATATAAAATAAGTTCCTTAAGATAAACTTTTCTTCCAAGAAAATGAAGTTTAAAAAGGACTTGTTAGGATGCAGGTGTAGAAAGCCCACAATTTGTCAAAGGTTCTTCATCTTCGATATGAAGGTTCTCAATCAGAAACCTGACCTGAAATCTTACAAAACCTACACCGAGAGTAAAATCCGTCTTCGTCGAGGTCTTCAAGAGGATTTGCCAGGTTTTTATACACTTTCGGTTTCCGAAAATATTAAAATATTCAAATAAACTATCTGAAACTTTGAAGTCGATATTAAAAGTTAAAAGGTACCTTCCTCGTATTAATTTTAGCACGAGCTACTAACTTTAAAGTTGGTTTTATTTCGACTTTAATTGTCAAAAACTAAAGTAATATAGTAATTTTAAAGTGTACTTTATCTGACTATAAATTTGCGTTAAAGTATCTACAATTATTTTTCGAACAAATGTACACATTTTACAACTTTCTTTCTTAAAATTTCAAAATTATATAAAAACTGCACTAGTTGGGAAAAATTTTGTATATTCGGCTTTTGAACACATTGGAACAACAATCAACTGTATTGAATATTCAATTGAATGAGTATTAAATAAAATGTCTCACTATGGACAGTATTAATAGCAATTTTGGCCATATCTCTTTTTGAATTATTTTTCGTCCTGAAAAGGGCCGTTTTAACGGATGAGAAGACAGCATTTCTAAACAATTAAATAAAATGCATAGTTGTAGTTTAAATGGAATTATTTGAACGAAAAATTATTTTGATTTGTTCTCCATGATTCTCAGCATTTGGTGTCTCCTAAAATTTATGTTTTTTTTTTTTTTTGAAAAAGTGTGTGGCTTAGGGCCACTAGAACAATCGAAAAAGGTACCAAATTTCGATCTCCTTAATTCTCATCACTTTGAGTGACAAAAAAGAGTAAATTTCCATGAAAAAAGCAGTACTTTTGCGGTGAAATGATAATCAGGAAAAAGTACTGTGGGTTAATAGTTTGTGATTAAATGGCTGGGGGTCTTTTTGTTTGCGAGATTTGGTTTTCAATCTTTCGACCCCAGGCCGTTTTC
This sequence comes from Sphaerophoria rueppellii, assembly GCA_920937365.1. Classification (NCBI taxonomy): domain Eukaryota; kingdom Metazoa; phylum Arthropoda; class Insecta; order Diptera; family Syrphidae; genus Sphaerophoria; species Sphaerophoria rueppellii. The sequence goes on along the minus strand of CAKKXW010000002.1, from coordinate 12,329,619 downwards.
AAATTTGAAATAAATAAACGTCTTGTATTTGAATTTCCTTATTTCATCTTGAACCGTTTTTGGGCACTGAAATTTGAAAAACAAAAACTAAATTTTAAAACAGTTTTTCTTTTTTTTTAGTCCGAAAAAAGTGCTTGAACCTCACTATAACTATTTTCAGAAAAAGTGAAAGGATGCCTTTTTCGAGCAATACAAATATAAATTCTCTTACTTGAAAGAGAATTTACCACTATGCCCGTGGCGTAGTGTTACGGGCGTTGGCTGCTACGCAGAACGTATATGGGTTCGAATCCTGTTAGTGCCCGTAAAGTTTTTATCTTTCACTGATAATGCCTCTTGCTAAGAACAGACAACACTTCATCTTTTATTAAAAAAGTGCTTCTCAACTTTGCCGTTCGGAATCGGCGTTAAATTGTAGGTCCCCTCATTTCTTCACACGCACTTCACGCGCCACTCTATTCATTTTTTATTGGAAAAAGTTATTTTGAAGAAAAAACATATAAGAAACCTTAGAGGTGTTTTTGAGAAACTTTGAGTTTTGATATTTTGGTATATCGTTAGATCTTAACGGCTAAAGTGGTGTCGTTTAAACCGCTTATTGCTTAATTTGAACCAGTGCCAGTGATTTAGGCTGTAGGTATAGGTGCCTAATAGACAGACATAGGTAAACAGACTTATACAATAATCGAGTAGGTTTTTTTTTACGAATGTAAAACTTAAGAAATATTCTATTTGTCACGAGTGTAAATTGAATTTATTCAGGAGTTGACTGGCATTATAATGGACTTATCCAGTCATCTTTTTTATAGATGAGATATATATCCTCTGTCAATTCGAGCCTTGACACTTACGATTTGAACCTTGGCGCTTAGTGTAATGAAGTTGCAGTTATGGTCTTCCGATATAGAGAGCCTTATCCAATACATTTTGTATAGGTATTTCAACTCAAAATTGTGCTTTCGCGTCGCATTATTTCCTGTCACTTGTTGCATTTATCTTTAAGGCGATCATAACCCAAAATTGTACATTTCACAATTGTGACGAAAAATCACTTTTTTCCTTTAACAAATAATGTAGAACCAAGCATAATTTTTAATTTTCCAAACAGTCGCAACTGGTATTGTTTAGGAAATTAAGAAATTTTTAAGAAATGCTTGCATCACTTTTTTGTACTTCTGACAATCAGACATTTCTGTCTCATTTCAAAACATTCTTAAGTTTAGACCGCGTGTAAATAGCTTTCAAATGTGTAAGTATAAACAATTGGCTTTTAGTTAAAATTTGAAGTTGATTAAAAATGTGATAAAACTTAAGCATTTGCTGTGTGAATTGCGTTAAAAAGGATTTTTGTAACCACCTGTTCTACTTACGAAGAAGAAATTTCCCTCTTGATTTAAAAAAAAATCCCTCAACAAAAAATGTTATTGATTTTCAAGGTAAAATCTTAACAAACATAAAATTACTAAGTAAGTAAAATGTCAATAATAGCAACAAAAATAAACTCTTTTTTTCTTATTAATGTCAATTTTGCAGTGATAATTTAATTTTTTGAAACAACTGTGGCTCCAAAAGTGCAAAAATTCCCATTTCAAAACATCAACGCATTATAACATACAACTAAACAGTTAAATGGAGGGAACAAAACAGAGCAAAAGGACAGACGCAAACTTCTCTATCATTCATGAGAATAAAGCCAAATTTTGACGCAGCTCGTTTGTGTCAAATTTAAACCAAATGTCAAGTCTTAGCAAACATTTGAACCCAATTCATACACGAGAAGTTCTGACAATTTTCATACTGATAAAATAATAGGTCCGTTTGCGTACCCTCCTAAAACAGTACAATTTTACGAAAAATTACGAAATTTAACCAAATCCTGTTCGCGTACTCAAAAATTTGGTATTTTTTTCGTAAAAGAGAGCGCTCACAAGAGTGTAAAATATTTCCCCAACCTACGAATTTTAGCCCAAGAAATTTCTTTGGGCTGATTTGTGAAAAGTGTCAAATTTGATTGAAAATAGCAAATAAATAAATTAATTCAAATTCAAAGTCTCAAATGTTCATACAAAAAAACTTGACAATTAAAATGTGGGCAAAGTTTGTTGTTTTCCCGTTCGCTTACTTTTTTGTAGTTTTGTTTTTCTGTGAGAGAATTTTACCCCCACTCCTTAAAATGTCTCGTTTTACGAATTTTAGTGCAGAAAGTACGCGAACGGACCTAATGATTTCAACTCTTCTAGATCGATGGATATAAGCGATACGGTCCTTTTTTATTTCTCATGTTCTGTTCCTTAAAAATAAAATACTTTTATCGATTAATCCCAAATTTAAACTTCATCCATCTCCTCCACATACCATCAATATTATTTCCATTTGTCAAATTCAATTTCAACGAATACACTCGTTAGCAAAAAAAAAAATTACATTAATATCAACAAAGACTAAATAATTCATTTATTCACAATCAATAGCGATTCTCCCCTCAAACTAGCCATTACAATACAAAACGATAATAGCGCCACCACATCGACGACAGTTGTTAATTTTTATTTTATCCCACAATCCCCATGTTCAATGCGATTCAGAGAATCAAACAATTCGACAGCACTTAGTGCATTTTTCAAAAATCAACAGAAAGTTAAAAAAAATGGAAAACAATATTAAATGATTGAATATGAATATTATGCAAAGTTATTGAAAGCGATGAATAAAAATAATAAATGCCAGGATATCCCTTCATTGATTGCTACAAACGGACGAGAGACATGATGCTAAAGTGTCGGGTGCTCCTCCGCTCCCATGTGACCGTTAAGGCGCAGTTTGTTTTCATTAAGCATATTGTTTTTGTGTTGTGGCAGGACTGTAGTGTTTTTTTTGTGCTGGTCTTCAAGTGGAAACCGTCAATATCAGAAAGAGAAGTAAGGAGGATGACACATCCTGAACGACATTAAAAAAAAAAACCAAAAGCGTTAATCTCGATACTCAGCAGGATGGACGACCATCAGGACTCAGAACTGCCATGTGGTTGCCTTTTGTTGGTTTCCACTTTTTCCTCTGGCAATTTTGTACAAGTAGTAATTTATTTTTTTTCCTTCTGATACATTTTTACCCGGTTTTTCATTTTTTTTTTTTTTAATTTTCACATTATTATCCTTGTGCACTTTTTTTTTTTTTTTTGTTCGTTATAATTTTAAGCATATTGATGACATTGCCTGCAGCATATTGAGGAATGAATTAATGTTCTTTTTTTGCTAAATAAATAAAAAAAACGCGATGTGGTTAATCGCGAGAAAATTTAATTTGATATTAATGGCAAACTGGTGCTGGTAATGGAAATGGCGCAATGGCGATGGTTTGGCGGTTGTATGAGTTTCCGAAAGAAGGGGAGACCCAGGATTGGAGGATATTGATAAATTTATTGCAAGATACGGAAATTTAAACGTGTCAGCTTGAATGGATGGTAAGACAATGGCAAGGATATTGCGGAAGAAGAAGAAGACGAAGTCTTTTCTTTTTTGTTAATGGATTGGTTTGGTGATTTATGGTAAACAAATCGGGGTGTTTGGGAAATTGAGGTTTTCGTTTTTGTACGTAAAACTGATTTCGCTTATAAGAAAGAACAGAGAGAGAAAGTAAAAGTAGGCCAATCTAAGTTTTATCTGGAGGCTCACTTACTTGATCAAAAGAAAAGTGTATTAAATCCCTGTTAGCGAAATTTAGTGGTGAGTTGCGACAACATGGGTGTAAAAATCACGGCTTAGTTTGAATGTAGTCAATTACCTTAAAACAGTCTGAAAACCCGCCCTCAAAAAAGAAAGCGGGTTTCCAAGATGGTTGAGGAAGCACTTTTTGGCGAAAACACTCCTCCAAAAATGATTTGCATGCTTTTGTATGCCTCATAGAAGTGCTCTGGAGATGAAAATTTGCATATCAAAAAATGTTTTTGCAATATTCAAAACATTTACTCATAGAAAACTGAATACGCACCAAAATCATAATTCCATTTTGTCTCCCCAATTCCAATTCATTGTCATAATTTAAAGCCGCTTTTGTCACCATATCGTCCATTGCCACCATGCAATATTCAATCAATGAAGAATCGCCCCCAATCATGACGAAGTTGTTGAACGAAACCAAAAAATTTTGTCAATATTTCTGTCTATGCCAACCGACATCATCACCACATCAGTCACCCTATATTTCGTGCAATTCTCCACGCTTTGTTAGCCAAGCAAACCACTTCCGGCCAGTGGCGGTATGTTTAACATGGACCACAAAATACTCGCTCTTGTTGGCCACAGACATTTTTTCTGAAGTTCCGTAACTCTAACTATGACCTATGTAAATGTTAAAGGTACACACTCGAACATTATTTGATTGAGGTTAGATTTTGTTATTCCAGTGTGGAAAATTCTTGCTGTCATTGAAGTGAATTTTCTGAAAGTTATGTATCACGCAGCTAAAACCCGATTTAATCAAGGAATCCGTAGTGTATTCCATCAGCTCATGTAGTTTTTACTCGCTAACAATCGAACCCTATTAGTGGAGTATTGTTGGAATTCATCAAAGACTTCATTTTTCCTTTGTTACTTAAATTCAAAAAATCAAAACTCGAATAACTACAACCAACGGAAAATTTGAATGGCCAAATTTCGCTGTTTGTTGATTTTAACCATGGCTTTAGGGAATTTAAGAGGGGGAGAAAGCTATTAGGACTTACACATTTTTCAGGAACTTTCACAGAATATTTTTTTCCTAGAAAATGTTTGAATATTCTAACTGCAGGTTTGTTTGTTGCCCTAAGGTTAAGAAAAAATAAAACACATCCCACTTCTGAAACTGTTATCATCCTTTGCACAAAAAAAAAACAATTCAATGTAAATCTCAAATAAAACATGCTTTTACATTTTATCCTAGGCCTTCAAAACCCCTTTTTTTCTGCATGAACCCTCTCTCATTAAAGCACATTCCCGTCCACAAGTGCTTTGACCGAGGAAATATCGGATTCTTTTTAAGTTTTTGGTTTACCTCTTTTAAAAAACAAAATATTTGTGGGGATTTCCAGAAGCCGGAAGTTCGTCATTAGAACGTTTGGCATTTAAACCATTTGCTCCGGTCGCAGTCGGACGGTGGTGATTTTTCCATCGCCGAAAAGCGAAAAGAAAGAAAGCAAAATAAAGAAATAGACAGACTCATGCTTCACCACACAAACAAAATTCCCCAAGTCTGTCCCATAGAATATTTATTTCTAAGAATTTTTTGAGTGAACCTTGTGCTGATGGGTCAGTGCATGCCGTTTGTGATGAATGAACTGGTGGCGCGACAGTGGCTCGGTCTTTCATCGGCTTGGATGGGAAAAACCCTCATTAAATCACAGAAATTTATATTTTTTTGTTTCTATCGCTCTCTCTCTCTCTTTATTGCCACCATTTTCGGTCTACTTTTTTGTGGCTTTAATAGCTATTGCACCAGGCCGAGAGTAGTTCAAAATGGAGAAAAAAGGACCTTTTGGTTAACTCAACGCTTCATGCAATCTGGTGTTATGGTCACGGACCACAAATTGGTAGTGGAAAAAGCAAGGATATACATTGCATATACTACACGGTGTGCAATTTGTTTGGGACCGGCTCGAACTCGAAAAAAAATTGTTTTCTTTTTTTGTTAATTGGGTTATGTATTGGATGCAGTTGAATAAATTTAATCGGAGGTTAAAAACATCAAATCTTTAAACCGCATTTCATTCACCAGACTTGCTTGTTAAATGGAATATTTTAAAATTATCCATTTTCTGATGGGTATACTATTTTTGCTTAAATAAAAGAGATTTTGCATTTTAATAGTATTTTCTATCATATTTAGTTGATTCAAAAGTAAAAAATCAAAAATGCGCTAGTGCAAAAGAATGACCGTCGGCGTCGTTAATTTCTAAAAAGTTGCATTCAAGAAGTTGACGGCAGTTAGTTCGGAAAGAGCGTAACAGACTTTTAATTCATGTCCCATTTAAAGAATTTATTTTCTTTTAGAAGAAAGCACATAATTGCAATTTAATTGAATATTCGCGTTTAATTTGTGACCCCATTCGAAAATGTTTGTTTTTTCTGTGTATTGTCAACCAGTCAAATAAAAAACAGCCATCATACACCCCCCACAGAGCACACAGTAATCTCTCATAATTTTTCGATTCGAGGTTTTGTTCGTCAATTTTATTTTACATCTGCTTAACCATCCACTTTCCGTGCTATTATTTAACCAACACCAGCATGTCGAAGTGCGCGTTATGGTCAATTCATCGACTCTCTGAGGGTATTGTAAATTGTAATGCGAATCGAATATGATTTTATCTTTCACAGACACAGAAAGAGACAATACAAAAAAAAATTTAAACAATTAATTTTTAAATTCAAATAGAGCAAATCAAATACAATTTAATATTTTTTTTTATCTATTTGTGTCATTGCTGAATAATTGGTTAAAGTTTTTTATATCTTTGCTTTGTACAATTTTTCATCGTCATGACAAATACATAATCGGCTTGAAAGAGGATCTAGACTAAACTCATATTACATCCATTATTATTTTTTGAAAGCTTTTATCACTATTCGAAAAAGTAGAAAAAAAATAATAAGAGCAGCAAAGTAGCGTGTTTTTTGTTAGTCGAAAGTTTAACACGCGAGTTTAATGTTAAAACCCTGGCTAAAAAGATTAAATCAGGCATCGAGGGATTTCGAGCGTTGACCTCTTTTTTATGGGGTACGTCGTCGATGTAGACTGGAATAATTGATGTAGTGCAAATAAAAGTTTATCTTCTATTAAATGAAGTAATGAGTATTCTACGAGTATGCATAATCTCATTGAAGAAGCCCAAAAAGCGTAGTGTGAAGCAAGAGAGGTCGATACCTTTTTTTTTTAAAGATTAACAGTGAAGCCATCATCATCAGAAGCCCAGAGAGAAGAAAATTGTCATAATATTAATACAAGGTCCGGGTCATAATGAAAGCCCGGAAAGTAAAATCCGGGATAAAGAAGTCCCGGAAAATGTTTCATTGGGAGATTCACTACATTTTGGAAAAAGAAATAGTACTATTTTTTACGGGACTAGCACTATTTTGGAAATTCATTCCAATTATTATATTGTATTGAATGTCTGGTTCTTTTTTACTTGCGACATATAGAATATATGGCAAGTATTGAATTCGTAAAAAAAAAATTTGAGATGATGATGAGATATGACATTACGATGATAAACAAGTCGAAAAAAGAAGGTCCGACGATTCCGTCTGTCTGTCTGTCGGGAAGCTTACAGGCATCTAGTGCCTTAACTACTGGTCCGATTGACTTCAAATTTGAAAATTAGAGGTTTGACCAAAAACTCATATCCCAGTTTTTTTATTTTTGTTTTAAGACCAAAAATTTTTTTGGATTTGTGAAAAATATTTTTAATTTTTTTTTTCAAAATTCTGTATCTCAAAAATGGATTAATTTTAAAAATCCAAATTGAAGTATAATATGTATATTTACATGGTCTTGAAAACTGCATACCCAAATTAATTTTAAAACATTTTTGAAAAATTGTATATATACAAAATTAATTAAAAAAAAACGGCTCTGATGATTTTCAAAAAACAAAATCAATAAATCAAGACCAAGGTTTGAATTTGCTTGGCATTTAAATTTTTGGAGGTACATTTTCAAATTTTAATTTTTTTTTAATAAATTCTAATTATTTTTATATATTGAGTTTTTTTTTTTGAGTTAAGTGTAAGCTGCAAGTAAGAATGTAACCAGAATTGCTTACGGTATATATATATATCTTATTTTACCACTACTTTTTGCAATTTTTGGAACATAAAAGTAATCATAAATATTTAGTTTTAGCATGCAGGAGCAAGTTCGTACGACCCAGTCGTGCACATTTATTTTATTTTAGGTTGAGATTAATAATTTTTTTAGATTTGTTTATGTTTTAAGGTAGTACAATTCTTTGGACGAAAAATATGGTTATTTTTTGCTACACTTTTAATTTTAGTTAGAAAAATTGACTTGCATGATGTTTGGGAAAAATGTTTGGGACCTTATGCTTAATAAATTACTTGAACATTGTATACAGCTTGAATAACAATTGAATGACGCGTAAGAATACTGTCAAAAATGACATATGCTTTATCTTCTTCAATATGCAAAATAAAAAAGATTCTACATTCATATTTCGAACTAATGAACTTATTTTACAATAATCTTGTCTCAAAATTTTAAAACTGTATGGAAATGTGCTTCTCAACTTTGAGCTCGGAATCGGCGTTGAAATTGTAGGTCCTCTCAATTCTTCACATGCACCTAGAGAATTGTTGATGAGAGTAAAGCCTGAACTACATAGAAACACAAAGTGTAAAAAGTACACAAAAGTATTCGTATTCGTATTGAGAACTTTGTGCACAGTAAAAGCTCGTTCAAAGTCAAGCTTTTGTTCACGCTCACTTTTAAAAAATGAGAGGGAGATATTCAGATATGCATTTGTAGAAGCAGTACAGAACACAACTTCCACTGTTTTGTACTTTTTGGCACTTTATGTTCGGATGTAGTTCAGGGTTAAGCCACTTAGGCTATGGCTCTTCAAGAGCTGTCGCGCCACTCTATTTTTTTTTATTTTTTATGGAAAACTGCTAGACAGAGCAAGAATGTGAATGTTCGCCTTTTGTACATACTGGAAGAAATATAAGCTTTTGTAGACATTTAATTGAATGAGTATTAAAGAGACACGTCTCAATAAAAAATATTAATCGCGGGAATTTTAAACTATAACCTTGTGTTGTAATAAAACAAAAAAGGTAGTCGAAAATCTAACATGAACAATCTGCAACTGACTGATTTCCTAAAAAAAACATGCATAGAATTATTTGAACGAAGAATTTTAATGATTCGTTCTCCATGATTCTCAACGTTTGGTGTCTTATAAAATATCTGCGTGACTTACCAGATTTCAATCTCCCTAATTTTCATAACCGCAACGAGTGATGAGAAGGAGTACCTAGATTCTCATGAAAAAGTAGGATTTTTTCAGGCAAACATTACACGGGCAAAAGTAATGCGGGAAAGTGCTTTGCGGAATTTCGTATTCCTGGATTTCATTTTGCGGGCTTTCGTTTTATCAGTCTTTCGACCCCAACCCTACTAGGTCAATGACTGATTAGCGGATCTAACACTAGCCAAAGTAACACCACATGCAGCATGTATTGGTTAGACTACAGCACCTGTGTCCGAGAGTGTTGTTGCGTGAAGACCAATATAATTGTATTATTTGAAGATTTCAACATCTAGGCGGAAAAACTCAACCCTTGGCCTTGGTGAGCTCCGATTTCAAGAAGACATATTTGGACTAATTTTTTGACGCGTTTTAATGTCTTAGTTTTTCAAGAATAAGCCAGCTATGATTAACGTTTTGTAAGACAACTTCAATTGTGTAATTTACGAGATCCCAATCGCTATGCTTGAAGGAGTTGCCTAAAGTTAGACATTGCAAGTACCCTGATATATTTCTGGCGCTTACGTATCATTTTTAAAAGGTCAAACCTCACAATGGATTTCCATTTACTTTTCTCTCTTGTATACCGTAACGGTTCTAGAATTTAAAGCTAATTATTTAACCTTTCTGAAGAACATTCGATTGTTGTTCTAACCACGGGATATAGTTTTTATACTGATTTTTGAGTTGAACAGAGTATGCCTGTTCCAGCTGTTCTTAAGACTAATTGTTCCAACAAACAGAAAAAAATCATTTCTGCACAGTTTTAAATCCTTTCTTAAATTAGCTAAAACATATTCTTTTCCTCCCCCAATCCATCAACAAATAAAAGGCCAAAAGCTTCACCATAAATTAATAAATTTAATTATTGTCAGACAAGACATATGAACACCTGACGTAACGAAAACCCAAAAATGTATGCCCACTTTCAATCAGAAATAAAAGAGCTCCAGTTCTGACATTAATTTAATTGAATCTCCAGCTGACCGTTACCCTTAATAAAATTTGTCAACTTATTTGTGAATTTCATTAATTAACCTTTTGTTTCTGTCTTTATATTTTTTTTTTTTGCCCACCAGTTGTTGGCCGCACTCCTGCTAGTGCTTCCCACAAATTGGGCGCTCTCCATGACATCATCGGACTCAGTATCAGTGTCATCCAAGTCACCTTTGTCCTCGAATTCGCATACAAAAGAACCACCATCATCGTCAGCAGTTGTCGCAGACACAGCGGCGGCAGCAACCTTGGGTGATTTATACCGCAAAAGCAGACAATCCAGATGTGTACGATGTTACGATGACAGGTACGTTCGCCCTTGTCGTGTCGTTCAGTTCAAGGATTAATTTTTGGCGTTATGTTGTAATTATTGTGTTTATTAACATGTCTCTGATGGTTGTTCTTTTTCTTTGTTCATCTTGTATGGATTTCCAATAAAAATGTAGATATGGGGATGACTATGAGCGAACTCGGTACAATACAGGTCGTGGTAATGGCGCTGGAGGTGGGGGATATTCAAGCTATCCCAGCAGGACGTACGATGACAGGCCCAGTGCTGGTGGTAATTGGTATTATCCTCGAGAGAGCAGTGATCGTTATGATGAGAGCCGTGTCGGATATGGTGGTGGAAGAGAAAACGACAGGTATTACAACTACTACTACCCTTACAACGGCCATTATTACGAAAGGTATGCGAAAGTTGAGAACATTAATTTTCATTCGAGTAGTGTTGTTGTTTTTTTACCCCAGCATCATTATCACAAAAAATATATAGACTTGCAGCACGAAAGCGTTTATGTGTGACCCTTAAGCACAGCTTCCATACTTGATCTGACTGAAAAATCAAATATTTTTTATCGGAGTTCAAATAATGTCAATTGGGATTGTTTTCATTTGTTTTGAAAACTCACTTTTAAATTTTTTGTTTTAGAAAATACATTAGAATAAGCAAAAATGTTCCAAAAAAATTTTTCACTTCAAAAATACCAAAGGACATGGTAGATACTCGTTGCTAATTGCAAATCTGTTTATTCATTCCAATTCTTTAGGAATGAAGATCGCTACAATACAAGATCATATGACCGTTATGACCGTGATCGATATGACACTCGATATTCCTACGAACGTGCGCCCGGTGAAACCAGAGGCTACGGCTATGGGTATGACAATAGAGATCGGGATCGTTACTATCCAAGTGATCGGTCAAATGACTTCTATCGAGGAAGTATGTGGCTGTTTTTCAAATGTTTATATGAAAGTTATCAATTGTCTAATCATAATTTTAGGTGATCGTTATCCTGACCGCAATCGGGGCAGTGGTGGAAGTTATGACCGTTATGGACAAGATGATCGATACTACTCGAAATATGATAACCGTAACTATCGTCCTTGGGATGAAACTTACAGGTAATGTACACATTGGAACTTGAACATGGTAAAACCTTAATTTTTTTTCGAAATTTTAGAGGGAAGGAACATTCAAGTTTTAAATAATGAAAAAAAAAAACAAACTAAATTCCATGAATACTGCAAAAAATTAACAAACATTTGGCGTTAATTCTAGGTTTCGGAATTAATAAAGTTTGAAGAAAGCTATTTCTAATGAAAATATTTTGCCTTTTATAGTTTGAAAGCCTTGCGACTATTTTTTACAAATTTTATTGGCAACATTCGAATTTCATATTTTGCGTTTTAATTTTCAGTGCAATGACCGTGTGCAGATCTTTCCCCAAACCGGAATAGTTAAGCTAACAATTAGCCGCGAAATATTCTAATAAGAAGTTGAAGCACTCCTATAAGAGAAGATAAATTAACTGGGACCAATTTTCCTATAGAGCTTGGTGGTTTGGCCACTTTTTAAGGTTTCAACTATGCTCACTGATCTAAACATACAAACATTTCCGATCTTCCTTATTGTACCCCACCCCCGTCGTTGTGAGCAAACAGAAAATTGCATTTTTCCGGCCTATGACCTAGGAATTTCTCAGGCAAAGGGTTCCGGCCTCAGGTTCTCTTATCATAAATGCGGCTTAGGTAAAGCCCTTTTTCATAAGATTAGAGACTAAACCTTTCCTTTTATTGGATGAATTCAAGTCTTATTTCTAATTCCCCTACAAAAATTCTGGAATGCCCAATTGTAAGTAAAGTTTTCTTATTTCTGACAGACTTGCAGACTTGCAATCAGCGGCAACGCGTGCCTGTAAAATGTAGTCGTTCAAACCCAAAATGCCCCTACATGACTGCTGCTCTAATTTAAGCTTGACAAATTAACTTTTGGCCACAATCCAAATAATTAATTTGACTTATGATATACTGCACCAAAGGTCTTGAATGCATAGAGAGAAGCAATGTGGGTACACGATTTCAAATGCTTACCAAAGCTATCGCTCAAATGGTTCAAATCCGAAAATCCAATGATGTTTGGCCTTATCGCTTCTAGGGAGTAAATGTGACCAACAAAACAGACTGTTCATTTTCTTGCAACCGGTAATGTGAACGTATCTTATTAGTTTCTACATAAAAACTTCGAACAATTTCCTTCCGTCCTGTTTTTTTTTTTTTTTTTTTTTTTTTTTTTTTTTTTTTTTTTTTTTTTGTTACACATTTTTGTAACAAGGGAGTTGGTCTTTCTGAGTTTATTATTACTTTTTTTTTCTTTTAAATTTAGCTGAAAGAATGGTTTGTTAATTAGTTTTTCACAATACCAACAAGCTTCTTCCGAATTTTCTGTAATTTGCGAATCATCATATCAGGAATATCTGAGAAGAATGCAATCGTCCTTAACTTCAGATCCCAAACGGTTTTATCAATTCATTAATGCTAAAAAGAAATCTGACAACTTCCCTCCCTCTCTCAAATTTGATAACATTTCTTCCGATGATCCCAAAATAATAGCCAATCTTTTTGCAAATTTTTTTTGCCAGTCCTATAAAGAATACAATGAAGCTCCAGACTCTGAATTTTTTAAATACCTACCAAATTTTTCGGGCTCCTCGCTCCCATCGCTCAACATATGCGATTCCTCAGTTATTGATAAGATGAACTCACTTAAGGATGATTTTTCTCCTGGTCCCGACGGAATTCCCGCCATACTTCTAAAAAAATGTGTCTCTCACCTCTATGGCCCTCTAGCATCTCTTTTTCGTCTATCTCTTTCTCAAGCTATCTTTCCCTCCGCTTGGAAAGACTCCTACATCTTCCCCATCCACAAAAAAGGTTGTAAGAACGATATTTCCAACTATCGCCCAATAGCCAAGCTTTCTGCCATTCCCAAACTTTTCGAATCCATAATCTATGACTCGATTTTCTTTTATGTTAAATCTATGATTAGTCCCCATCAGCACGGTTTCATCAAAGGAAGGTCTACTACAACGAATTTAACCCAATTTGTGTCTGAGTCCCTTAATGATATGGAAAAAGGTTTCGAGGTCGATGTAATAACCACCGACTTCAGCAAAGCATTTGATAAAATTAATCACCAAATAGTTTACTTTAAGCTTGCAACCTTTGGTTTTCCTCCTTCGTTCATTCAATGGGTTAAATCATACTTGGAGGACCGGCTATATCGTGTCCTGTTCAGAAACCACTTATCCAATCCTTTCGTTGCTTCTTCAGGTGTTCCTCAAGGTAGTCACCTTGGCCCTCTTCTTTTCGTCATTGCCATTAATGATGTTGTGAACATTATTTCTTACTCAACTGTCCTGATATACGCCGATGACATAAAGATCATTAAAAAAATCTCTTCCGAATCCGACTTCTCACTGCTTCAAAGTGATCTGAATGTCTTCATTACTTGGTGCAACAAAAATTTTCTCGAACTTAACGTCAACAAATGCCAATCCATGACCTTCTCCCGCAAACGATTTCCTTTTTTACAGCGTTCTTATCATTTTTCCAACGTACCTATACCAATTGTCACCTTCATTCGTGATCTGGGTATAATTTGTGATAAAGAGCTAAACTTCAGATCTCACTACGAGTCAATAATTTCTAAGGCGAATTCAGCTCTAGGCTTTATTAAAAGGTGGTCAAAAGAATTTAATGACCCTTATGTGACAAAGGCTTTGTTTACAACATTTGTTAGACCTATTCTAGAATACGCCAGCATAGTATGGTCTCCTTACCATAAAACCCATTCCCATCGAATTGAGGCTGTTCAAAAAAGGTTCCTTCGGTTCTCGTTACGTAACCTCCCCTGGAACAATCCCCTTATATTACCTCCTTACGAACACCGTCTGCATATTATCCAACTCACGTCTTTGGAAAAACGCCGTGAAATTGCGGAGATTATTTTTATCCACCAATTAGCTACAGGAGCCATTGACTGCCAATCCCTTCTCAATATGCTCTCATTTAACACCAATCCGCGCAATCTGAGAACTGTCCCCCTCTTTCAGCTTTCTGCTCACAGGACCAACTACGCCCATTTCAATCCCGTTAACAGAATGCTGCGGTCAGCCAATAATATACAACACGTTTTTGACTTCCACACCTCCTCTTCATCCCTACGGACCACCCTATACCAACTTTCCGATTTGTCGTAATTTTAAGTTACACTCCATACCTTGTCCCTTTAATTTTAAGCCGTAAATGTTCTTTTTTGGTTCTTGTTCATCAAAGAACTTCATGGGGGCCACTGGGCCCACATGAATGAGTAATTGCAAAATTGATAACAAGAACCAAAAAAAAAAAAACCATTTGTTAGCTTCTAAGTGTAGTTTTTAAGTTAAAGCTTGTATTAAGCTAAATAAAAAATAAAATAAATAAATAAATATAACGCAATCAAATTCCGAACTATTTTCACTGATTGAAGATGTCATTTTAACGAATTATGCCGCACAATGAATAAACTAAAGAAAATTATCCTTTATACTTGCAAAACAAAAGTGAAAACAAAAGTCAGCTCAACGCAAATACACATTTCAAAATTCAAAAACCTGTTGGGCTAGTCTCATTTCCTTCATTCCATTATTCAAACAGAAAAAAAGCTTTCCTCTTTCCAAACTGATTTGAACACAATCATGAACACGATCGTCCGTCTGTTTCATTTATCATATTCAAAAACTACCCACTTTTCTCATTTCCAAAATTCTGTGTATTCATTCAAAAAAAGCTCTACTCGTCCGCAACTGCACTGCACGACAAGATCCCTTCTACGAGCGATTTGTTTTTTTTTTTTTTCTGACATGCTCTCTATGGGTTCAAGTCGTTGCCAGATCGTTCAAACGACTTTGATAGATACACATCAGTTGAGTAAAAAAAACAGTAGCAGGTAGCTAGCTCGTTTTGTTTTATTTATATGGTTTACTAAGGGTATCTATGCACGAGTTGGAACTGGAAGTGGATATATTATATGTAGGACGCAGGGACATTAGATATGTATTGTATGTATGTATATCGTATTTGGAACAAAAAAAAACAAAACAAAACAATGTGTGAGATGTGAGTACGGTGCGTGGAAGGTGGAAATGCTAGTCGTTCATGCACGACTTGAACAATATGACGCCTCGCCACTGCTTGCAATAGAAGCCGGTGTCAAAATTGGTATCGTCTGGATCCACTGTTTGATTTTCATAAACATCCTTGAATTCACACCACTGCCCAACGTATGTGCACTTTCAACAGAAATAACGATATGATTTTTAAACTCAGACATCGGCAATATCAGCATCAAATGGAAATTAAAGCCGAATAAATAATACACTTTGTCACTATCCATTTCGAAGTTCTTGGTATCACCACCTTTTGTGTAACAGTTACAAACGCAATGAAGCCATACCATATATCACAAGACGTTTGGGCTACTTTCCACTTTGCAAGAAATACCAATCACCCTCTGATCTAGCTATTCTCAACAAAACATAATCCGTCCAGATCTTCACTGGTTTGTATTTTCAAAAGCAACATTATTGTGACGGTTCATTTATTTGAACATTTGTAAAACTTTTCATGTCCCACTTCTTGCATGTCGCGTCTGAAAAAAGTTCGATAAGGCCTGGGACCTCGAACAGTCAGGTAAACCGACTTTTGTATTGCATAATATGTTAGTTTGGGTCCAATAAAAACAATAAATTGATTTTTTCTTATAAAAATAAAGTTTTTTAGCTACCACTTTCGATTACAGTACGTCCATCGTACTGTGAATCTTCTTCTTCTTTCCATTGCGAAATTCTGTCTGCTAAATGAATTCTGTTGCGTATTCCTATTTTCAATCTTTTGATTATATTTCACTCAAAGTCTCTTAGGATTTGGCAAGTATTTCTTGTCAGAACAGAGGTGTTCCTTACATGAATAAATAACTTCAAATTAAAACACACAAAAAAGAGAAGACGAATGGAATCACTGGAGCAGAGCACACTATAGGACTGTGCTCCACTTTTCAATACCCCCCTACAAAAAACACAATCGCTAGCTGGGTGATTTTTTTCTCACTTTAAGTGCCATTAGAAGAGAGCGCAATGAAAATTTTCGAATCCGGCTTTTTGAGTGGATAAGTAGGGGATGGTAGGACCTTTTACAGTACTGTTGAGACAAAAATCCCATTGCTCTCTTTTCTCGAAAATTCTTACATATGCTTTTAAGGCCTTAACAATGTCTGAAACTCCGTTTCGTATGAGATTTTATTTTGTCAGAAATAGCTTAAAAATGTCTAAAGGCCCTCAATGAAGTCTTGAAATAGCTAAGACCTTCGTTCACAGACAGTTGGGGATTATGCAACATTCATGCCAAAATAGTACGTATCCGCCATAGTGACCCATGTCTTCGGCAGATTGTTATTTTTAAATTTAAATTGCAGCACAGGAAAGAGGATGCAAGAAAAGAAATAGACAACATTTTAAAATCATTCAAATCGAATTTTCCTACGACCACGCCCACTTTGTGAGATTGAAATTCAAAGCTGTGATGTTCAAACAGAACTCAATTTCGATGTTAGAACAGATCAAAGACTAAATTGCCACCTCACCTTACTGTTGAGGGCAAATATGTACACGCGACCACAAGAAGGATATCTAACATACTCCTGCACATTATTAGCCTGCTTTCCTCATTTGGCTGTTAGAAACGTTTTTATACCCCGTCTCTGTTATATCATATAAGAACATCCCATTCGAATGTTGTTAGACCTGGATCTGAATGTGGATACGAATTCCCATGGCTTATGTTTCATGTCCTGGGATTAGCAGACGGGTTGCAGGTTGAGTACACAGAAACAGCCTCTTTAATGTTTCCAACTCGTTGGAATGAAAACGGCTTCAAAATGTTCGAAGCTCTGGCTGGTGCTCCTTCTCCCGACTGCTGCTGCTTATGTTTTTCTGCTGATGCTGCGCGTCTCTCTTTGGTGTCAATGGAGGTAGACAAAATATCACCTGGATTATGTAGATGAATGTGAAATGATTTGTTGTGGAAACGTGAATTTATGTCTGTTTGAGTATCTGCCCCCCCATATGCCTGGCCCTGGATATTCACAAATGTGGGTCCCTGTCTCTCGTTCTCTGTGGTTTTGTTTCTGTGACGTTTGTTGCTTGTTTCATGTTTCTTGTTTATGTTTGTGTTGTCAATCTTTTGAAGTGGGTATCTCATTTGGGAAATTCAAATATTTTGTTGCTTTATGTGTGTTCTATTGTGGTGTAATATCCTTATTTTTGTGAGTTGATACATGCACGATGACAATTCATGCTTTCATAAGCATTTGGGTTAAGCGCGAAATAAATGTCGACCATGATGATGATGATGACAACGTCGTTAGTTTTTCAAGCCACAACATGTATGAATTATCCTGGATCTCAGGTCGTGTCAAAGGAAGACGTCAGGTTTACTATATCATGTTCTATAGTAAATTTGGTCCTGTTTTTCTGTCAAACTCTCCCCTCTCTGTTTAGTGCTAAATAAGCGACGCGACGACAACGTGCGAAAGTGATTAAAACCAGTACTTTTTGCTAAGATTTAAGCGCGAAGGATTATGTTTGTCTTTTGACATCCTGCAAACAGTATGTCACCAGGATTAACAGCGTTTATTTTGACACAGAGAGCTCGTGTATGGTGTGGGTAGCATCGAATGACGTCAGCTATGTTAGGACAAAAAAAGAGACCATAGCATTTTCGATTAAATTTCACATTTAGTTGAAAATGCTGGATTTTATTATATCCAAGGCCATAGTCCGAACTTTGCCAATTTCATTGTGTGTGGTAGGATGCTCTCGGGGCCGATTAAGGCTAATCGAGTGCAAAGATAAGGTTTTGCGGTTTAAATCAGGATAAATTGTTCCACAGAGACGTCAGTGTTTGAGTTTACAAAAAAAAAAAAGATTATCCTGGTGTTGGGAGGCACGTGTTTTTCATTATATCACACACACCTACCTACAGGCAAAACACAAATTTAATTCTGAAAAAGTGGATCAACTTTTGTTTTTTATTATAATTATGTAAGGCCATTAGAAATTTTGTTTAGAATTCAACAATTGTTGAATATAGCAGCGCTGATGTTTTATGAGGTGTTTTGAAATTGACCTGTGCGAGGTATGCTTCCATTTATTACGTCATTAAATCTTATTATTTATAGTTAAGTTATCACGACAGTGATTGTTGATATTTATCAGTATCAGGTAGGGATTTTTGGAAGTTTTACAAAGAAGTTAATACATTTTTTTGGAGAATGAACTTCACGTGTGGATCATTATTTTGTTTCCACTGTAAGGTGTTGGTTAGGGATTTTTCGTTTATTTTACTTTGAAGACCAAAAAGCAAAATAATGAGCATGTTATGTTTTAATGGTCTGCAATACTGAAATAACCAATATTCACAATTATTCAAGGCCTTCAAATTGAATCCATCAAAACCTTAATTTTGTAGCATAACTACTCATATTCGTTAGAAAATTCAAATTGAATATAACGTTTGGTTTCAAACCTAGCCATATGCACTTTGACGTTTGCAACAAAACTTTCCAAATCCTTCTATACCCTCGTCAAAGAGCTGCAAAACTTTTCATATATCCATTGTAGAATGTTATTATTTCACTTTTTGCAGTTGTGCTCAATCAAAATTAAATTCGTTTGGCAGTGATTTGTCTAATAAGATCGATTAATGACAGTTGTCAATATTTCCCAATTTTGTCCTAAGGTAAAGGCAAAAGAAACATTTGCAGCAAAACTCGTCATATCCAAATTAAATCTTTAAATAACTTCTTTAAGAAGCATAAAATATATTTTTACTTTTAATCACTGAATATGGAGCCACAAATCTTTAAAGGGTAATCATAACAAATTCCTTAAGTATCATCTTTAAGTCGTAATAAGTTCTTCCTTTTAAACATAAAACACATTTTTTCGGGTTAAGCTAGTTTTTGTTCTCACTCAATCATTTAAACTATCTGCTAAATTGATGTTTGTAAGAACTCTTATCAACTTACTTAACCAGCTTCCGATCCATGAAGGATCTCAGCCTGAGACACTGCAGACTTCTATCGAGAACGGTCCTTTGCATGCACTCTCCAAGCCAAAACCAAAAGCGCTCTGGCATCCGCAGTCACTTGTCCTTGCACTGTAGGTTCGGTTTTACTTGTCGTCTCGAACCTGGGTGCTGCGATGAGAAGACTTTCTTGGCTGGAGCGTTGTCGTCCTCGCTCGATGTGGCGAGCAAATGAAGTAATCTTTTCTTGGTTGTCTAGACTATATGCAAATTGCGGTACAGCTCGTACAGTGTGGTTGAACCGTCTTCTCCATTCGCCATCGTCGATTACGGACCGAAATCTGTCGCAGAAATTTTCTCTTCGAAAGTGCCTAGTATCAATTCCCCTTTTTTACTTATCGTCCAATAACACTCGGCGCCATAGAGTATTACTGATAAATCAAAGTTTTGTATAGCAGACATTTTGTTTTTCGAGTGAGGAGTTTTGAACCCAGTTGTTTTGCCAAACCAGAGCAGCAGCGGTTCGCTAGGATAATTCTGCCTCCGATCTCCACTAAGGTGTCGTTTTTGGTATTAATGTTTGTTCCGAGATAAGTGAACTCCTTAACTACCTCGAAATTGCTGCCACCAATAGTTTCGTTTTGTCCTAGGCGGTGGACAGATATTGCTTTGTTTGTCGATAGCATTTCGTTTTGTCTTCATTCACTTCAAGGCCAATGAGTTTCGTCTGTTCTTCAGTCGCTGTGAAGGCCTCAAGCACAGCTCTCTTGGATCGACCGATAATAACTATTACGTCCGTATAGCCTAGGAGCTGGGCGGATTTGTTGAAGATAGTGTTTTCCGTGCTCACACCAACCTTGCGCACTATCTGCTCCAGGACTATGTTGAAGAAATCACATGACAGCGCATCTCCTTGTATAAACCCTGTACATGTTCCAAACAACTCATTTTAGCGTCTTGCGGCACAGCTGGACTAGTTTGTTCGGGATCCCAGATTCAGTTATCGTCATCATAAGCGCTCCTGGCGGTTGATGCTATCCTAAGCAGGTTTGAAGTCGATGAAAAGATGGTAATAATGTAAAAAACTACAGCTGTTTTAAAATTTGACATTCAGGCTTGTGTTGCCATTCTATGCAAAATCTATCGAAAATAATGTATGCTCTGAATGCACATAGCATGAAAATCCTAAACAACAACGAGAAATATATTCATCTTGCTATCTTGCACTTAATGTTTTTAATTGTAAAGATTTCTGTATTTTAACTGAATATTTTGCATGTTTTTATTCGAAACTTTCAAGTGGCAACAATGCTTAGTGCAAGTATGTGATGATGACACGAACGCAGGTTCAAAGAATATCCCGAAGAATATTGCGAATGAAAAATAACCTTTTAACATTTCGGAAATGACTACCTAACTACCCTCTCCACTAGACAAGCATAATTTCTTTTTCTTTGCACAGATTACGATTCGATGTATATTGTGTACACAACAACAAATACTACTGGCTGATTGATGAGGTATAAGAAAACCAGCGAAACAATAACAAAATATAAGGCGTTCGTTCCTATTCTCGTTGTATAGTTTAAAGTAACCTATTGCAGAAAAAAATGTCTTATAGAAGTGAATTGTGGTTGTAGGATTAAGACTATACTTCACAGGATCATTTCTGTAGTAAGTCTTCTTTTACTTTTTGAAGAAAGTTGAAGTACAAATCAGCTGCGATGAAGAGGTACATCGTTTTATCTACAGCGTGAGGTTTGACTGTTGTTCGGCAAGTAATTTGCATAGAATAGCATGTCGTCGATGATCGCTCGGTTTATTGGATAAAACGATTTCTGAGTGGTTGCCCTCTTTTTTAAAAAAGTTTACAATTATTTTATGTATTAATACAATCTGAATATAAAACGATTAACAAAACGAAAGGGTCATTCGAATTTCAATGTATTTTCACATTTAATGTTGGTGTGGTTGTTTTTCGTAAGATATCAACATTCAGATGCTTGTGTTCTTTTCTCAGCCACAGGCGCATCTATAAACAAGCCCAACTGAAATGTTGCCGCCGCAAGCAAAAAGTTGTATGCAGTCGCAACTGTTTTAATGGAACTAGAAATGTAAAATCGACTCTATTGGTTGATAGATGAATTTCAGTTTTCGGATAACATTTTCATTGCATTTTCAAACATAAATCGCGGCCGCAGATGAAGTAAATTTACATGTTATATGAATAGTATAAATTCGCCAAGAAAAGAAATTGCTATTTAATTTCCTAAATACCAAAAATTCAATATAGGGGATGCATTGATGTAGTCGCTTAGTTAACATTATGCAGTTAATCAACAATAAGGGCAGAACACTGAAACTATAAAAGTAGGTTTAATTTCAAAGATGGAAAGTCCTCCTTCTTTCTGGTAAATCTTCATTGGAGACAATTCACCTGACTTCTTTTAGGACTCCAAGATTTTTCGACCAGAATAGAAAATCAGCGTTAGGAAGAAATGTCAAACGAACATGAACTAGTCGTCTTCAATTTGTATTGATAGATTTTCCCCGGTCGATTTTTACCCTATCAAAAACTGACTTGAAGCGCATATTCGGCTCTGTTCTTGTTTTAACGTAAAACCCAAAATAACTTCCAATTATTGTCAGAAATTAATGGCCTAACAAAGCTCTAAATGAACCTTAAAACTAGTAGGAAAGGGAACTATGTAATCCCGTAACATTATATTTATTAATATTGGCATTTTTAAACAATTAAATAAAAAGCTATAGTTTGTCATTCGGGGGAATAAAAGCAATTGCTTTTATAGAATTATTTTAATAATGAATATTTTTGCTTCGTTCTCCATAATTCTCAGCATTTCGTGTCTCCTAAAATTTTTTTTTTTTTTTTCAAAAAGGATGTGGCCTTTTTAAGAACTGTTAAAAAAAATTAAAAAAGGTAACAGATTCCGATCTCCTTAATTCGCATAACTATGGGTGACAGAAGGGAGTAAATTGGAATGAAAAATGGTATGGTTTTTTGAGGTCAAATCACATTTGTTCAAAAATAGAACAGTGGAAAAGTATAGTTTGTGGTCAAATAGCATGCGTTCTTTTGGTTGGCAAGATTTTGGTTTTCGGTCTTTTGATCCCAACCCTTTGCGGCTCGCTAAGGCTGAGATATTGACTTCCACTATGACCATGACAAAGCTGGAAATCCAACTTCACTCCGGTACTGAGACAAGGAATTTGAGTAAGGTTCGCATCCTGCTCGTGTCTTAAATGTTTTTATTTCAACTTTCAGTAGCTACCTTTTGCGAAGTACTGTCAAAACTTCCAAGAGTGTTTGTCAACTCAACTGTTCAGAATCACATTTATTCCCTCTCAAATTCATTCACATTTTGGGTTGTCCGAGATGTCGAGGAAAACTTTTATTATAATAATTAGTCAGGCATTAACCTTAGTAGAAATCTGGGCACATTATTTGTTTTGAAGTATCAATTGGCAAATATTTTAAATTTTGTCCAAAAATTCAAATAATTAAGAAAAAAAAACAATGTTTGAAAAACTTGAGTTAAACATTCTACATTGCAAGGTTATTAATTTCGAATAAAATTATGTTATGTTTAAGCTATCCTAAAACTATCTGTCTTCTTAATGTTTTCCACCAAATCTAATATCTTTCTTTTTGTAATATATTTTCATATCTTGCACCACAATGGGAACACCAATTCTTGGCCACCAACAAATAAACTACACTCTACAAAAAACACAAATACTACACTGAAAACATAAAACAACAAAACAAAAACTCCCAACCGGAACACCGGCCAAAATGCACGATGAAAACATCAACCGAAACAACCAAAAAATCACCACAACCTACACATCGACATCACAACCTGCTTCCAAATTCAAACACATAAAAAATCATAATCTATGCCCTGCAAAACAAACCGAAAACTTAAAAAATCGCAACTTGTGACCTTATCCTGATCCTTTTGATGGCCTCTCTCTATCTTATTCTCACTATCTCTCTGTTGCTCGGGGAATGGTATACTCATAAACAGGGGACAATCGGGCTTCGATAATTCTGGCCGTGGTTATTATTTTGCCAACGAAAGACCAAGTGATTACTACGAACCACCACCGTCATATGGCCCGCAATCGCGTCCAATGGGACCAGGACGACCAAGCCCTGATAGATCAGGTCCTGGTGGACCATCAACACCAGGTCCAACATACCTGCCTCATGAACATGAACAATCCCGTCCATCAAACTACAATCATGGTTATCCAGACTCTAGGCCGGGACCATCATCATCCTCATCGTCGTCGGGTCCTCCTGCATCTGGTTCGGATTATGGCAATCGACCGAGAGATGACGTTCAAGGTGGTGGAAATGGAGGTGGCGGTGGCCATGGAAGCGGGAATAATGGCAGAGATGATGGCAATGGCGCTGGCAGTGATAATAGAAACGGATATACTGGCAGTAGCTGGAGTTATGTTAATGACAGGGAAAAGGATGCCAGCTATAAAGGAGGCATTAGGGATAAGGATAATCAGAGGTAAGCTGCATAGGAAATTTTACGACGACGACAATTTCGACCCAACGGATATGGAGGTTCTTATTTTCTTGTGCTTAGGTTTCTTCTTAGGGTTCTTTGTTGTTTTTTTTTTTTATGTCCTGCACTGAAGGAGCTAGCAGGAGTTGTGTGGACTACGAGCTCCTTTTTCTTATGGCTACAAGTTTTTCTTAACATCCTTTTTTCACTCTCACTCTTTCTCTTTTTCTCTCTAAAAAAATAGGGTAAATGCATATTTAAAGCATTCTACGTAGAAAGGTGATTATCTACGTTTACACTTTGATATTATTGAAAGGGATTGAATTTTATATTCGATAAAATTTGGAGGTTCGTCCATGGTCGTAGAGAACTCAATCAATTTATCATTATTAAAATTCATAGGGTATGTTATGTTAAGGGTAAATAGAACATTGTTTTCATGCCGCTATATTTTCATTCGGTTTTCGCTTTCCTTAGGTTTTTTTCTTATAGCACAAATAATTCCGATGAGCATAATGCAATTTTAAGCAGCAATTTATTGAAATTTATAGTCAACACAGGGTCTATGAGAGCATTGTGTCCTTAATCGACAACTCCTATTTTTATATTATGATTTATGGTCTTCATATAAAATAATATTTACCAATATTTTTCAATAACTTTTTGAAAGAAATTGTTTGCACTTTCATGAATTATAACCACATTAAAAAAAGGTTTATTTTACTTTCGCCCTTAATAGCTCTCCGTATGGTGGCGGACGCGGCAGCAGTGGTCGACCATTAAGTGGAAGTTATTTGCTCGATCGAGATAATAATAATGTTCCTGAAACATCTATGGCAATGAATTCAGATAAGCCAGAAGGAGGTGATAGTCAGATAGGTGATTCTCCAATGGCATCAAAATTAACATCATCATCATCATCAACATCGAAATTAAATGAAGATCGTGTGACTGAGTCAAAGGATTCCAAATGAAAAGTGGAAAAGAGAAGCAGCCACTTGAGATAACTTAGGAAATGTTTTTTTGGAATTTTTATAAAACGAAATTGATTTCTTTTTTCCAAATTAATTTCCTTCTTGTTTTTTTCATCTCGAATTTTAAATAAGTTTGCATTCAAAACGAAAAAAAAAAAACAAGTTTTTTACATTTATTCAAAAGTTCAGTGAAGAAAACGTACTTTTACAAATATATATTAAAAGCAAATAATTTAACTTTAATAAACCTTAAAACTTAGAAAAAAAAATTGTTTATGTTTCATTTTCGTCGTTTGAAAGCAACTGTCGACACAGCAACCACATACTACTTGAACATCGACAATTATCACTAAAGCACTGATTAAAACTTCAACTACAATTACAACTTCAACAATAACTACCAGGCATATTAATAAAATGCTTATTCCAATCTTACTCCACAGGTTAGCTAACCCATAGAATAATAAAGAATCGTTTTTGATAAAAATAATTTGTTCCAGGAATTTTGTGGTTGTCGGTATTTCACTACCGATTTATTGTTGTCCTTGCTATATAAAGGGTTTTCCAATAGGAACGCAACAAAAGGTTACCGATAGGGACAGCAAACGACGCCATATTTTTTCCCACTCTCTTAACATTTCTCTTCAGTAGGGTTTGCCATTTTATCATGGAAAGGTATACGATCCAACAACAAGACGAAATTATAAAATATTTACTGCCGAAATTCGGAGTCAGTGGTCAACACTTTAAGAGCGCTACGTACAATTTATGGTCGTCATAATCGTCCTGCCAGATCAACAATTGAGCGTCTAGTGGAAAAATTTGAATCCACAGGCTCAGTACAAAATGTTCCTGTGCCAGTGAGACAAAGAAGTGTCCGTAGTGTCGAGAATATTGCTGCCGCTAGCGCATCAATTGCGGAAGACCCAAATCAGTCTCTCACACGTCGTTCTCAAGCGTTGGGCATCTCTGTGACGTCGTCGTTGTGGCGAATTTCGCGAAAAGATCTTGGCCTACATCCTTACAAGATCAAATTGACGCAAGAACTGAAGCCGCTTGATCACCAGAAGCGTCGTGTGTTCGTGAATTGGGCTGAGCAACAACTTGAAAATGATCCGGATTTTCATCGAAAAATCATCTTCAGCGATGAGGCTCATTTCTGGCTGGATGGCTTCGTCAATAAGCAAAATATGCGTTATTGGTCAGGCAGCAATCCACATGTGCTTCACGAGGCACCATTACATCCCGAAAAAATCACTGTTTGGTGCGGTTTACATGCTGGTGGTGTCATTGGGCCGTACTTCTTCCGTGATGATCAAGACCAGCACGTTACTGTGAATGGGAATCGCTACCGCTCAATGCTAACCGATTATTTTTGGAATGACTTGGATGATATGGACTTGGACGATATGTGGTTTCAAACAATCGAATTATTAAGAACGAAGTTCGATGAGCGCATTATCTCCAGAAATGGACCTGTGAATTTTCCGCCTCGTTCGTGCGGTTTACCGCCGTTAGACTATTTCCTGTGGGGGGTACGTCAAATCTATGGTTTATGCCAACAAGCCAGCGACGATTGATGAACTTCATACGAATATCGAACGTGAAATTGCAGCAGTATCGGCCGATTTATGCTTGAAAACCGTCGAAAATTGGGTTCAGCGTCTGGACTTCTGCAAGCGTGCCCGTGGTGGCCATGCAAAAGAAATCGAGTTTCATACATAATGGCATCAAATGTACTTCCAAAGGAATAAAGAATTTCAAAACCGTTTTTGTTTTATTTAAGAAAACTTTTGTAGCGTCCCTATTGAAAAACCCTTTATATGAATATGGCAATCGATTGTGAAGCCATCTAATGAACAGACAGTTTAACATTTTTTTATTCCTCCGCTAAACCACCCTACACGGTAGAATAAGTTAGTAGGTAAACGTCAGTTAAGGGTTATTCCTTCGCTTTTCGGAGCTATTTGACTGGGCAACAGTTTACTCGAACACCAATAACAATAAAAATCCCAAAGGTATTAACTCTTATTCTAAGTGTTAGTTAAACTTTGGAATAGACGGTTTTCATTGATATGGCTGTATATAATTCAACTTGGGCAAGGATTGAAACCAGTTGACTTCAATAATTGAACCTGGCAATTTTTTCCAATTGCAAAAATCGAAAATTACTTGATGTGAAATCGTCCGCCTATCCCATGCCTAAAAATAATCTGTAGGTACTCATTTTTTGTCTCCGCCATCATACCCCCCATCTCTGCCTATCAAACATGACCATGCTTACAATAAAAAAGCATTCAACTGAAAACCGATTAACTTTCACCACTCCTTAATTCTCCGACTTGACCATGTCGACCACTTAGTTTCCTATACATTCGCTTCAGCAAACGATTAGTATGGAAACATTCCTTCAAGTCCTAAAGTCGCCCATTAAGCATAACTCTGAGGAGAACCGCAAAAACGGACATTACATTTCCTTCTTTCCTTTTTTTTCTGATTCCAACTCCAAAGTTTAATTCATAAATTATTCGTCACTATCAAACTCACATTAATGGATTTTTGGTATGTGCTAAAACTTCACGCCTTATGGAATGGAGTTCAGCGTGTCCTGGGCAGCAGAACATAGGACACAGGCTTGGAATCGAAATCAGGAAGTCTGTCCATTTGCTAGTGTCATGTTCACATCCGTTTGATGAAAATTCTGTCGCAATCATCTTTTCTGTCTGTTTTCTCGTTGAACCTCCTCTCGTCCTCTTTTCCTATACACAGAAGAGAGGCAAAATAAAAACATTCCTCTGGTTCTTAACTTATTCGAAGTATGTGCTTGGGCCGCGCCACTGCCACAGGCGAATGACCGCGCGTATTCCAACTATCCTATTCCGTCACTGATTTATGAACATTAAATGAGAAAATGAGAAATGTCGTCGCAGCAGGACGAAAGTTGGCCAACATAACCCACCGCACTATCATCATCAGCATCACTATTCACGCTTGTTCTGTCCCATGCCAAAAGGAATGGATGGATTTCTCCATCAAGTACTGCACTAACTACTGCAAAGTCTTGCCCATTCCCCGTCCAATAGCTACCTTACCAACCAACTATTGACTCGGTTTGGTGTGATGCATAGTAATGCGATAACATCTTTGCTGTCAGGGCAAAAATTACTATGTCCCTAGAGCATCCGCATCCGGCTTGAGATGTTTCCAGAAACGGTGGAGCTGTCCGGATGCCATGGCATTTAGACATAAATATGTTAAGTTTGACTACGCCAACACCATTCAACTCTGCCCGGGACTGTTAAGGGATGCTAGTAAGGTGAGTGTGTAAGGATCTTCTTTTGGATTGAATATTCTCTAAAAAACTTAGTTTTCGAAAAAGAACAAGACATGTGTTTTCAATTTTAGCTTCATACCCTTTCAGCCACTAAACGGATATCCTTTTAGGGCTGGTATAAGTTTTTTTCTGTGTGAGGAAGGACGATGGGTAAAATTTTGTGAACGTGATTGGTAAAAGTTCGAAGAAATTTCTTTCGGTCTAGGGGATTAAGGAATCAAATTTTTTGATTTAACGACGACGAACATTGAATTATGATAGTTTTTTTTTTCTTCTAAATATTGATTTATGGGAGTTTCTTAGGGATATTCAAAATAGAGCGGATAACGTGCTGGCGAAAGGAAGTTATACAAAGGGTAAAGTTTAAGCTTACGTGCGTTGGCCGGATGGAGGATTTAATTAACTTGATAGTAATTTTCAAGGGGGTCTTTATCTGTTTGTGTGTTGCATTTTTGGTTTTGTTATAAAGCAAAGTTAGTTTTTGATGGAAAAGCTTTTTTCTTGCATGGATTATTCTGCATGCATGTCTAATAGAGTTAGAAGGAAATACTGAGGGATTTTCAACGGTGGGCAACAAGAATCTCAAGAAATCAATTTTGTTTATATAAAAATTCAAGCGTTTATCAAAATTAAGTTTTCATTAAACAGTGATATTCTCACACAACTTTTTTACCTTACCAAACAAGTTTGATCCGTTGATAACAGCTGTTCAGAATTTTGACAAATCACGCTTGTTTTGGCGAAGGATATAGGCTTGTAGCTGAAGAACTCAACCTTAATGAGCGTCCAGAAGACGAAGCCAAAAAGGTGAGCGCCTTTTCGGGTAAAAAGAAATTCAACAAGAGTAAAACATTTAATGCAAAATGCTTCAAATGCAATAAGCTTGGCAATCAACCAAGAGACTGTCGTGTTAAAGAACCTCAGAGTGCCAAAGACGTTCTAGCTTTATGGCAGACAGAAATTTTACCAAGAAAAACAGGAATGCGAGCAAAATTATTTTTAAATTAGATTCAGGTGCCAGTGATCATCTCACGAATGAAAAATATTGTTTTTATAAAATGGATAAATCGGATTCTCCGATTGAAATTTAAGTCGCCAAAGATGACCAATCCTTGATTGTGAGAGAAGTTGGCCAAAGCAATGGATTCAGTAATCATGGGACTGAACTTATCATACAGAACGTATTTTATGCCACTAGATTTACGAGATAGCGTACCCTAATGAAATGAAGAATGTAAGAAAAACTACTATGCCTAGGAACTTAAAATCATATTTTTTCATAAGATGTATCAATTTTATACAATTCTACATTTTTATTTATTTCAATCTCATTTTATTTTTATCAGTGAAAAAGTAAAAGCGTTCTAAATTCGTGAAAAAAGCCCTAAAAATACAGTGTTCCCGCTAAGAAGACTAAATTTTGTAACTGTCCGTTTTTTTAATTATTTTTGAGTTTTTGGATGAATATTTATTTTTTTTAATAAAGAATTATAATAAATTAAATATTTTCAATTGTTTTTTTGTAAGAAAAAATGTTTAAATTGTTAAAACAGGGGTGCCAATAATTGGTCCAATATAAAGTTGTGGTTTAATTATTGGCAGGGGGGTGCCAATTATTCGTGCTATGGGACATCATTGGAACTGCCAATAATTGTATTTTATAGACTCCAAATAATTGTACCCTGTATCAGTTGTAAATTTCAGTTTGAAAAATGGGACAAAAAAGGTACAAAGATGGAGAAGAAAATAATCAACATGCTTTAATAGTTGAATAATATTGTATTTATTATTATTTTAAATTTACCATAAGGGACTATGTCGACTGAAACACATGTTGAAATTTCTTAAAATAAATTATGAAGCAATTAAAAAAAAACTTGAAATTTAAAATGTGTGTTAGAGATTTTTTAATGAAACATAATTTTAATTTTTTTCATTTGCGTTTTTGTTATAATAAACCGTTTTTTTTTAAACAAATTTTTTATCAAAAAAGCTAGCTATCACGAAAAACAATGGTTTTTCTCTGATTTTTAAGGTTGCCAACAATTGTACCTTGGTGCCAATGATTGTGCCTTTTCGCAGTCTTTTCCTATTTTGAAGTTCTTATAAGATTTTTTGTTTATTTAACATTTTTTATGGTAATATTCAAGTTAGAAATTTCTTAAGCTTTAATTTGACATACTAAACATATAACTCACTCTTTAAATGCGAGAGCAATTCGCAATTTAAAGTGAAAAAAATGCTTAGGGGTGCCAACCATTGCATTGTACCCGTTACGCTAATTTGTTATCTGTCAGGAAACTTACAATAGTGCTGGAGTAAAAGAAATCTTTGGCGGGGACAGAGCAATAATTATAAGGGACAAGGAGGTGATTGCAAGTGGCAGAAAGGAAGCCAATCATAAATATATGTGTGAAGGAAAAGTATACTCTGGCACCGACATCTTGTGCGTACATACAAATAAAAACTAAGGACGCTTGTATGGAGGGCAAACAGTGGCTCTGTGCTGGAAAGAATTCATTTGGATGTTTTCGGCCCTCTTAGTCCATTGGCCCGGGATGGTTCGAGATATTTTGTCTCCTTTATTGATGACTTTAGCCAATATGCAAACATTTTTTTGATGAAGACAAAGTATAGTTAAAAAAAAACTGATTTTTCGAACTTCAATGACAATAGTAGCCAAAAGATTAAACAATACTCTTACTTAAACCATAAGATTCATGTTAATTGAATCGGGTGCTCCACAGATGTCTTGGAACGAGACCGAGCTTGTAGATTTACCATTTTGTACCGAAAGAATTGATTTTGTATCTCCTTTAGTTAACGAAAAATGGCTGAGCTGCTGACTAAATATTACGCTAGATAACCCCTGTACTATATTTAGACAAAGGTGTTTTCCCCATTTATTTTTTCGCTAATTTGTTGCTGAGAAATAGGCCAGCTATATTTGTCGGAATCGTAACACTTCACGGGGGTGTAAAACCCTTTACCCTGTGTATAGGATCGGCTAAGAACATGAGACTAGTAGCGTATTTTGTTGCTGAGAAATGGACCAATTATTTACATTTGTCTGAACCGTAACCCTTCACGGGGGTGAACCTACCCATACCCTGTGTATACAAGATCAAGGTATTGAAATTTGTCTACGGGGGATTCATGAAGGCCGAAGTATTCACTCAGTACTTTTTACATCTATTTATGAATTTCTTTTTTCTTAAGGTTTGGATTTGGACCTAATCAATCTTCTTTCTCGAATCAAATATATTTGCAGTTTTCACTCGAACGTTCCCTGTTATTTTCTTCTTCCGGATTATTTAACAACACAAACAATGCAATGCTATTCATTTTGTACCTACTAATTTTAAGCGAACAAATTGTTAAATTGAAAGAAAAAACGCAAATTCTTTTGAGATTTCTATTTCTCAATGTCAGATGTTTATGTGGAACGCATGTTAGTTCAAAACGCCTGGCGTTTAAGTATCGTAAAACCGACTCTTAAACGATTTAAAAGTGACTCGACAGAAAAAGTGACGAATGTCGTTCAAGTGGAACACCTGCTACAATATGGGCGAATACTCACATGTTTTATTTTCGAATTCTCTATAAATTCAAGGGAAATTTTTCGGGAGTAATTTCAAAAAATGGGTAGACTTTTTTGGATATCTTGTAAGCTAAACATTCCACTTTGATTTTTAACTAACCAAATTCTCTGAAGATCCGTCTGGGTCCGAAGTATGATTAAACCAAATACCGAGATATATGAAGACATAACTTTTTGACCTTCTTTGAAAATAAGTTTGCAAACATTAAAATATATGTTAGTCTATAATAGTTAAAAATTAAAAAAGAAAATACATTAATATATGTAGTTAAGAGCCCTAATTGTTCTGCTCGTCAAATTATTATGAATCATCAACTAGGCGATTTTCAAATGGTCGTTATTCAGTCTGGAATTTGCATTCTGTATTCTTCTGCTCTAAGTGCCAATTCTCGGATATTTTTCAGACACCCGGCCGATGCAAGTTGCATCACGGAATCAGTCGAAGAAAGAGTTTCCAACAAAAATGGCACAACTCCGCTCTGAAATTCAAAAACAAATATTTCAGATAAAACTAAAATTTGAACAAATAATTAACTCCCTCTACCCACCTGATGCATTGTAATACAATTCTTTGGATCTTCTGAAAGTTTCTCCAGAGCCATGGCACAAGTTCGATGAACACTCGGATTGTTGCTTATCATATAGCCGACAATTGGAGTAACGGCCCGCATTTTGCCCAATTCTTGAGTGTTGTTACCAAATGTAGCACAATTTGCAATAGCATATGCAAGATTTTCCCTCAGCAAGTCTTCAGAAGTGTTAACTAATAAAAAAAAAACCATTAACAGATTTAAGCTTGAACTTCAAAGCAGAAAGAAAAAACCTAATAAAGCAAGTCTAGCAATGACTTTCAAGTCGGTCAAAATAGCCAAATTAGTGGTATCCTTTGCAATAGTTGCAATTGCAGCACACACTGCTGATAGAACAAGAATGTCCTTTGAGTTTAAAAGTCCAACCACCAATTCCATAGCTCCAACCAAGCTTCGTACTAGTTCTCCAGAATTCTATAAAAACAAAAATATATATATTTGTTTCAACATGGTTGACAAAATGTGAATGTAAAACAAAACTAACAGAAGCATTTTCCACGCAAGGACAAATGGCATAGGCAGCATAAGCCTGCACCTTGAGATCAGTGTTCTTCAGCAATGACCAAATTAATCGTACACCGTCGAGTTCTTCAATAATTTCCATGCATTCCTTATCCTCAGCGCATTCTTTCAGAGCCTTAGCCAAGTTAACTAAAAGTGGAGCATGAGAAGAATTCAACAGAGTCACCAGGGCTGGAAGAGCTCCAGCATTTCGAAGAGTAGTTCGGTTGTTTTTATAACGAACACACTCAGCAATTGCGCCAACGACATTTGTAAGAACCTCATCGGATTCGTCATCCAGCAACTGAGTCAGCACGTTGATTGAACGCAAAGAGTCCAACTTTAAGACGTTTTTCTCAGTTTCTGCACACTTCCAAATTGCTCCTGTTGCTCCGATTAAGAGTGGTTTGTTGTCCCAATTTGCTTTGTCTTTAATGATTGCAACCAGGGGATCAAGTCCGCCAGCTTCTCGGATTAAATCTCTTGTTCTTATGTCGGTCGAACATCTGTCAAGGGCAATACTGCATTGCGTCTTGAGTTCCATACTTGTGGTGTGTAAGTGTGATACAATGTCAGGAATCATTCCTTCCGTAGTTATGGCCAACTGAAACTTTGCCTAGAAATAGAGCCAAATAAATTATCGTTGCGCTGCCGCTGGCGCTGGCCGGTTTCAAATTCTTCACTAGTTTTAATACCTGTGAAGAGCATTTCTGAATTGTACCCATAATTGGAATCACAACTTCGTTATGAATCGATTTTAATAGTCTAGCCATCAGTGGAACGATGCCAGTCTTCCTCATCACTTCAATATTGTGTTTTGAATCTGCCAAAGACCAAAGCGCCTTCGCCCCAGCACTTGCCATATTCATACACTCCCTCTCGGACACATTCAGGTCACCTGGTGGTGTCTTAAGTATGCTTTAAAGTAAAAACAAATCTCTCACAACCTTATATTCAAAAAACAAAATATAAAGAAAACTCACGATAACTTAACATCTATCAAATCAACCAACTTCGGAATGCCCCCATTCGTTCGCACATACTTCCTAGCCAAACGTACCTTGGATATATTAGCCAACGTCTCGGCCGCCATTGTCTTTAAATCCTTTGCTGAACTATTCAATATATCAACAATCAATGGAACTCCGTTCAAATCAACTATGATCTTCCGGATATCAACATTCGCTGATATATCAGCCAATACATTCAACGAGCCGAGACGACACTTCAAATCGTTGCACTCGAGCAAATTCACCAGCACTTCAATACCACCGATATCTTGAATTGCAAATTGATGAATTTGCTTTTGTAAGTCGTAGTCCTTGAGGCAGCATAGTGAAACAATTGTAGCCGTTTGATTGCCACCTTTTATGTATTTGACTAGCTTTTGAATATGCCAATATTCGGCTGGAAAATCTGAAGAACGGGCGACATCCTTCCAGCGTTCTTCATCGTCGGTGGATGAGAGGACTTCGGTTGATTCGGAATCGTAGTTGGTTTCAATTTTTCGCCTTCGCATGTTGCGTTCAGCGGATCCAACGCAATTGTAATCGATTTTTGGTCGTTTTACTTTAGCAACTGAGCTCTTTAAGCCCTTTTTGCCCGATTTGGGGGATTTGGGGGATTTGGGGGCCATTTTGGTTTTTCTTTGCGGAAACTGAGAACAGAAAGAATGATTTCGAGTAATGAATTGTTTATTTTGAATCGATTTTCAGGGCTTGTTTCATGTAACTAAGGAAGCAGGTTGAAGAGTTTCGTATTTATGTTGAAAGTCATGCGCTAGGTAACAAGAGCAACGAATACTTTTAACGATCGATCAAGCAGGTTAATAAAATAAAAATAACAGAAATTTAAATGAAAACTGTGAACGACAAGCAATAATTGATTTTTAATTTTTTTTTTACTTTGTCCTCAATTTT
Organism: Sphaerophoria rueppellii; assembly: GCA_920937365.1. NCBI lineage: Eukaryota > Metazoa > Arthropoda > Insecta > Diptera > Syrphidae > Sphaerophoria > Sphaerophoria rueppellii. The sequence continues at coordinate 12,294,730 of CAKKXW010000002.1, read as the reverse complement.
GACAAAATTTTGTTAAGGTCATCAGTACTCCGATTCTAGGAATTACTTGAACTAGTATGTACCAGAGTCCATTACTAGTTATTGCGAGCAGGTACTACTTCCAGTTTCTTTTTTTTTAGTACAAGTAACACAAAAGGTCTTATTTCGAAAACAAAACACTAAACTGGAAATCGAATAATATTGATGAAAGAGTAAAAGCTAGGTTCAAAATGGGTTTTTTTCCGGTCGGTCGTTCGTTAATGAGAGTTAATGGGGTTGTCGTATGTTGTCGTATTGACAAGTTTAACTGTTTAACATTAAGCCACAATTTAAGCAATTAGTTCTAGTACTTTAAAAGTTGAAAGTATTTGAAAGAAATGGTACAAGATGGTATTTTATGCTTATGAAGTACACACGTTTTGTTTGTGGAGACGCAAGGGATAGCCTATTCACACATCACACATCATTAAAATCACAAGTTTTCCGATTCTTTGGAAGGTTTTCAAATTAAGTTTAGTAGTGTTAGTAGCTTAGTGGTAAGGTGCGTTGGCTGCTAAGCAGGTCCTACCCGTGCCCATAGTTTTTTTTCATCTTTCACGGGCACTGGCCTCTTGCGAAGAACTGACAAAACTTCCAAGAGTATCAATCTGTCATGAAAAGTGCTTCACAAATTTGCCGTTCGGAATCGGCGTTAAATTGTAGGTCCCCTCAATTCTTCGCACGCACCTTGAATATTGTTGATGAGAGTAAGCCACTTAGGCCTTGGCTCTTCAAGAGCTGTCGCGCCACTCTATCTATGTATCTATCGACTTTATTAAAAGAAATGCAATTAATATATCCGATTTCGGATATACCAAACGAACAGGCAAAGTTGAGACATGACAGATTGATACTCTTGGAAGATTTGTCACTTCTTCGCAAGAGGCCAGTGCCCGTGAAAGATGAAATAAAAACTATGGTCACCGGTAGGACTCGAACCCACAACGTTCTGCTTAGCAGCCAACGCACCTAACTACTAAGCTGCGGACACTACAAAATGCAAAGTAGATTGAGAAAAATTAATCCTCGATACATTGACGCAAGGAATACCCTACGTAATTAAAAAAATACTTATTTACTAGGAAACTAGCAGACCCGATCAACGTTTTTCATCTTACATTATTGGGATCACAGCTCGGTAACCATCACCCCTTAGGGATAGTAAATGCAAAATTTTGTTGAAAAAAAAAAATTAGGAGTTCTTCGAGTCTTTTATTAAAAAAATTTTTCAGTTTGATAAGTCAATTCTGAACAATAATTTTTTTCCATAATTCTGTACAACAACTTGATTTTAGGTGTTGATACTCTTTCTGGGCTTCCAGAGTTATTGCTCAAGAACTTTTTGTTTTTAATTTGATTCGAAGAAAAGTGAACCAGATTTCAAGAAATTTGGGATGATGCGAAGGAGGAGCTATTTCAAAATTTTCTTAAATCAAAGTAAATCTGCTTCTTACGAGTAAAGTGCTAACGCAGCACCGAATTACCTTATAGCATTATGCTCTGTTTTGTTATTTTCGTCGGCTGCTGTTGACAATATAGGTGAAAATTTATGGACAGTTTGTTACCCTATTTGGCACATATTTATCAGTTTGCTTGCTAATTCCCAAGTTAAATACCCGTTGCAAATTACAGTGACTCAAAAACTCGTTAGAGTTCCTTAAAAAGACTTTATACCTTCGGGAATTGAATTCCGAGACTAATGCTAAAAATACTGCAAAATTGACTTCTTTGCTCTAGAATTGTTTTAGAAAAAATTCTCAGGTTTCGTTGTTATTTTCTTCAAAACTAAAAACTTTTGGAAACAAAAAAGTCAAAATAAAAGTATTTTTAATGTTTTTCATTTATTTTTTTTTTATTTTTTGTACACACTCTTTAAAGTAATATTTGTAAAATGAAACATGAAAATTAATTATATTCTTAAAATTAAATCGCCATTAACGTTATTAATCATGTATTTAAGACTTTAAACAATTAAACATCTTTTAAAGAAATGGAATGTTGTGAGTACGACAATTCAATTGTTTTTATATTCTTATGTATTAAAATCTTAAGATGACACAATATTTTTTATCTTACACTCTTGATGGAACAAGTGTAAATTGTATGTATTCCAAGTTGAACAAACAATTTTCATATTCTTTTTCTCTTTGTTCTCAGTTTAATAATTTTTCACAATTTTTTGACAGCAGTTTGTTGACAGGTAAATTAGTATTTTTTTTCGGGTAGAGCTAACAATTTTGTTTATATTTTTAATTATTATTAAAATTATTGTATGTGATATTTGTATTTGTTGGATGAATCCTTTTTTTTTCTTTTGTACTATGATGGATGAAATTAATAAAAATGAAAATAACAAATAACAACTTTGTAAGTCAAAATTAACAATAAAAATCAACAAGAACAAGCTAATTATCTGTAATCAACTGAATGGGAAAACGAATGAAAAATGAAAACTAAAAACAAAAATTTAAAATTAAAACCAAAATGAGAAATGAAATTCAAAAAATCGAACGAAAAATATTATTAAACGAAAACTTAACGCGAACGAATATAATTAATTAACCAAAGAGTGAAAACAAAAAATAAAATATTATAACACATTCAGTTGTTGTTTTTTTCTTTTTTTTTTTGTTAACTTACAAACTTAGCAACAAAACAAAATTAACACTTAAAAAATAAATAACAAAAATTGTATAACAATCAAAATAACGAATAACAAAACTTAACAAAAACTTAACAAAATTAAACAAAAACTTAACAATAAATCTATGTTGAACATAGATTGGCAGTGTAATGAATTAACAATTTAACTGCGAGGGTGAATTTCGTATGGGAGTATACATCGTGATTATTTTTCTTTATACATAAAAAATTATTATTAATATATTTTTTTTTCTGCTGAGAACATGAAATTGTATCGTTTGTTGTGTTTGTGTGTCATCGTTTGTGGATGATATTTTTGTGTTTTTTTTTTTTGGCGATTAAAGATATAGTTACTTGTTACCTACATACCTACATTTTATATGTATTAGAATTGAGAAAAAAAAACTAACCTTAAAAAGCAAAACAAACTCAAAATGTGCCTATTTAGTGTCCCTCATAATATTGAATAGTGTGAGAAGATGTTAAAATGAAGAGTGGCGCGACAGCTCTTGAAGAGCCAAGGCCTGAGTGGCTTACTCTCATCAACAATTCTCTGGATGCGTGTGAAGAATTGCGAGTGTCAGATGATGTGTTTTGTGATATTTGGAAACTTTTGAAGTTTAAAGAACCACATCTTTGTTTTACGTTTTTTTTTTTTACTGATAATTTAAATGGTCAAAGTTACATTGAGAACAATCTTGATCTAATATATTGTTTCAATATAAAATGTATTTTTTTCTTCTTTGAGATTTAAGTCCTTTTAACCATAATTGTGAAATTATTATAATTATAATTAGTAAGAATGTCGCTGTCTCGTTTTTAATTTCTATATAGAAGAAACACTTGACGTTTGGAGCAATCACAACTTAGAATATTAAAGAGATAAGCTATTAAATGAAATGAAAAGAAAATCGTATTTAAAATGTCGAAATGAAATTTATTTAAAAAAAAAAAAACTTTAAATCAATTTAATTTAAGAAAAATGGAATGTTTACAGAAATAATTGGAGTTTTGTTCCGAAAAAAAAAACAAAAATTAATTATGATAATAAATCTTCGAAAAAAAGTATAACTTAAAATTTGAGGTCATGGATAGATTATTTGAAATAAGAAAGGAGCAAAAATGAAAAATGAAAACTAAGCCTTTACGGAAATAAAAACATAAAATGTTAAATTTGAAAACTGCAAATAAAAAGAATAACTTGATGGAACTAAGCGCAAAATAAAACAAACAATAAAAAAAAATGAAAGTCAAAACAAAGTGAAATAATAAAAATATAAATAAAAGTGAAGAAATTAACAAAATAACCGAAAATGATGAAAAAAAAATAAATACAAGAAATAAAAATCAAAGAAACTAAAATTGACAACTAACTGAAATAAAATATAATAAAAAATTTAACGGAAAACAAACAAAAATTCAAATTGAAATGAAAGTCATTGAACCGAAAAAAAATGAACAAAAGTTAACGTAATCAAAATTTTAATTGGAAAAAGAAAAATTAAAAAAAAATTAAAGAAAAAAAAATCAAACACAATGAAAAAAATTAAGCAATTAAATGACGCAAAATAATAAAAAAAAAAACAGTAAACAATCAAAATGAATGTACGGCCAAAAAAAGAAATTAACAAAATAATGTAGAAACGAAAAGAGTATACTTTTTTGAAAGAACGAAAATGAAAAAAAGAAGAATGAAATTATAATTGAAAACGAACTAAAAATTAAAAAAAAAAAATTAAAACTAGGAAAACTGTTTGGACTGAAAACTGAATAAATTGTGGAAATGAAAATGAACAAAATAAATTAAGAAAAAAAATTTTCAAACTGAAATCTTAAAAACTTAAAAAAAAAACTAAAAGAAAAGACTTTGATATTGAAATAAACAGTTGAGATGAATTAAATGAACATAAAACAAAAAAGTATTCAGGAAGTTTAGGGAAAAGTTAACAAAAATATAACGGAATTGAGATGAAACCAAAATTAAATAAATATTGAAATACAAATAATATTGCCAAAAATAAGAAAAAAATTAAACTGAATAAAAACAAACTTAAGACTTTATCTGCTGATATTTTTACAAGTAAAATTTCTTTTATTATCAGAATGAGTAGGTTGGTTTTTGAAAATGAAACAATCTCAATCAGATTTTTTTAAGAATAAATAACCTCGATTGCAGCATTAAATTCAAACAAAAGTCTGTGAGACACATGGTCAAAGTAAAAAAAAAAAACATATAAAATAAAATTCAAATAAAAATAAAAAAAAAAATAAAAATAAAAAAAATTAATAAAAAACTGTCCAATATCACCTGATGCAATTATAATTATTTCTTAGTTTATCAAAAAGCTTTGTTTAACAAACAGCAAGGCTTAACGAGAACAAAGAAATAATTATAATTGAAAACAAAAAAACCACTGCCCCTAATAAAACAAGAAAGTGCAACAGAAAACAAACAAAAAGGCACAGTTTGGTTATGATAACAACAACAACAATCATAACAATGACAACCAAATTAAAGTTTAAAAATTATTGCTCTTCTTCTTGTTGTTGAATGAAATAAAAACAATTGAGAAATTTGTTCACGGAAAAAAGACAAATAATAAAAAACAAAAACAAACAACCGAAAATGATTACAAAATAAAAAAAAAATAAGTTTTGAAGTTCATAGTAAATTTAAGATAATAGGGAAATCATAAACAAAAAATTAATTCTTAAATGCTTTTAAATCATCCAAACCATTAAGTGTCGTGCAACAATTATTAAAGATGATTTGTTAACGAAAACAAAAATCAAACAAAAACAAAAACTTAACAATCAGCTCTATTAAAAAAATCGTTTCTGTTTAATTGTTACTAAACGAAAACAAGAATTTTAATGGCGAAAATAACAAAACAAACGAATAACAAGAAAACGAAAACTCAACAAACTAACCACGGAATTATGTAAGCACTGAAAAACAAAAAGGTTTTCATTTGTTAGTGCTGAACAATAATTCGTGGTCTTGTAGAAACAATAAAATAATAACAAATATCAGTTTGATTTTGGACATTTTTTCAAAATAATATTAATACAAAATGAAATAAAAAAATAAAGAACTTAAAAAAAAACAAAACAAAACTAAATAAAACATTCAATAATGTAAATAACAAAAAAAAAGAAACAAAAGAAAAATGAAAACGAAACCAAAGAAAATAATAAATCAAAAAGAAAATCAAAATTTTAACTTAAAAAAAAATAAAAAAAGAAAAATAAAAACAATAAATAATAATAATAAACAAAACATAAAAATAAAATTGTACTAAAAAAAACATAAATAATAAGAAAATAAAAAAAAAACAAGAGTTTTCATAAAAAAGAAATAAATAAAAAAAAAATAGGAAAATAAAAAGAAATAAATAAGAAACAAAAAAATAATAACGATAAAAAATAATAATAAATTAAATGACAAATAAAACTAAACAAGACTCAAAATAAAAACCATAACAAAAACTAAAAACTGAAAACAACATTAACATTTAAATCACAACAAAATAAGAGAAAACTTAAAATTCAAAAATGGTAAACTGTAAGTCTCACAGATATTATTTGCTCCTGTTTTTGCTGCTTAGAGAAGCTATTTTGAGAAACTGTTTTTAAACTGAATAATTTTCGAAAGCTTACTTGATTGCAGATCAATAGAAAAATAAGTTGCAAATACCTCAATAATAACCTAAAAACGGAAAAGTGTATTTTAACGATAACTGAACCTTTGTTTAGTATTTATTAAAAATCGGTTTCCGTATGACAGCAAATTTATAGGTTGAATAAAGAAAAATTATAGAAAACAGAAAAATAGGGAAATTTTGAATCTGTTAATTTAAAATTATTGAAATAAATAATGTTATTCTTTCTCCAAACGCCATTTGGTTACTAAGATAGTATTAATTCAGATCAAAGTGATCGGCATAACTGATATTTTGAGACTGTGCAAAAGCTTACGTGGAAAATAGTTTTTATTACTATTTTCCTTTTTTTTAGTGATAAACCTGTAACGCCTCTTGTGTTAAAAAAAAAAAAAACTTTTATAATTAAGCACATTGAGTGAGTTTTGCTTTCCTAACCTAATTAGTTAAAAATAGTACTTCATACAAAAAAAATATCAACTTTTATAAAAACGAACACGAAATTTGAAACACGATTAAATTTTGAATAATATTTAAATATTTTATAAAAGAAAAGATTATTTTTTTCTTTTCAAACAAATTAAGAAAATGAATGTTTTTTAACAAAAATTATGTTGAAACAATTTATTGAATCAAGTCTTCATTAAAATACAAAAAAAAATCCAAATTAAGTTTGATTTTCAATGAAAAATTTAATTTCAAATAGGACCTTATTCAACAAATTAGTTTCTTACTTTTTGCAAATCGCAGTTAACAACGCTGATTAAAGGCAGAATTTTTGAATTCGATATAGTGTGTGTGTGTTTTTTTTTTTTTGTCAAAAATAATACCTCTCTCTCTCTGTACATGATGTTATTCATAAGTCGACTTGATATAATTATTTTTGAAACCCACATCCTTTTTGATGATGACTGATGATTTTTGTGCGCATTTCGGAGTCTTCAAAATATCCAATTTTGCAGCATCGAGCAACGGATGTGAAGGCAGCGTTCCATAACCTTGCATCTCTGCCATGTCAACTGCTTTGGAAATTTCGAAATTGTATTTTTGTTTGTGTTTTGATGTTTGGTTTGTGTTTTGTCATCATATTCGACAAATACGAGTAATTATTTGGTCGCATTCCCAAAAGGAGTAACAAGAACTCGGAAAATATTTTCCAGTCTGCGGGTTATTTTCTGATTTGGTGTAAAGTGTTTGTGTAGTCTGCTAAGAATTTGTTGGATATTTTTTAGTCTCTGAATTGTAACGATTTATGATTCGAAGGTTTTTTTTGTCAACGTTGGAGTTGTTTTCTTGACAATTTTTCCATTCATGACAAAAATTAACATTGACTTTGGTGGTGGAATTTATAAGCCAAGGACTATTGTGCTTTCATTCTTTTTTTTTTCATCATCACACACTGTTCAAATTATTAATACCACATTTCCCTTGGAGCAAGTTTTTAGTTACAAAAATGAATAAAATATTTTCACTCATACATGAAATTCTTGAGGAATATCCAAATTGGATAGCTTGAAGGGGGTTTCCTTTATTTCAGCTGTGGTGGGATGATCTGAAAAAAGACAAAAAATTATAATATGAATTTTAGGGTGCAAAATTGCAGAAAATGGTGTCAGTGATTGCAGAGAATATAATTTTAGCTTTTCTTGGTTGCGAAAACAGGGCTGGACTCCCTTGAATTATAATGATTAAGAAGTATGGATATTGAATAATATTGAACCGATGGAAAAAGATCATGGAAAAGATCACACAACTGCAATAAAAATCCAATTACCCTTTCACATTAAATTGAAATAAAATTGAATCGAATTGAATTGACATTGAATTCGATTGAAATTACAAATTTTCATTGTAAAATAAAGTCGTTCAATAAATATGAAAAATTTGATTTTTTTTTGTTTCTCTATTCAATTTGATTGCATTTAATTTAATTTTAGTTTAGTAAGCTGCTGATAAATAAATTTTAATTTTAAATTAATCCACCCTGCTGCTGATGAAACAAATTGATTTTTTCATCCCATAGCTTCCAGCAATTCCCAGCTTTTGCCATCATTTATCTAATGAGGCGACTGTTTTAATTAAAATTTAATTTTCCCCGCAACATTATTTACCCATGGCAAGAAAAAGACGCAGATAATATTTGACCTTAAGCGAATTTTTAATTCATGATTTCAGATTTTAAATATTGTAATACCTTTGAGCTGAATTAAATTATCTTCAAATTTTCTTTTTTTTTCTCTTTTCTTTTTTTTTTTTGAGGGAGAAAACAAAAGAAAGTAAAACAAAGTTCTCATTAATTTTATCAACTCCATGAAAATCGAGAGAGAATAAATGAGGTTCTCAAACTAATTGATTCAATTGAATGCCATTTTCTATCTCTTTTTCCAATGTGAGTGCATCAAGATACTTAATTGATAGTTAAATGGGTAAATTCATCAATGAACAAAATCTGAAATCTCTTCTATCAATTAGACATACTTGGGAGTTGGGATGGCTATCAATTGAGTTGGTTAAAAAAGAAGTCGAATTGCAGCCCTAAATTGAATACCGTGACTGTTTGAGTTCTAAACGATTGATAAATTAGTCTCCATGCAGAAGTTTTTTTCGTTTAAATTAATAAAACAAACTTAAATGTTAAGAAAAAAGTGTTTGTGACAAAAACCACATTCAATGCGTCCCCACAAATTTGTTAATTATATTCACCCCTGCAAGTATGCAAGGAATAAACTAAGTAAATTATGAATTAAGCATGTGTTTGTGTAGCGTGTATGTAGGTACTATACTCTCAGTCTATTCCCACATAAAAATGAATTTATTTAAATAAAATTAATTTCAGAATCCTAATATGTTTATGAACGAAAAAAATAAATATAAAAATATATGTACAAACACCTGTGGGGAGTATTTCTAGCTTTCACGGTTGAACAAATGTCAAGCGAGGGTAGGTTTACTTTTGTTGATTTAATTTTTTTTTTTTTGTCTCACCAGGTAAGTAGGTACAGCGAATAAAATTCAAATAAAGACTGTTTTCCTTCTTAGGATTTTCGAACAAAAAAAAAACACGCACAGTTTATTTGGGATTTCTTATAAATTCTTTGTTTGAAGAGAGGGGGTACAGGAATTCAATGAAAAGGTTTTATTGTTCTTTACAACGACTTAAACTCAATATCAGCACAGCTCTCAGCAACAAGTCTTAGAAGGAGGAAATCAAGTAAAAATAGGGTGAGTTATATTGTTACTTGCAAACTGAGGGAATGTTAAGTGCAGGAATGGAAACACACAACAAATATTTGATCGGTTTGAATTCGAATTTATTCATTGGGCTTTTGTGCATGAATTTCGGGGGCTGTTGCTTCTTAAAGGGTCTTTTTTTGTGAGTTTTATTAAGTCATTGCTGGCAAGATCATTGAACTTTGGAAGAGCCCCAATTCTTGTATTTCTTGCAACATTCTCAAACCTTTGATTAAAAAAAAAAATACCCTCTTGTCTTGTTGATCAATTAAATATTTGAGTATCTTAATTCATAACACTCATGATCACGTATCATGCGATAACTTTCCGTTTAATCAAAAGCAAACAAATTTTCTGTGTCGTCGAAAGTTATGAATTATTCGAACTTTGGACATCATTTTGAGAAGCTAATATGAGTGTGACACGGACACCATACTTTATACTGTCAAGCTTTTTGGTTAAAATAATAAAGAAAAAAAACGAACACACATTTTAATTGGCACATAAAAACTGATGACAAATGACAAATGTAATTGGTTTATGGCGCCCCAAACATATATAATTTATTCCATAAAGATCGCAGATAAATTTGAAGCAATTGAAACCAAAGTTTTGCTGTGAGTTATGAAAGATAAAAATTGAAGACATCTAGATACAACCAGTTTGCCTTACAGTTTCAACCGGAAGAAGGAAAGACATCAAACATTTTTTATTGAAACAAAAAATAGGTCATTCAAATTAACATAAGTCTGGAATAAATTTAAAAAACTCTCTTTTCTGAATTGTCTCTTAAATAATTCAAAAGAAACTAAAAGTTGATAACTATGCAACCTGTCACTTTCACCTAAATTCGTATATCAGCGAAATTCCATCACTGCCTGAAGTGTTTGTCTACGTTACGAAATCCCAAAAAAGAAATACAAAACTTTCCCACAAAAAAAAGGTAACTTGAAGTCGAGCTTAAGATATCAAGAAGGTAAGAACTACTTACAGTGGGTTTTTACATCGGTTAGCCCATCGAGAAGACAAAAACTGCAGAAATCCCTCTTTGCTTAATTCAATTTTTTGTTTGGTTGGATGATTTTCCACTGAAGAATATTTCCATTATGATGAAAAGACACCTTGCATTCAAGTTAGAGCGAGGGATGAAGAAGTATATCTGCAAGCTGGTGTCCAACAAAGATAGCGATCATAGGTTTATTAGTTTAATGATCTATCTTTAATGTTGATTTGATGTAATTTGAATCTCGTTGCTTTCTCTTTCGTTGTTGTCTTCGTTGTCACTTTGTTTTCAACAGAACACAGATACACACTGCACTTGTTTATTCACTTTGATGTGGATTGGAAATTCTGGATAAAGTTTCTCTTTTTTTTCGGTTTGTCTTAATGAATTATTAATTCACTTTGGATTGGAGTTCTACGGTATATCAAGTTTCACTTTATGCACAAAGATTGTCGTTGCTTGATTTTTGTGGTGGATAGGCCCAATTCGAGAACCAGCCTCAGAAAAGGGCCTCACAGAGCCAGACACTCAAATGAGTTGTATCTACTTCGAGTTGCAAACCAGAAATGCGATGATCATTCGAATCGCCGATCGTATTTATACTTGGCGGGTATTTCTTGATAGCATAAATATTTCAACCACCAAAAATTTTGCCTTAACAAATTGTGTGTATATAATAATCGTTTCGGCAGCGAGACGATAGAAAGGAACACCCTATTGAAGTACATAGCAACTCCTATATGAATGTTTAATTGAATTCATATTCACACAGCAGCAACAGCGGCAACCACCATCTTATAGATACATTATCTAATGGTTTTGCTTGTTTTTTTGGCTGACGAAAGGATCAGTGGGAATTTTGTTTTTATTCGTTCCCCTATTTTTTCTTAACTTGGTTATGGGGTTACAAAATCTCAAATATGGCACACAGTAGAATTCTATTGTTCGAGAACTGGATTCTATGTGAAGATATTTTTGAATCTTCACATCGTTAATGATGACTTTTTTAGAGCAAAGGGTGATTTTGGTCTATTGGGAAATTTAACTTTTGTCTTTTTAGAAGAACATTTTCTTAAGATTTAAGAATTTCGTCTTGGGGTGGTGTTTTTTCCCAGGAGGATCTTCTTAACCTTTTAAGTGTTGTTGTATTAGGTGTGGTGTAGCAAAGCTGGTTTCTTTAAAAGCAATAATTTGTTTTTGCTTAAAAAAAAGCCTTAAACCAGCTTGAGCTTGGGATGACTTTAGTTTCATAACTTGTTCTTTGATCGTTTAATGGCATTTTTGTGTAAGAAAATAAAAGTAGCAAATACAATTAGATATTGTATGCGATGAAAAAGTAGCCAGGCTACGTTCAGGTTTGCTAAATTCATACTATCGACTAGTGTGTCATTTGAGCTGGTAATCAACTTTTGAGGTTGATACAGCTTCTTTTGAATTTCTTAGGTCTGCAAATATTTAGAGATAAGTTCTTTTCAAGACACAAAAATTTAAATATGTTGACAACATCATTTGAAGACGTAGTACCTACTGTAATTTATTTTGGAAAAGGAACGTGATGTATGAGAGCAATATAATCAAAATTTTGCAAGCTACTTGCACATAATTGAAATTTTATCAATTTTCGTTTACAACATGAGACACGACTTGTTTTAATCGATTAACGTTACATTTCACTCATTGTAATTGAAACTGCCTAAAGGTTGACTGTATTATTAATCACCAGAAAGAATGAAATGATAAACAAAGTCAATGTTTTTTGTATATAGCTACAGAAATGTTTTGTTTTGTTCAAATCGATAAAAGAAAAAGACGTAGTCTATGAGGTATGACTAAGGAAGTGAGCTGGTTGATATTTGACCTTATTTATTGAGTAAATACAGTATGTGGATGACATTGTTACGTACCTTTTTGTTTTTAGATTGTTTTATGAATTTACTGTCACGAAATTAAGAACAAAAACATTTTTGGAACTCATGGGAAATTTTTTTGCACTTTTACAGCACATGTTCTCCGATGATGCCATTTTGAATTTTATTTTTTGAACTATTTACTCCGAATGAAATGTTCTCTGTATGACAAATTCCATCCAATCAACCATCATGGGCTGTGTGACATGGCGATGGCGCTATAATAAATAAATAGAGTGGCGCGACAGCTCTTGAAGAGCCAAGGCCTAAGTGGTTTACTCTCATACAGCAATTCTCTAGGTGCGTTTGAAGAATTGAGGGAACCTACAATTTAACACCGATTCCGAACGGCAAAGTTGAAAAGCACTTTTTCATGACAGATGATACTCTTGAAAGTTTTGTCAGTTCTTCGCAAAAAAAAAAACGATGGGCACGAGAAGGAATCGAACCCACAACGTTCTGCTTAGTAGTCAACGCGCCTAACCACTAAGCTACAGACACTGGCGCTATATCCTGCATTAACCAGAAGTCATCCAAATACGTGTCTTAATATCAGTCATACCCGCACTGTCACCGAAGCATACAGTCCATATAAAAAATGCTTTCAGCCATATTAATAAAAAAAAAAACTTATTGGACCTTTTTCCACAGAAAGTTACCAAAAATTCGGAATTTGTTTTTCGTTGAAACTTGACGACCCATTTTTTGTCCTGTGAAACAGTTTCTTTCATTTTTATATTCCTTCACTTAACCACCCCCACGGTGGAATAAGTAAATAAACTTCAGTTAAGAGAAATTTAATTTTACTTATAAAATTTTCCACTTAGTCCACAGAATAAGGGTTAATCCTCCGCTATTCCGTGTTTATTTATTTGATTGTTTGTGGTTACATTAGCGTCTCGGTAGTAACAACGTACTATAATTTTGTTTGTCAACTCAAACTGGAACTTTGGACTTAGAAAGTGATTAGTCCGTGATCTTCGTTATGATTTTAATCGGCTGTTTGTATCGAAATAACTAAAATTGCATTCGTACAAATTCCATTAATTTTAACTTTATTAACCCTCAACTTTAGAGAAGTTGTAAAAGTTTGCCCGTCAGTAGCGTCTGTATCTCTGCCAGTCGGCGTGCGTCGCAAGGAATGCCTAAACTAGTGATTTGCCCGACCGTAAATTGTGTAAGCCATCCTAACTCGAGTTGGTTTTTATATAAACCGAGTTGCAAGACAGTTTGCCAAACTCGATTTGAACGAGCCAACTTCGGTTTGCCTGTTTGGTTTGCCAACTCAAATTGTCCCGAATATCGATATGAAAAACACTTAAAAAACGGAAAAAATGAGGAATATAATCCGTCGAAATCTTTGCCATCCGCTGATGAAATTTGATAGTTAATGGCTCAAAAGATAGATAAGATACGAATCAAGGTCGCCAGAGGGATATTACGATTGAAATGCTACCGGAACCGGATAACCATTATAAGCGTTCTAGAAAACATTTATGAAACTGGAATTAGAAGCAAGCTAACTCACTTCAATCTTGTGGCAAATCACTTCGCCTGTGTCACATTATTATTTTCTTTTTTATTTTTGATAAAAGTTGATAACAAAACATAGATTTGTTTCTACTTCTTGAAACCGACAAAAACTCACAATTTTCACAATTCCGTCGATGAGATTGACATGATTGCTAGAATATAGCTGACTATGAGTGATAATGCCTTCGTGTTAAGTTGGTTTTTTGAACGTCTTGTTTTTAAATGAATATATTAATTTGAGTCTCCGAATAGAAATAATTATATGGACTACCCGCAGATCTATAAGTTTCTCCAGACTTAAAAGTACAGTTTCGTCAATTGCTTTCAATTTTTATCACTTTAAGAAATTTTTAACGGGGCATGTGACTCAAAGATCAAAAGAAGCCCTTCCGAATCATGTACATAAATGCAATCTATAGGTACAAGTTGTTTCAGTGTAAAGTCCAGAAAAACTGAGACTTGCTTTTTAAAGTAATACAAAATAGTTTAGGGTTTCTTCTTCATTTACTTCATAATAGCTCTGAACTAATGAGTTCTTCCAGTCTCTTTTGGAATATTCTGAAAAATATCTAAACCCAAAAACCAATAATCACTTTCATCCAGAGACACACTGTATACATCAATCGTATCGAATTAATACGAAATATGAGTACGACCGATATGTGACGTTGACACAAATACAAACTTGACAGAGTATGAGATATTTATTTCCCCAATGAAAATCTGACACCCACTTTTGAATGAAACAATCATCAACATGCGTGCAAAAGATGAAGTTTGGACCCGCATTTACGTTGGACCACATCCACATCAGCCCTACCCAAACGATATACTCACAATATTCAAGATAAATAAATAATAATCAAACTTGAGAGCAAAACAATATTTCTTCCTAATCGCGTACAGTCTTTTTATTTTTTGTTATCCACTTGATAAAATACCATTTTTTTCCTTATGCTTGAATCATAAATTTGTAAATGGGCGTACTTTATTGCTCTCTCAGATATTCCAACAAAAGCGACGAAGAAAAAAAAAACTGTCAAATGACTATGTTTTTGAATATATGCATGTTTGAGTTAATTATCTTTTTTGTATGACTTGGCAATTATAATATCGCTCTTTTATTCATCGAGGATTTGTTTTTCAAGATAAGTACAATAAATGTGTTTTATTTTCTAGAGTGCGGGCGTATGTACAATGGATATGGAAAGATGACAGTTTTCAAGATAGAATATCATTTACTGAATTTTTCGGTTTTTGTTTCGAAATTTTTATGAGATAAATTTATGAGCGGAGATAGATTTGTTGTTGATTTAAGATAAGAAAGGGAATAAGCTAATTTGTTGTGGACATTAATAGTCTGGGAGATTTAGTTGACGATTCAAGAACTAGAATAAGGTGTTGGTATTTTTGGAAAACATAAGCTTATAGTGCTTTCAGCAACTAAGAAGGGGACTACATCGTCAGTTCTTTCATGCTAGGTATGTTCGGATATCATTCTCTTCGCTCTATTCTCGCACTACATTACAACATATATACATGGCTAACAAAATTTGGTTGCCTTGCGTCTATTTTCGGCTCTAAATTATGTCTTGAAAACAGTTGCTTACATTACATTTTCATTAACATTAAAAATACTCGCAGTGAATCAAATTTGATTCAATAAAGCTATAACCTGTGTGTATCAAATGTGATTCATTATACATTTTTAGTTTTAGCAGACAAAAAATGAATGCAAGATGGGACAAAGAACAATTTTCAAATGTCAAATAATCATTCTTTTGAATCATATGTGATTCATAGATTTAGAAAATTCATGGTTTGTAGTCAATCTATTTAAAGCCTTATGCTCAATGAACTGTTTCTTACCTGCTTATATGGGGAAGTAGAACATTCTTAAGAATCATATTTGATGCATGGATGTAGGAGATGTATGGTTCGGAGATATTTCAATTACTTATGTTGGATGGCAGTTGATCTGTATGTATGAGAACGTAGAACATTTTTTATTACATTTAATTACTTTGAATCATGGGTGATTCATGGACGTAGAAAGAGTTGGAGTCAATCTTTAATCTGTAGAGGCCAAGGAAGACATGCGGAATTTTCAATTTGGTTAGTATCGAAATTGTTCTCCAAACCCAAAACCTTGCATGTATATACGCCAGTAGTCCCCTTCAGATGTATTGCTATTTAAAAACTGCAAGCTGCATTAAATTTTTAATCAAAACAAACCAGTATAGGTAAGGTACACATGAGAAAAACAAAATTAACCCTTTCCATAATCCAGAAACTAAAACTCTATAATTACTTTCAGTCTTCACTCAAAAACTTCTTATTTTCTCTTCCCTTTTTAAATCAAAACTACCCAAGTGGAATCAAATGCGTAGTTAAGAAAAAACTCTCATTTTAAGATCTTCTCACATTAACCCTAAGAACAGGAAAGAAAAAAAAACTCAAATTACATACATATTTCCCAGCCTTGCAGAATTTGCAATAAAAAAGAAAAAAAAAACTCTTCAAGGAAGCACCTGGTCCTTATCACCATCACAGACTCAACGAAAGCATGACTTTGGATGGAAATCTGCAAACCACAGGGTGTTAACATCATAAATCGGATACCTTAAACACGAGCCACCCAAGAAGAAGGACCACATCAACGAGCGACGCAATTCAATATATTTCCCCGAGCAATGATGTTTCCCAAAAATATCGTCATACCTTACCAACAAGTTCTATCTACCTATCTATAACTTTCTTCACGTAGTAAATGTGCGATAACGAGCAAAGTTCCTTTTCTCCCATCTCATCTTCTTCTCGGTCGTCTTGTTCTACGTTTTATTCAAATGCAAATTAAGGCAAGGACCTAGACTCCAGAGTAAAGGACTCGAACTCCTTTTAACTCCATACAAAGAAGGCAACGTCTTGAGAAAATCATTTCCAAACACAAACACCGATTATGTGCATGTTCCTCATATATATCCGTATCCTCATCCTCATCGTCTCTCTACTCGTTCTTGTTATATTTTTCAAACAAAAACGAAAACATGAATATCGAAGGACTTCCTCTTTTTTCGATGACGATTATGTCGTCCACTGGCTGGAGGGGTTGTACAGGAATTTTCTATTCACTAAACACCAATAATTCTCCCCATACCTTTCCCTGTTTGCCCTGTGTCTTGAAGAAATATAAAATTTCTGCGCAATAAAATGTTTCCCTGTGTGATCAAATAAATCCTTCAAAGGATTCAAAAGAATAATCACACAGAAATCTTTCATTTCCTTCCGATTCAAATTTTACAAAACAACACAAAACCAGTCAGTCAGTAACATTGATATCGTGAAAACGAAACAGGGGGAAAGAAAATTCCCATGGATCAGGATCAGGATCGGAAATGGGAGACGCAATTGGGACTTGAAATTGCGACGTTTGAATAAATTTATTGGTCACCCTTCTTGTTTCATTGTTGAACAAAATTGGGTAGCAGGAAATCTAGTTTAAGAAATCCTTCAGAAAAGAAATAAAAACACGAATTGAAAAACGACTTATTGCGTTTTGTCACGGATCTAAGTTTCCCAGCGAATGAGGAAAATAAATAGTGACGATTTTCTGCTGGTGGTCGCGCGCTTTCCTTTGACTTCTTGGTGTTTTTTTTTTTTTGTAACGAATTTTTCAATTTAAATAAATGCATTTTTCTTAAACGTTAAGGTGTTGCCATCCGTGTGGCGTGTGGAAAGCCATGCGAAGTAAGTGTCCTTAATTATAAGTAATTGATGGCGATGAGTGGATAACGTAACCGACAAACGGTTTTTTTCATTTCAAATATGCGGGTATCCTTTTTTTAATGGGTATTTCTACAAATTCAAAGTCATTCCATTTCATTCAATGTGGTGATATTGAAAGTTGGATTTTGGTGTGGGGTGCGAAAGGAAATGCATCGACAAAAATGTGCGGGCACCACGAGACTACCAGCAGGAGTTGACTGATGCACTCTGCACTCTAAAGGTACTCCTTCTGGTCCTGCTACTGTAAAATTGATATCTGGGAAATTAAAGGAGTTCATGTCCCATTTGTAAAAATTGTATGTGGAAAAAATTCCTAGTTCCAATTCCCACGTGCCGTCCTTCTTCAACAGGACTGCATGGCATCCTGCTTTGTTCGGTTGCCAAAAAGACAGGTGGGCTCGTGCTGGATGTACGTTATACCATCATGCTTTTTATTAGGAAATGAGAGTTCGGTCATTGGCTGGTTATTTTTTTTTTCATTTTTGTAACGATTTTCCATTCGATATGAGGAAAGGACCTCTTGCTTCTGTTTTGATGCCAGAGAATACCCGCATTAGATGTCAATAATGTTCTGAATATCGCGTGTGTGGAATTTTCAATTTTCCCAGGTTTTTTTTTTCAGAGCACACATCAAAAGGGAGAAATTGGTGGGTGCCTCTGCCTGGTAAATATTTTATTTTGATGAAAATGAAAATGATGCTGCAAAGGAAAATGATTTTTAACGGTTTTTCTTTCTTTTGTTTTGTGATGAATTCGTTACAGAATTTTCAGATGAGTTTTTTCTTCTGAATTTGAAAATTATGTGATTGCGTTGCTCTTATGTTAGGCCCCAGTTACCTATAGCTTGCAGGAAAAAATGTTCAATTGGAATTTATAGGGTTGAAAGGAACTGCAGTGGGCGCGTGTAATGGCGTTTAAAATGGAGCAAAATTTTTTCAGCAGTATGGTAGTAAAAGAGTGTAGATATAGGTAAACAATACATTCACTGATTGGACCATTCTGATACGGAACTTATTTGAAGTACAAAAGCTATTATTTTGCTGTAAAAGTTGTCAACGCTCTTACTATCATGAAAAAAGTAGATACCTACCTAGTCTAGCAATTTCTCGCTTTTCAGGGTTGCTCCAAAAAGAGTCATGAATACTCCCCACTGATGTTTGGGTTGAGTTATTCCGAATGTGTATAAGATTGTCGGTTCCCTTTTCTTCAATCTATCTTCTTGGGATTTCAAAGTTAATGCTTTTTGGGTAAGAACTTGAATTATTTCAGCAGAGCAACAGAATGATGTCTAGTTCGAGCCGATATTCTACATTTTGTAAGACTGAAACTTCATAAGGAGGAATCGACAAATAGATTGAAGAACTTTCTATACGTCCAATGACTTCCCTTCATCTACCTTGTTGTAGACTTTGGAATAAAAAGTAGACTTTGGAATAAATAGTAAAAATTAGTGACTCACAAAAGTACCCTTTAATAGTTTCCTTAACCAAAAATATAATATGCCGATAGTAGAAAACATAAAGAGAATATTTTTTTTTCGTTAGAACCTTAGCTTAGCTTAGCCTACATAATTTACAAGGACTTATACGCCCGAACTAATTTTGTTTGCAATTTTTTTAGTGTAAATATTTCTTCTTTTTTTTGGCAAATCACAATAATTGATGACAAATAAAAGTATGTATTTTGCTTTTTACAAATAATTCATTATATTGCTTGCAAGTTCATTTTCATTCGATTCAAACAACCTTCTTTTGTGGAGTATATGGGTCCTTAAATATTGGTGGTAGGGTGTTGCAGGGTCTAGGGGCATATACTGTAACTTTTCCTACACACCAAGTGTTTACTTTACCTCCTCGTGGTAAACACCGGGTACTGGTTATACATATCTCTAAATATAACTTGCGAAACTTGTAAGCGCGGGTGAAAAACGGAGAAACAGAAGCACCTAATCAACGGCCCAACAAATTTGGAGGTTATGAGAGAGACACCAGCCTTGGATAATGACCCCCCTCTTATGGTAACCAGACCCGGAACGGCAACGGACTATGCATTGAGAGTTTGATTCTGGCCTCTCGCAGTATTACTGCGATCCAGGAAATACGATGGATAGGATCAGGGATAATGAAAAGGAAAAACTGCGACATTTATTACAGCTGTCATCAAATAATGCATATATTTGGATGCGGATTCGTCATGGGAAATCGGTTTAGATCGAAAGTCATGGATTTCAAGCCAATTAGTGATTGCCTGGCTGTAATCCGCATCAAGGCCTCACTACAAAACATCAGTATAATATGTGCACACGCCCCTACCGATGTTGCCGAGGACGACCTCCTGGATAGAGCCTACGGAGTCTGTCCAGAGTACGACGTCAAAATCGTACTCGGAGATTTCAATGCAAAAATCGGGAAGGAAGACATCTTTGGCGGATTAGTGGAAAGCACAGCTCCACGAAGTTACAACATAACGGCTTCGACTATCGACTTTGCAGCGATCGATAAGAAGCACTAGGTTTCCAAGACGAAAGATCTACACAGCAACCTGGCGATCTCGGATGGTCAAACCACCAACCAAATCGAACATGTGCTAATCGGCGCAAGGCACGCATCCAACATCTTGAACGTGCGCACTTTCCGAGGAGCAAATGTCGACTCTGACAATTTTCTGGTAGTGGCTAAGTTTAGAGCTCGACTATCAAACGACAAAAAAAAAACACGTGCGGCCCCAAGAAAAAAGTTCAACATCGGTTGCCTTGGCACTCCGGATAATGCCAGAGACTACAGTGAGCGCCTGAGTGAGCGACTCTCCGCCGTCCTCACAAATACCACAGATGTCAACACCTTGTGGAACCAATATCGCGAAATAATAAAAAATGTAGCCGAGACCACCATAGGTTACCAGCCACCCCCGAAAAAGAACCCGTGGTATAATGATGAATGCGCGTTATTGAGACGGAAAATGCACGTTTGCAGATGCTGCAACGGAAAACAAGAGCGACAAGAGAAGAGTACCGAACAAAAAGGAGAAATGAGAAAAAGACCCTGCGAAGGAAGAAAAGAACATCCGCAGTTTTCAGCTCAAATATCTAGAAGAGTCTCGGGCCAAGAACAACACCTGAAAAGGTCGAAGTGATTAGCTTCTGATTTCAGAACCGGGGCACAGGCAGTGTGCAAATGGGTAACAGCTCATTCGAGTTAATCCAAACATGTGCAGGGTTTAGGCAAGGAGATAGTGCGCAAGGCTGTTGTGAGCACGAAAAACACTATCTTCAACAAGTCCACCCAGCTCTAAGGCTATGAGGACGACATAGACATCATCGGTCGATCCAAGAGAGCTGTGCTTGAGGCCTTCACAGCGATTGAAGAACAGGCAAAACTCTTTGGTCTTGAAGTGAATGAGGACAAAACAAAGTACATGGTATCAACTAACAAAGCAACATCTGTCCGCTGCCAAGGACAAAACATCATTGTTGGTAGCAGCAATTTCAAAGTAGTTAAAGAGTTCCCCTACCTTGGAACAAACTTGACAAACGACACCTTAGTGGAGATCCGAGGAAGAATTACCCTAGCGAACTGCTGTTGCTTTGGTTTGGCAAAAGAACTTCCTCACTCGAAAGTCAAAGTGTCTGCTATACAAAACTTTGATTTTACCAGTCCTACTCTACGGCGCCGAATGCTGGACGATAAGTAAAAAAGGGGAATTGATACTGGGCACTTTCGAAAGAAAATTCTTCGACGGATTTTCGGTCCCGTATGCGACGATGGCGAATGGAGAAGAAGGTCCAACCGAGAACTGTATGAGCTGTACCAAGATGTGGATGTAGTCCAGAAGGCCAAGAAAAGACGAACGAATGGACGACAACGCTCCAGCCAAGCAAGTCTCCTCATCCCAGCCCCCAGGTTCGAGACAACAAGGAAGGCCGAACGTAACTACGGTACAAGGACCAAGTGACTGCGTATGCCAGGGCGCTTCGTTTCGGCGACTGGAGAGTGCATGCAGGGACCGTTCACGATGGAAGGCTGCAGTATCTCAGGGTGAGATCCTTCATGGATTGTGAGCCGGATAAGTAGTTAGAAATTGGCAAATACACTTTCCAATATTGCGCTTTAAATTGCATTTAACTTTTTTTTTATTTTGACATTAATGCAGTGCTGAAGGGTGGAGAGCGAAATTACTTACTTTTCATTTTATTGTTTAATTTCGTTATTATTATCAAGACGATATATCCACCTGAAGTTGGGACGAAATACGATTATGTGTTCCATTCCCGCACTCCCAACTTTATGCATTTAAATAATACTCATATTCACATTGTTGGCTTTGTCATTAAGAAACTTATAGACAGATGACAGCAACTAATACCGACAATCATTATTTTCAAAGTGTACTCCTACTCATGTGCCCGTCTACTTTAAAGAATTTGCCAATTTAATTGCACCCAAATTAGTCTGGTTGAAACAATAGAGAAGTTTCGTATTTGATATGCTCGTTGGACAAGGTAATAACCTGCAACTTGATTCTGGAAAACAAAATAACGACTAACTACTTGTTTTCATTAAATGTGCTTAGATTGTAGTTTGGAAATCATTTGCTGCTTGCAATAAATGTCTCGTTAAAGATTTTTCAAAATTATGTTATATCAATAGAGTAATAAGCTTCTGTTTACTTCTGAAATATTAAAATTTGATTTTTGATGAAGAGATTTTAGTTAATAATTGGTTTTATAGAAATAATATTAAGGTACTCTCACAGGGATTTGAATTCTGAATATTAACAGGAAGCAATTCCAAAAGCTTAAATGTAAACCCTTCAGATAAACTCCAGAAGTATAGAAATTTTCCACTTTGGAGAGATGACAAACGAAAATGTTGTAAGAAATCAAATCGTTCTTTTCCGGATGTTTCTAAGGCTTCCATCAAGATTCAAGAGATTTCTATTTTTCTCTTTGTAAACAGTTCTGGAGCTGTATCTATCCTGTATTACACACAAAATTTCATGGAAAAAATAATTTTTAGGTCTTAAAATTTTGCACGCTTTTCCAGAAATGTCTAAGCTTTCCATTTAAACCTTTCTATTTTTTCATTCGAAGAGCCAGTCTTACATATATTTTATTTTTCCAGTTTTTCGACATTTTCGTAAGGTCTTTCCCGGAACCATCCCTGAATAAAGCTGTATACCTATGACCTGTCTATCATAATGAAAGCTTCATAAATATTAGGAGTTTATACCGGGCATACAAACAAATATGTCAATGCATATATAAAAATGTATATACCTACGTAACGCATGTAAGTTTGTATGTACTTTGAAAACGGATTAAGAAAAAGCAGCGTTATAACTTAAAAGAAAGGAACTTTTAATTGAATTCGTAGAAAAGCGAAGTGGATTGAGAAAAAAGGAAGCAGGTTTCAAAATAGTGCATTTTACATTGACCCTCGACACATAGACGCATAGAAGGACATAGACAAATTCACTTAACTACTTACTTGTGGAATAACAGTTAGGAACTCGGTCCCTATCTAGCTGTCTCCAGTTTTGCATTCCGAGTTGATTGAGGTCCTCTTCACCTGTGCGCCACTCAACTGATCGCGGTTTTCTCTACTTCTACATTCCTCGGATAGTGTTGAAGGCTTTCGGGTGAGCATTGTCCATCCGCTCTAAATGACCGAGCCATCTGAGTATCTGCACCTTGACCTTTCTGACTAGGTCCACGTAGTTATACGAACCGTAAGGCTCGCTGTTGTATCTTCTCCTCCATTCCCCATCAATGCACACAGGTCCAAAAAAGAACTTTCCTTTCGAGACAGTCTAGGGGACATTCATCCGATTTTGTCAAGGTCCATGCTTCTGCACCATACAGCAGGACTGAGATGATTAAGGTATTTTACAGTTTTACCTTAGTTGATCGAGAGGAGGGCTTTTCCACTCAATTGCTTTCTTAGCCCAAAGAAACAGCGATTAGCAAGAGTTATTCTTAGTCTGATCTCGGCGGCTGGTGTTATTGCACGAGTTAATAGCGGAGCCTAGGTAGAAAAACTCCTCTACTATCTAATAGTTTGTACAGCGTTTCGTTTTGCCCTTATTTATCGCTAAACCCATTTTTGCCGCTTCTGTCTCAATTCTCACAAAGGCGCCATTGACATCACGCTGTGTTCTTCCCATTATATCAATATCATTGGCGTACACGAGAAGTTGGACAGACTTTTTGAAGATAGTGCCTCTGATGTTGCTGGAGAGATGCACTATCTTCTCAAGAACGATGTTAAAGAAATCGCATGACAGTGCATCGCCTTGTCTGAATCCTTTTGACGTCGATAGATTCCGTAAGCTCGTTGCCAACCTTGATGGAGCAGCGTGAGTTCTCCATCGTCATTTTGCACAAGCGAACGAGCTAGGCAGGGATGCCAAACTGACATAGCTTTATACAGTGTCTCTGTAGATGCTGTCATACGCGCTTAAATCGATAAAAGTGTGGGTATCGATGCACAAGTGAAATTTTGTCGATGTGAATTTCCTGGTCTGAAGCCTCACTGATAAGTACCAATCAAATTGTTGACGAAAGGCTTCAGACGTTCACATATTACGGCAGAGAGGATCTTGTAAGCGATGTAAAGTAGCCTGATTTCCCTGTGGTTCAAGCAGTTGAGAGGATCCAACTTCTTCAGGATCAAATTAAATAAAAAAAAATCGTTATTATATTAAAGATATTGGAATTACAACTCGGATTACAACCTTTCAGATAGTTTTTGATAGTTTTTCTCAAGGCAGAAATCTAAAGAACTTAATTTTTGACTAACCGTTTGGTACAAAAAATATTCGCTTTCAATGGCTGATAGATACCTACCTGTAGGTTGTCGAGGACAACTGTGAGAAATTTCGATTTGAAATTGTCTTGCAAGGCCTTCAGGAAACTTGTAACCCATTTCGATGAATAGACTTCGAACAGACCTCTCAACCGATGTATCATTCGATGAGTTTTGCGATTTTTTTTTTTTACTGTCCGAAATGTAAGAAAAGGGAGCCCGTGATATTTTTCGAAAATCATGAAGAAATCGATTTCGTTAGATTCGACATATTTTATTGTTTTCATTATCCTGAGCTTACTTTTGAAAGCCAAAGTCAATTCCCAGCTCAGCTTGCGGAGATATCTGCCTCATGCTATTCTTTTTTTGGGACTACAAAAATCTAAGGTCAAAAACCAAAATAAAAAATTTTGTTTGATCATTACTCGGTAACCAGACCTCGCAGATAGGCTACCCGGAAAATTGAGAGATCTGGCAATTTGAAATCGAATGGAATTATTTTTGGATTGGCTTTAACCCAATAACCGAGTGCTGAAAAGAAACTAAAGACAATAATTTGAAAGATAATCTACAAGGGCAATTTAATGGTGCATCTTCCAAAGCTTTCGATTTTAAATTCCATTGGCTACCTCAATAATGGTCAATACCGTTGCAGAGGCTTCAAATAAACATGAAATATTTACTATACAATTGAAAAAAAGCATATAAGGAAACAGTTATTAAGAAATTAGTTTTAAGGTTTTTAATAAACAGTTGTCAGACTTTCTGCAAAACCAATATATTTTAAATAGCGGGTTTTAACTCCTTAATACAGATGGTGCATGTTGGATTTTAATACAGCTACTGTGCTACTGTATTAAAATCTCAGTTCAAGACTTTTTTTAAGAGTAGATAAACAGTTCTATATGTTAGAAACAAAATAAATAAAATTCATTCTTTTATCGAATTTTAAATTTAATCAAAAGTATCAAATTTACATAACGAATAATCTTACAAAATAAATTTGTGAACATCACATTCACATTCTTCACATAACATAATTTAGAATTTGAAATTCTTATTTTTAAACATAAAAAATTCACTTTGAAAATACAAAAATTTAAAAAAGACATTTACACAATCATAAGGCAGCGAAAGTTAATTTGAGTATAAGGAAAAAGTAGATTTTTAATGAGATATTCTGGAACAAGAAACCTCTTTTCAGTCTTCACACATTCGAAGGAAACACATAACGAAGAAACAATACCACTTGCAGCGCCAGTACTAATTCCACACCGATTCCCACGACTCGAGCACCACTCCTCACATAATTGTCGACTATGTGAATTTTCCAGCCCATATTCGCATGCGTAAAACTATTGTAGTACACAACATCCGGCCATGTGATGTTCGGTGTGATTTCTAGAATACCCGGTTCTCCTTCTTGACACTCGAAAGTGAGAGATCGATTGAATTTCTTGAAAGTCAGGAAATTATCGTCGAGTCGACGATCGTAATTACGAGGATATTTGCCGATGCACAACGGTCCGGCTGCTGTGGGTTTCGGTCGACCTCGTCGTGTGAATTCAACTCCGGCCAGAACTCGTATTTCACTTTGCCTTGCTTCGGAAAGTCTGTCGAAACCTCCTCGAGGCTCATCGGTTATGACCATAGGATGGTAGAATTCGGGGGAATGTGGGTTATTGCCGCCTCTAACTTTGAATGAATAGGTGAGACCCCGTCGCAAATACAATTCAGGGATAAGGAATCCATTCAGATACCAGGCCATACCGTTGGACACATGTTTCGTGAGTCCTTCGTAGCCCTTCAAGCCACCTGCAGGTCCCAACATCGCATTGAATGTCCTCACCGATCTGTCGAAAATCTTGGCCTGTTCCCACACTTCGACATTTGTCTGTTCGCGTCTGGTGAAGCTGAAACAGTCGTTTACCGGTTCTGTTGTGTTGAAATGGATGACAACGTCAGTTTTGGGGTATAAATTGTGAAAAGCTGGCTCATAGTTCGAATCTAGGTGTCCGATGGCCCAAATAACATAATTCGGCCGATCCAAATAGATTTCCTTATCGCCAGGATCAGACGATATTAGTGTCCGGCGATAGGTGATTGTATTCACACCATCCACTCGGCTGTAGGTGTTAAGTTGAAAACTGTCCAATCCTCCCACGACATCATCTCGACAAACTCCCTTATTCTGACCCAGTACCTGAACGCACGGTGCCAGGGATGTTATATTATAATCAACAGCGTGCCCTCGAATGTCATCGATATAACCGATCACGACATCAGCGCCAATCATCTGGCTCGAAGAATCCGAGCCTGATTGTCCGAAAGACATATAATCATTTTCGCCGACCATTCCTGACAATTTAAAGGTGATCTGCGGTCCAAAGACCTCCCAGGCAATCTGCAAGTCCTTGTGAAGTTGCCTGCAGTTCGGCAGAGTGTCTACATACGGAATTACTTTCACCAAAGATGGCGGCACATTTAACTCATCATCGATCAGTGCCGAACCGTAATTTTCATTATCTTCGAGATCGAAAATACTTATCCAGTCGATTTCGAAAACTGTCATTTCTCCAGGCAATTCCAAAGTTATCGTCTCACCATTGTATTGCCTTATGGGGTCCAGGTACCCCATTTCATCTGGAATCTTATGACCCCGACTAGAAGGTTGAGCTCCAACGCCAGCCCAAAAGAATGTCTTCTTCCCATTGCCGTCATACGTCAAATTTGGTATTCGGATCGTTTTCGAATTCAAAATCTCGATCGGATCACTACTCACATTGTGATTCCTCCGCGAGAGGGCGGTAGCTTTCTGTGATCGAGGAGGTGCGAAATTTTCAGGAATATACACGTCCCCAAAATTATTCTGATTATTCAAATCGTAGATGGCCAACCATTTTATTTCGGTGATCTTCTTCTTGTCAGGCAGAGTGAGAGTGAACTCCTTGTTGTGATACCGATCGAGTATGTTCGTTCTTCCATACTGATCAGGCACTATAAAACCTTGCGGCCCTGGATTATTTGACGCTCCAGCCCAAAAGAATGTGTCAGCCCCATTGCCATCGTATGTGAAATCCGTCAAAAGGAAAGTGTATTCATTGACAGCATAGACCTCACCAGAAACTTGATGATGGTACGAATTAAATCTACCTACGTAATTTCCCTGCTCCGGACTACTTTCGTCCTTGGCAGCGTCTGACTGAATCGCATTAAAATGAATCACAGCAGTTGCAAGGAAAAACACAAAATAAAAGACTTGTGAAACTATATCCATAATAATGCAAAGTTTGACACGTCGCCGTTGTCGTTGTACGAATATGAATCAAATTGGTATTGACTCATCAAAGTGGTTGCACTGGAAAGACACTTTGTTCGAAATATTATGTCCAATTTCCCGTTAAATTGGCAAAGATAACTCAAAAGAAAACAATTGACTACAAACTTTTCCCAAATGCCATTCGGAAAGTTTCTTATTTTTGAAATCAACACAAGAGAGAGGATATGATTTTCTGATTTCGATTTAAACAACAACGTCCACTCTGATTTAACAATTGACTACTTTCAACTACAGACGAATTGGTAGAAGGTATAGTCTGAACTGTCCATTCTATTTGTTGCTTGGATTGTGGCCTGCGTTTTGGGCCATAGCCATATGTGAAACAGGTTTCTTTTTCTTTGGCTCACAGTATCTTTGTCCATGTCTTGGTCTTTGGAAACGCATGATGGAGAGCTTGAAGTTGAAGAAACCAGACAGAATATGCGATTGAACGAAGAATGGTACGTAAACAAAACTAGTGAGTGATCGAACCTAACGATGTTTTTCATACTTTTTCGCCAGTTTGTGGTCTTGGTACAAACTTCTAGTACTTTCAAGTTTTTACTTCAATTGTAACACAAAATATGTAGTGCAACTTAACTTAATTTGCAGACAGTTCAAGATGATTTCTCGGAATGGAGTTGTTGGTTTTGGTATAGTTAACTCAGTATAATGAGAACTATAAGGGCTGACCCCTTGACAAAATTTGGACAGAAAAAAGAAATCTTCCAAAACCAATCGAATGATAAAGCAAAAGTAAAGTCTACGCGATCTCTATTTGTCAAAATGTGTTACAAGTTTTTTGAAGGCCTGGTAGCCGAGATATTGGCAAAAATATAAATTATTCCCAAACAAGTTTCCGCAATTTCAATCGATATTTCTCACAATTTTCCTCAACAGCCGTTATATACATATCTAACTCTATCGGCCATTATAAAAGCGAATATTTTTTGTAGCTCTCGGTAATAGAGTTTTGTTTAAATAAAAAAAATAAACTTCTTTAGATTTCTGCCGTCGGTAAAAACAAACTATCTGGTTCCCGTGTTATGATCCCAATACCGTTAGATGAAAAAAACGTTTATCGGATAGGCTAGTTTTTAATAACCTGATATTTTTACAACCTGGAACCTGGTTGTCGTCCCCATTATTGGACCGACTGCACTAAAAGTGATTTTCTAGTATGTGAATAATAACAACCTTTTCTAGAGGTGCTTCCACTAATGGCTTTTTGGCTGGAGTTATAGCTATTTCACGGTTGCCAAGCCAATCATCAGACTCCTTTCATTAGTGGTATTGTCTATTTTTCATTGTTAATTGAAACAATTTCTATGTTCTTATCTTTGAATTTTGAACCTTATATCAGCTAGTTACCTTTAGTATTAAAAATATTGAATTTCTTAACATTTATTGTTGGTTCTCTGTTTTCGGTTAATTTAATATAATAACTAGAGTATCCTTCATTGTTAACCTGAACTTTTTGGAGTCGGCAAGGCATTAATTTCACCAATTTTTGGCATTTCTGCTGGAGTATGGAATACCATGAACTGCTTTCCACAGATGGTTTCCATTTGTGAAATATTACCCGCCTAACTTTCGCTTGAATTTATTCCACAATTTCTCCATGAGATTGAGACCCGCAGTGTGTTTTGGATCGTTGTCACTTTGAAAATGCCACTGGAGGGTCATGTTTTCCAGAGTATCCTTATATCCGTATATTTTTAATGAGAAATATAGGACCGACACCATACCAGGAAAAACATCCCACACCATATTATAGCCACCTCCATGCATGATTGTTTTTTGTGTATAGCAAGGATGATATTGTCTTCCCTTTGGGTGTTTACATTACGCCCGGAATCAGAAGAAAACATATTTAGTCTCGTCGCTGCACAGGATATTACGCCATTTTTTTTACTCCTTCAGGTCCATTTCAATTTGCGTATCGAAGAGCAAATTCTTTTCGTGCCCTTATGCTGTCAGCTCTAAGTACTGGCTACTCTGCCTGGGAGATTAAAAGCCTTCTTCAGATAGTTCGTGCACTGACTGCGTTCTCAATTTTTGCGCCTATAGTCCTGGATGACATGAAAATATTCGACTTGGCTATAATTAGTAGACTTCGGTCTGTGGTAGGTGATATTTTTTCGGTCTGCCTGTATTTCCACGGAATATTCTCAGCTTCAGAGCATTTGTTATCACATTCGTCCAAGGTCATCGCGATAAATTTGTACGTTTTGTCTTGACGGCGTAGGTGTTTGACAAGTATAAGAAAAGAAACAATTGTTTTCAGTTCTTAATATTATTAAAAACAACCTTCCATGTGTTTTAATACCGTTATAAATTAATTAAAAAAGAAATTTGAATTTTATTTGGAGCACAGCTATTTTTATGAACAACTTAAACCACTTACGCTCCAACATTTTTCGCAACGCAAAAAAAATTAAACGCTGACCATTGCGTTACTTGATGCCAACCTTTATGCATTCTTTTATAACAAAAACTTGTTTTTGTATTAGTTTCAATCAAAACAATCGCTATTTAGCAACAAGTTGACGGTGGCCATCAAAAATTTCTTCACGCCTAATTTTTTGACCTGCTTTGTATGTATTTCTCCAAGAGTGAGCAATGTGTCGCTAAGCCTCTAGGTACTAAGCGCTGTCGAATTTCAACAGAATAACATTTTTAATTTACAAAAGAAGAGAAGAAGACAGCCCTGATCTTACAAATCTACTTTAACAATCCATTGTAGCTTCAGCTCAACCAACGAAGACATGACCAAAACAAAGATTTATTGAACGAAGCTCACAGCTCACATCTCAGAACTCGGATTAGTTTGTTTCGTACATAAACGAAAAAGACACAAGAAACAGAATAACAATTTTAAGCCATCAAAACAAGCTGAAGTCAAAGCAAAGAAAAAGAAGATATGGTTGAAATTCACAAACATGTTTCGCTTTCAGATACTTTAAGCCTTGGATTCGTTCGACAACCGTTGTTTAATTTTACTTTTTTACTTTGCACTTTCGTTCGTTCTTCAGCGTTTAATGAATTGAATGACCAGCCAGCATTGAAATTGAACAACGTGTGCGTGAACTCCTACGCCACCATGCTAGAAAAAAAAGTGAAAGCCAATAATTCCTGCTCGAATGTTTGAATACATTTTGTGTTCAATGTAACTGCTTTTAGAAAGATTATATTGATTTATTGATATTTTGCGTTTGTATACATAAATATGCATACATACATACATAAGCACTTGAAATCATTGTCTTGTGAATAGAATTGATGAAAGGTAGGCATTTAACCGAGAATTTGGACAATGAACAAGAATATTTGAACAAATGTATTTCCGTTTGAATGTGATCAAGAGCAGGTAGATGGTGGGTTAAGACCGACTTGTGTGAATAAAGCTTCTTACAGTAAATGTTTCGAAAAACTGATTCTCTACTTCGCCGTTCGAAATCGGAACAAATCAATAGGTCAATATACAAAAGGAATAAATTCAAAAGTGCTCCTGGATGATGCCGACTCTCCTTTTGTTCTTATAAACTGTTGATTAAATTATTGTTTTCAAAAATTCTGAAAAAAAATCGTTCCGATTTCCGTCTGTTTCCGTCTGCCTGTTGTGCTGTGATGACTGTAAGGAGCCTGTTAGAGCGATCATTGAAATCCATTAGGAAAAAGTGAAACATGAGATATTCTGATGAGTGTTTAGAGCAAATAGGAACATTTTCCTGTTTGAAACGCAGTCGAATATATTTTCCTGACTGGAATTGTACAAAACTAAAATACAAATCATTGGAATTGCACAAAATTGAAACATTATAACGTTTCGTTCCATTTTTTGGCTGAATACAATTAGCTGTTCTGGAAAATGAATTTAGAACCAGATAATGAACCCTTCTTATCTACATCCCTACTTACAACTTCAAAGGCTTAGAATCGTGGAGTATCGATTTATTGTACCTGCATTTCCTGTAATAGTGTTATCCTTATGATAAACAATAACGTGATCTGCTTACACAGAAACCATAAAATATCATTCCAAATTCAAAACGTTAATTCAAATAATTTATACCTACTTTGTGTGTATGCGCAAGTAATAATTCCTGCACTTACACCATCATCCTACAAAACAATAATAATAGTTTAAAATGCAATTTCATTCCACGTCATAAATTGCAATGCATTTTCCTAT
Source organism: Sphaerophoria rueppellii (assembly GCA_920937365.1). Lineage (NCBI taxonomy): Eukaryota > Metazoa > Arthropoda > Insecta > Diptera > Syrphidae > Sphaerophoria > Sphaerophoria rueppellii. The sequence continues at coordinate 12,262,630 of CAKKXW010000002.1, read as the reverse complement.
AACAACTTACTAACGAGACTTCTTTCCTGCATTTGTTTCTGTGCCAAAAGGTCTTAAGAAGCGGTTCATTGGCAGATGGTCATATCGGAATAAATAAAAGAAAAAAGAAAAAAAAAACAAGAAAATACTTAAAGAAATCCCGCTCATAAAAACCGCGGCACCAAATCCTTATAATACTTCAACAGACACAATGGAGTCGTCCTTGGCGTCTTCTCTCTAAACTCTACACAAATATACTCATAGACGTACATTTTAAAAATTTAGCAATAAAACCGCCAAACACAACTGAGGAAATTCAGAATAAGATTCCGAAAGAGAAGACAAAGAATACGAATGAACATAAAAACGCACAGGTAAGACATGTCCTTTCTCAAAGGAAGAAAACGTTTGTTCTTTGTTTCTTCGTATAGCCAGCAGCCAGCCAACGTGCTGTAAATCCAAATCAAGGATACGTTTATCCTTCTTATACCATAGGTACCGTTGCAAATGAATAGGATATGGATATAGGGATATAGGTACATGTTGAGTTTTTATAGAGTTCCAGTTTAGCTTTAAAATTGGTTCGACCTTAGAATAGAATTTATGGGTTCAGGTAAAGACACTCAGAATGCATGGCAATACTTTTATAAGGATATCCTTTTGTGGACGGACAAACATATCTTAAACTGTGGCAGCAGCACTGTGCACCTTTTAAAACTGGGATGGGGCCTCAAGGAACATCGTCGTTGTGCTTGTGGTCGCTGTTGATGAAAAACAAGGGACTCTTTCAGAAACTTAAATATAATCCCAGATGAAGAGAAAGAAAAAAGCAAGACCAGAGGTCCTGCTCCTGCAAGACACATCAGGAGCAAATTCTATCCTAAGTCAATGTTTTGTTTCTTTTTTTGATTTTTTCTCTGTAACTTCCTCTGTGGACAGGAATTCCCAGTTTGGCTGGTGCTTGACATAATGTCATTGTACATTTAAATGGATTGTGTTCTAAGAAATACCTGGGCAGGACACACAAAAACTCCTTACAATTCGAGGAGCAACATTATATGGCTTCTTTGTTATAAAAATAAGGACTCTAGAAATGATTCGTGTTTCCTTTGAGATTTGCTTGATTCCATTGTCCGGACACTGGACGAGTTGTGCAGAAGCAGAAGTAGAAAAGTGGACGTTTAAGGACGCTTGATGTGTGCAAGGCACACCTTTGAGATTATATTCATAGCAAATCACATTGACTCAGAGGAACTTTTTTTTGTTGTTAAATATCAAAATTGCGCGTCGCCAGAGGACACCAGGACAGAAAAAAAGGTGCGTTTCAAAAAATATGTATCACAATGTCACATCATGAATGGGTTGTAACACTTTGTGACAAAAAAGAGAAAGATAAAAAAGATGGGTTGATGGGGTTCAGCTGTTGGATGGAACGCCCCCGGACAACAGATGTCACGTACTTAAAGAATCTAGGACGTAAAATTATTGCCTTAACGACAATTGCTGTAAAGGTATTTGGACACTTTAATTGCACAGTTTTGGCTTGGGATGAGATTCGGATTTAAATTACGTTGATATCAGATAGCTGGAGGGTGTGTTTATGATTTGTTTGCATAATGCATCAAAGGGTAAGGGATGGCATTACTTCCAGGATGCAATAGGAATATGATTGAAAGCTTCATCTGCTAAAAGCAACCTGATCATTAAACACACCTTTCGAATATCAAGTTTCTGTAATGGAAGTGTAAATACAATAAAGCAGATGTTTCATTGTTTTTTTCCTGTTTTTGCAAAATGAAAATAAAACGTGTTGTACTGGTGAGTGGGACCCTCTGTTCAACTTTTGATTTCTTCATCCTCAGCGGAGGTTGAGCTGTCTTGTTTGAGAATTTCCTTAGCTTTCTGCACTTCACAAAATGTTACAGGGGACTAACACCCTGCTATCTGCAAATCTGCAGTCAAAAAATCTAATTTGTACACCAAATATCTTCACTTTTTGCCATGACTTTCGTTGACTTCAATCTTCAATATCGTCAAGTCAGCGGTTCTCCGTTAAAAATGTTGAATAAGACATTCTCATTGGTCCGTTTCTAAGCTTTATTCTGAATCTAAACCATTTTAGAATAATGCATTGTACTTACTTACTTATGGTCTATGGTGGCGCTACAGTCTAGGTCGGACCAGGGCCTCACCCAACAAACTTCTCCAGCCAGCTCGGTCCCTGGCTAGCTGTCTCCAGTTTCGCACGCCAAGTTGGTTCAGGTCCTCTACCACCTGTGTGCTCCACCGGAGTCGCGGTCTTCCTCTTCTGCGACGTCCTTCCGGGTTGGATTCGAAGACTCTACGAGCCGGAGCATTATTCTCCATTCGCTCAACATGACCCAACCATCTAAGTCGTTGGACCTTTACTAGGTCAATGTTGCTGTACAGCTCGTACAGTTCTTGATTGAATCTTCATCTCCATTCTCCATTTCATTAATCCCGTCCGTACCCGAGGCTTGTTGGTGGTTCGGAACTATAGTTTCTTTATGTGGCCGGGCAGTCACTCTGACGCACGACCCCCAACCTGGAGGGCCAGGTCTTTAGTTTAACTCTAAGACGAAGAGCCGGCCAAACCGCTCCTTACAGGCCTGGGCTGCGAATATGTCGTAGTAGCCCTATAAGGTGTTCACTAAGTAGTTCATCCTGACTGGAACTGTAGATGCCACCGTTGATTCCATCTTGGGAGTTCTTCCGCTGCCGCCTGTTGAAAAGGACCGCCAACAACTTCCCACTGGGGTTGGAACCCTATCTTCGGTTGAAGGTACTGGGCACCCGATGTTCACCACGGGGAGGTGGAGAGTAGGAGTTGATAGACAGAGGTTTTAGTGGACGCTTGTGTCCACTTAAATGCACGTGTCTACCCTTCGAACATTGTAACACAAAAAATAAATTCCATCAAAATCGGTTGTGCTGTTTAGCAGCCGTTTCATTGCTAAACTTTGGTCTAATACCTCTTAGCAAGTAAAGATAACGACTGAGGGGTCTACTTTTAGTGAACTGTAAATCTTGCCTTTGTTTGAATATTTAAAAATGTTTTAAGACTAACAAGACTCCTAGTCCTTAGGTCCTAGGTCCTTTTGTCGTTATTGTAAGACGGGCATAAACCAATATATTTATAAAGGAATGCATGTGAGCCAATGAAATAAATTAAACGAAATTGCGATTTTTTTTCATATTTTATTTTCGGTTTTATTTATTCATATTTTCAAACAAATAAACTATAGTTTAGCTGCTATTCGCAGCGCCAGCTGTAATTTAAACGACGAACAATAGAGTAACCGCTTATCCAACTTGTTTAGTGCTTTTCCAGTAGGCATGCAGACGAACTTTTGTTGTATCTTACCTGTTAGTGCCAAAAAACAATTAAGGAAAAAGGATACATTTTCAAGGCTTTATATTTATCGTACCACCCAAACTGTTAGTGGATTTCAGTAATAGGTACCTAGTAAGTATGCATATGAGTTCTTAAAATCTTTAAAAAAAAAACATAAAGTGATGCTTTCGTTTAAGAATTTGAAGAAAACAAAATATGTATGTACATTAATATAATCTCAAAACAGATATAAAATTGAGAAGTAAAGATCGAAGCTTATAATTTCTCATTAAGTTGCCTCATATTCCATATCATTCCCGCAAGCTTTCAATTAAAGATAAAACTCAAATCTTCGAACTGCGACTCACATTCCGAGATTAAACTCAATCACTGGGTTATAATTGAAGAACAGAGCTTCTTTTTTATACAGATTTGAATTTTGAGTGCAACTGTTACTTTCAATTGTAGTTGTTGAGCTTAACTTGGATGTATATGTGGGTGTACGTCTGTTTCTTTATGATTACTTTTCAGTTTGCTTGTCATATTTAAGTTTTTGACAGTTGACATTTCTGCCGATATCAGCGCCGCCACGCACCCAAGAATGAAGGCAAGCAGAATCAAGTCATTGGTTTATTGTACGAGTGCAAAGTATGTACTTCTTTCTTTTCAATGTTTGTCGATCAGCTGGTACACGTTAGTACAAAAGTTATTAATTATTCTTAGATGAAATAATGTAGGCGAATAAATATTCAAATCAGTTTACAATGATTTCTTATGCAAGCCATACCCACATTCTACGTCGCCGTCAGATTAAGACGAACGTAAAGTTGGCGATAAGCATTGTGAATGTTAATTAGATAAAATAATTCTCATTACGAGTCTCACAATAGTAGCAGAATAGCTTTGAATCTATTTCAAGCATGGAAACTGGTTTTTTGTTTTCCTACTCCCTTTTTCGCACGTAAATATTGGTTGGTAAGGAAAATAAGTAACTAGAGCATGTCGAGTACCTATGTATATGTCTATAGATATGAATGTACACACTTAATCTAGGTTTTGTTACTATTGTTTTAAGTTTAAGAGCAGACACTGACTTAATGTTGAGACAAATATATACATAAATGTGGGAACAAAGCACTTCCTACTGATTGGCGATCAGAAGTGGGTTTCCCATCCGTTCTTTTCACCTTTAAAGGTTAAGTAATTTCTGATAAAATTTAATGATTGGAGATTAGAAGACTTGATTCTATTTTAATTCGGTTGGCTATAAATTTATATTTGATATTCGTTTTTATGCCTTTTTGAAACTAGATTAAATTATTTAAGAACTCCAGGGCGGTTTTAAACTTTGAATTCTAACGGTCAAATCGATTTCATTTCAGTATTTAAGACAGTTAATAGAGCAATAACTGTTTTGACAAATTTTACCAACGATCTTTTTGGAACGCAAACAATTTGAAAGGAATCCGAAGTCGAAGTCGCAGCCGTAGTTTTTTTTTTTTTTTCTCATGAATCATGCAAAACATATTTTTAATCAAATTAAAGGGAAACCACTGATAAGAGAATTTGTAATTAGTTTCTTTTCGGGCAACACATGTATACATATTATTTAATGTTATATCCATGTTCGTCATAACTAATGATTACGAACTATGGGTTTATCTTCATCCTCCTGTTCGGAGCGCAACTTTACAAACAAAAATTCAAACAGTAGCCTTATCCGATGTTTCCAAGCGAAGTAGATTAAGAATAAATCTTGACATTTCCTGGGATTCGGGGTACATAATAGTAGATCAAAACATAGAATAATGCTACATTTTATTCAACCCTAAATCTCGGTAAGGTCGAGATTTGTTCTTAATCTAGAGGGTTTTTTCAATAGGGACGCTACAAAAGTAGACCGATAGGGACAGCAAACGACGCCATATTTTCACCGCTCTCTTGATATTTCAGTAAGGTTTGCCATTTCATCATGGAAAGGTATACGATCCAACATCGAGTCAAAATTATTAAAATTAACTACCGAAACTCGGAGTCAGTGGTCAACACTTTAAGAGCGCTACGTACAATTTATGGTCGTCATAATCGTTCTGCCAGATCAACAATTGAGCGTCTAGTGGAAAAATTTGAATCCACAGGCTCAGTACAAAATGTTCCTGTACCAGTGGGACAAAGAAGTGCCCGTAGTGTCGAGAATATTGCTGCCGCTAGCGTATCAATTGCGGAAGATCCAAATCAGTCTCTCACACGTCGTTCTCAAGCGTTGGGCATCTCTCTGACGTCGTTGTGGCGAATTTCGCGAAAAGATCTTGGCCTACATCCTTACAAGATCAAATTGACGCAAGAACTGAAGCCGCTTGATCACCAGAAGCGTCGTATGTTTGTGAATTGGGCTGAGCAACAACTTGAAAATGATCCGGATTTTCATCGAAAAACCATCTTCAGCGATGAGGCTCATTTCTAGCTGGATGGCTTCGTCAATAAGCAAAATATGCGTTATTGGTCAGGCAACAATCCACATGTGCTTCACGAGGCACCATTACATCCCGAAAAAATCACTGTTTGGTGCGGTTTACATGCTGGTGGTGTCATTGGGCCGTAATTCTTCCGTGATGATCAATACCGGTACGTTACTGTGAATGGGAATCGCTACCGCTCAATGCTAACCGATTATTTTTGGAATGAATTGGATGATATGGACTTGGACAATATGTGGTTTCAACAGGACGGTGCCACATGTCACACAGCGAGCCAAACAATCGAATTATTGAGAAAGAAGTTCGATGTGCGCATTATCTCCAGAAATGGACCTGTGAATTGGCCGCCTCGTCCTACGGCAGATTTATGCTTGAAAACCGTCGAAAATTGGGTTCGGCGTCTGGACTTCTGCAAGCGTGGCCATGCAAAAGAAATCGAGTTCCGTTCATAATGGCATCAAATGTACTTCCACAGGAATTTCATTGATTTGTTTTATTTAAGAAAACTTTTGTAGCGTCCCTATTGAAAAACCCTCTTCCGCTTAATCTGGTGATAGGGGTCAGTAGAAACAGAATATATTAAAGGTTAATATTTGGAGGGAAAATAACTAATACTTGACATTATTTGACTAGAGCCGATTTTTCAATCGCCAGATAAACAAGCAGATAGTGTTTATTTGACAGATAACGAAATATTCGACCGATGAATAATCAGATAAGTTTATTTGACAGTTTGTTGGGCTGTTAATCTTTATTTTTTCGTATTTCCTTCTATGGGTAAGTACTAAGTACGTTTGGCTCTTGAAGAGCCAAGGCCTAAGTGGCTTACAATCATCAACAATTCTCTGGGTGCGAGTGAAGACTTAAGGCCGATTCCGAACGTCAGAGTTAAGAAGCATTTTTTTAATGACAGATTCATACTCTTGGAAGTTTTGACAGTTCTTCGCAAGAGGCAATACCCGTCTTCATAATAGGTTCTGCTTCATAATAGGTTCTGGGTGAATTTGATTTGCATAGACGTGAATTTAAAGTAAAACGACTGCAAAAAGGACAACCTTAACACTAACAGTTAACATTATTGTTCCAGCAAATTTTGTAGTTTTTCAAAGAGCAGATTTCTATATTGAGTGATGATTTTGGACATTACTGTGAAGCTCTTCTGAAGAAGGCAATAACTCTTTTCGAAACGTCGGGACAAGTAAAAGATAAGATAAGATCAAGAGCCAAATTTGGTCAATACAAAACATCTTCCCATAAAAGCTCTTTTGGGTAATTATCTGAAGACAGCGATGGTCATGTCATTTCTTCAAGAATTTTCTCTTCTTTTTGCTTCAAATGATCTCGGCAAAGTTTTGAAGGGGAACAAAGCTTTCACCGATTAATCAGAGCCCAGATACCAAAACGTAGTCCTCTAACTTTGTTTTAAAGATCTCCTTATCAATTCTTGCGATCACGCGTGTCAAATCTCACTCCATTATAAGAGTAACATCCCCAGACGATTACCATACCTCCTTTAATTTTTACAGTTGACACCATACATTCTCGTAGTACCTTTCTTACGTTCAAAGCTGCATCTAAAGTAAATTCTGCAATTTGTGCCAAACACCTCAAACTTGGACTCATCGCTCCAAAACACTCTGGGGCCTGATTATGGGATTCGCGGCGGATCGTTTTGCTAGCGAGTTTGACATTTTTCAATTATTACTTTCGCTTTCGCCTTCTTCGTTTTCAATTCGACCAATTAACGAATTCGAAATGTCATAATGTTTGCTGACGAGTTGAAATCGACAGCTTTTCCTTGGGATTCATAGTTGAAAGAGTGTTTGCTCATCATCACTGGAATATTGGAAGAAATAGTCAAAGCAAAAGTATCAAATCACAAGAATATTGGAAGAAATTAATAATGAAACACGCCGCGAGTCGAATTGAAAACGATCCACCGCGAATCTAATCAGGCCCCTGTTGAAATCGTCATCTGTCTATTCCTGATGGTTTTGTGGTTGTTTCCTTAGCTTTACCCATTTTAACTCAAGAACTGTAAAATCTCAAATAAGTTTAAATTAGATCAAACCGAGGATTATAAACAAAATCCTGAAAATGTGCACATTTTTTACCCTTGCATATTACCCAAGTCATGGGAAATCTTAACGGACGCCATACAAATAAAGCAACTCTTTAAAGGTGGTCTCAAAATGTTGACCGCTAGTGTAACTATTTCCTTTTTACCATGTATAGCGGAAGCCAAAGGTATCCATGTTTGAGGAAAAATTATTTCACGCAAACGGTTGTTATGATTTAACTGAAGTTGCCTAAAGATTGTAAGAGGGTTGTGTTCCACGCAATTATTCTAAGAATTCTAAGATTTTTCGAACTTTCAATCAATGCATGCGCAGAAATTTGGAAATCGATTTCAAGAAAATGTCGATGATCAATTAAAAAATCGATATTTTCTTGCAGCGCAAAAAACATGTAGGTATGCATAGAAAAATGAGCTAGTATACTTCAGACATGTTTATTGATTTTTTGCCATTCTGAGATTTTGCTTGCATTTAAAATAATTAAGTATAAGTTTGTATACTTGGGTAAATCTTCGTTTTCATTATTTCATACTGGTTTCTTTTATTTAAAAAATTTCGAATGTTCAAGTTTTTTTCAGTCTTTATATTAATGTTTACTATAGAAGTGGGTACACAATAACAACAATTTGAAAACTCTAGGAAAAGGACATTGTGAGATTTTGACGATTCGGCGCAATATGAGCGCATGACTCTATTTCAATTATGGCAGGACAAATCTGTGCAAAGCTTAAGGGAATGGCTTCACTGTATTTGCAAGACATCGTTACTAAGTAGAATTCTAAGGTCATGCACCTACCGGTTATTGTTATGGGAGGGCACAATAATTGTATTTTCATTTTTCACTTCACTGCCAGATTTAGCAATTCAATTTGGATTCAATCCATTGAGAATCTTAAGCACGCCCCATGCTAGGGTATGGTGCCCTTCAACGGATGAAGCAAAGTTGTTTGATGGACAAAGGTCTCAAATCTCAGATAGTGCTAAATTAAAAATTGTTCTTGTTCATAAGTCAAAATGCCTATTTTCATCTCTCAAATGTCAAAAAAATTACTTACACCTCATTTGAGATCTGTCTTTTTGCATCGTAATCAATTTGTAAACTTTCATATTTGGTAAAGAATCATTTACCCCACACAATTCTCAAATAGAAAAATATCAACAACAAAATAAAAAAAAAAGGTTTTATTAAATTTTATTTTTTGCTTCACGAATTTTATCTAATTAAATTGGATTTAGTCAAAAATGTTAACGATCAAAATTATGTAATTTTGATATAAGTATGTACGTAAATCATCGAGCTACCTTTTACGAAGGACTATGGCCTATGGAGCTCTTTCCCTAAAAAAAGTAAGTTGAATGAAGTAGCAAGGTATTGGTATTATAAATATCACAGTAATTTTAATATCAAAAATATCACAGCTATGACGTTACAATTATTTCTGCACTTATTCTAACTTTTCCACATCGAATGGCACTGATTTGAAAAAAAAAAAAAAAACATATGACAAGGAGAGAAAAGTTTTAGTTTTGTGAAGAATACTGAGAAAGCATTTCCATGACAATGAACAAAATTCTAATCCGTTATAGCACAAAAATATGTAGTTTAGTTGAAGCTTAATGTTTTCGACGTTGAATACATTTTAAGTTTTAAATAAATATATGAGTCAAAGTAATTCAAAGAGGCCTCCGAACAAAAGTTTGAAGCAACGGTTTTGAAAATATGTTTAGCACTTGGGCAACCCTTATACAAATATTGAATAGTCACCGTTATTCGGTGGAATAGAAAGTGTCCATTCATTCCATTTGACAATCAAAATCAAAATAGGTCCGTTCTTTTATGTTGTTTTCCATTTGTCGTCCAGAAGCATTCGGAAGAGTCCAGAAGTCTTCTGAAACCGTTCTGAAACCGAAGAAACGTCAAAAAAAGACCAATGGAACACGACATTACTTTTTCGGTAGTTTTTGTAAAAACTGTCAAAAATCGAGGAGTGGGGATGAAATTTTGTGAGAAAGTAAAGTAAAAGAACGCTTGACAGCCTTAATCTCCCAAATGCACAAAATTATGTCAAACGTCAACAAAATTCTAAGTATGTACTTCTTATGGTTTGACAGAACTTACAAAAACTGCCACAAGTTGCTAAAATCGGCAGATAGGGGAAATAGTTGTCTCCTTAAAACGGAAAAGTGGGAGAATATGTCAGTTTTCGGCAGTTTTAGGGAGTAAAAGATCAAACCAAAATATATGTAATTTTGAAACTTATGAGACAGAGTCAAGTTACGTTTCTTAAAAACTTTAAAAAGAGTGAAGTTATTTAAAATTTGTTACGACTTCATCGGACAAATTAACACAAGTTTTATGCAAAAATAGCAAAACTCTAGGAATTCTAATCGGTTCCTTTGATAGTGCTGTGTGTATCAGATATAAATTAATTGTAATGAAATTTTAATTTACGTTTTGAAGTGTTAAGTTTGTTCATATCAAGATAGCAAGTAATTATCAATCAGCCTTGTCGAAGTGATCGATCGGAGAGGAATTATCGATAACAATGACAAATAATTCGGAATTTTTCGAAAACTTTTATCGATATTTTGTTAGGCAGTGTGCGAATCGGATGAATTGTGGTTAAAAATGGATGAATTTTTAACCACTACTGTCATATTTTAATCTGCTCTGCAGCTACAGCTAGTCTAATTTTTAACACATTTTATTTAATGCGAAATGTCAAAATTTAACCAAACGTCAAGTTAAAAATTCATCCATTTTTAACCACAATTCATCCAATTCGCACACGGCCTAAAGAAAAAAGAATTGTCTTCATGTAAAACTAATAAACGAAGTAAATTCCAGTAATTTTTTTTTTTTGGAGGCCTCTTGAATTTTTTTTTTTTTTTGGAAAACAAACAAATGAAATTTACGCGAATTATTTCTGAAGGATCAAACGATTTTCTCTGACATTTAAATTCAGTAGCATTTTGAATTTGAAACAGCCAATAGGGAAAAAAAAGAAATAAAGTATTGAAATGTATAAAAAAAACAAAGAAAGGAGTGCTATTAAAGACCACTGTTTGTTATTGCCATACTAAGTGCATTCATGCAACGTTGCAAGTTTTAGTTCTATACAAATAAGTTGCTTGCATGATGAAGAATATCCCTCAGCAGGAATAAGTTTGATGGGAAAATTAGTACAAAAATACAAACAATGAGATATGAAGAAAAACACATAAAGACAATCACAGAAAGCTCTTCTATTTCTCTGCAGTTTTTTTATTGAATTATTTTTCGTTCTTCTAGTTCGACAACATGCGCGAAATGTGACAAATTTGAATTTCAGTCAGTTCAGGTTTCTCAGATCTATGAAATTGATAAGTAAAACAGATGCATTTTAACATCTTATCGAAAGGATAAAGTTTGCAAAGGTCTCCGATGAAATATGTCTTCAGCTTGAACGGTTTAATAGGCTGCTACTAAAGTCTTGAGATCATCATCAAATTCGATCTGTCCGATGAAGTTTTTGCTGTGATCTTCTCCATAACTAACGACCGGTCACGGCACAGAAAATACTCAGGAACAGCGCAACTGATCTGTGCGCGAAGAAATGTTGGTGGATATTGTTGGCTTTTAAAGCTTAAGGACTTATACAATCGATAAGTGTGTGTTGTTTCTCTATGCATCTTCCACAATTCTTTTAAGACGTCATCAAACATTCTTTTAGCAACAGTATTGAATGAATGACAGTGCTGAAGTTGCCTCAAGATGGCTCAAGGTCGGAGTATGTCGCAAGATCAGTTCACTCACCGTCAATTTCTTGTGGAAAAACAAGCGAGCTCGTTAGGTTCAAACCACGGACCTGATTGTGGGATTCGCAGCTGATCGTTTTTAATTCGACCTTTCGAATTCGACTAACGTCGTGTTTCCATACGGAGCAAAAATATTTCTTCCAATATTCCTGTGATTTGATACTTTTGCTTTGGGTATTTCTTCCAATACTCCAGTGATTTGAATAAATACTCTTTCAACTGTGAATCTGCCAAAAAAAAAGCTGTCGGATCTCAACTCGCCAGCAAACATTATGACATTCAAATCGAAGAAGGCGAAAGCGTAAGCAATAATTGAAAAATGTGAAACACGCTAGGAAAACGAACCGCCGCGAATCCCATAATCAGGCGCCAGTATGGTTATCCGGAATCTTGCTTTTTCTTTGCCATCATTCCAAGCCGGATGATCGAAACACAATATAAATGTGGTCGATCGGATCACGGATAGTCCTCGAATGACGAAATGAACGATGACAATGTCATTTTTTGAAAGTATAATGTATTCAGGCATTTTGTTATATCTCAAAACTTACGCAGCAGCCTACGTATTGTGAATGATAATTCGGAGAACTCGTACAATTAGGATTCATATTGATCGACGATTATCGATTTGTTGTTGGAGGATTATCCAATTGTTCGATACTGGAAGTCGAAATCCATTTACGATCTTAGTCTTCTGATCCTTTTGAATCGTATCCGAATTCTGCCTTCCAAATTGAACACACACAATGAGTCGCCATTCTCCCGCGGACTACCGTCGATATGCGCCAAAATCTCACCTTAGCTCGCACGCATTTCGAGATCTGAGAAACTAGAAACATGAACTGACTAAAAGCAAATAAGATTTAAAAAAGCGTTATTAGATCTTCGAATAATAATAATAATAATCTAATCTATCAGTCTTGAAACACACACATATTCATATAGGAAGATCCGATATCACCTTAACAGTGCACCATAAAAATAATACAGCCGTCCATAGATCGTGAGATTATTTTTTTTACATCACAAACATTCTTGAAATCACAGTTATTGCTATCAATTCTACGATTCGTTCGAGAAAAAAATAATATTTAAATAAATTCGTGTTAATTTCTATTCCTAAACAAAAAAAAGGAAGAAAACAATGTTGACAGTTTACCCTACGATGCAGTTTTGACTACCCCTAATTATTCTTTCAAAAACAAGTAGTAAAAAATAAATTATATAAGAACCCGCAAAAATGTAGAAGCATCTAAACAAAAAAAATAATACACATACACAAGTTCTCAGTTCTATTTCCTGAGTTCGTGTTAAGACAAAAATAAAATAAAAATAAAATAAAATTAATAAACATACTCGTACCGTCTATGTTCATCTAAGTTAAAGCCAATTTACCAAAGGAATTTTTGTTTCTCTTTTTTCTTTGTTCAAACCAAGAAAGAAACAGAAACTCCCAACTTTTTGCACAATACATTTAAATATAGATAAAAAAGGTTCTTTTGTTTAATTTTAAAAAAAATAAATAAATCTACCAACTACAATTTTAAATATATTTATTAATTAATTAATGCCAAATATTTACATTAAATATATTAAAAATATTCATAACTACTGGATAATAATTATTTCATCAATTTTTCTTTTTTTGTTTCGTGTTACCCAAACAGATATAATGTTTATATATAAGCAGAGATAAATTCAAAATGTTAATTTAAAATTAAATAAAAAAAAAAAAATAATACAGTATTTAACACAAATTTCGTATTTTTTGTTTTGTTTCAACTACAATTAAATTCAGAGAAAATTTTAGATACTGTTTATAGGTTTTTTGTTTGTTTTTAAGAATATATATATATATATAATTAATTATATATGCAATAACACGTGGGACAAAGTTTATGCCTTTAACTGTTTCAAATTGAAAGAGAAATGAATGTATATGTAGGTAGGTATATATGGAGATACTGTGTGGGTGTATAAATGTTGGTAGTATGTGTTAAATGCTTGTTAATAATAATTTAAGAAAAGGTATTGTCCTTAATCCATACACATTACATATATATATAATTATAAATGTCATGATGATTATATATTATTGTTCTTACTCTCTAAAAAAAAAACAATCTAGGATAAGTAACGGAAATTCATTAATTTTAAATAGTATTATAATTATTATAGGTACTTTCTAAATTCCTTATAGTTTTTTTTTTGTTGTTTTTTTAATTTGTTTGGTCAAAGAAATACTTTTTTTTTGTAATTTTTTGTTTGTATCAACACTTAACAACTTTTTTTTTGTAATTTGTTTCAAAAAACATTAATTATTATCGTAATTTTAAATATTTACAAGTCTAAAAGAGAACAAACCAAACAAACCAGGGGGAGTGTGGATACAATATTATTCTATGATCTATTTTCTGAGATGAGATGGGGGGAACAGGGGGTAAAACTTGTTAAATGGAAATGGTTATATAGAAAGAGATATATATAAGTACTTTATGGCGTTGTCTGAAGTATATATAGGTATATAATGTATATATCAATTATTGTTAATCAGTCAAAATCTGAAAGATACATTCTACTACAGTAAAAATTGTTGTTTTGTTTGTTGTTGTTTATGTTTGCTTACAAATCTAAGGTACAAATACAATTATTATTAATATTACATAATTTCGTATGCATTCTCTTTTGTTTTTTGTTTTGTTTATAATTATTTTCTACGGTATTAATAATTGTTAATTAATTTTATCGCATAGTGAAATCAATCGCAATCACAATCGGTGGTTTTGGGATGTCTTGTTCTTTTTTTTTTTGTTTATTAAATTCTTACAATTAAAAAAAAATATATATATATACGTGTGTGAGTATGTAAGTTTCTAATACTTCTTTAAAGAGATTAATTAATTCGCTTGCAACAGAGTTAAATATATATGAGACTGCCACACTATTTGTTGTTTAATAATTTTTTTTTTAACTATGACTATAATATTGTCATTTGGTATAAATTAATTGCTTATTAGGTATATTTAACAAATAATAATAATAAAAAAAAACTAAAAAAACTAAAATACTTCAATTGTTTTTTGTTTCGGTAAAAAAAAAGGGCAAAGAATACTTTTGTTCAAAAAAATACTTTCAATTCAGGCAAGTTATTTAAACAAATTAAATATAAATTAATAACTAAATATTATTTGCAGCAACAAACAAACAAACTACGTTTCTGACTTTTAAGTTTTGGAAACCAAAAATTTAAAAACACCAAAGATTTTGAAGCAGCTGAAACTGACACTACTACCTCTCTCTCTCTTCTCTCACTCTGGATGACGCTTGTACTTTAACCATACATTCCCATACCGTACATTGATCCCCAGTCGACACCCTGGAAGCTCGACATATCAACATTGGCCAGTGCGAAACTCTGATATGGATTACCGGAAGCGGCTGCAGCAGCAGCAGCCGCAGCATGAGAATGATGAGCATTCATTGGATATGTGGCAACGAGAGCAGCTTGTTGCGCAGCCGCAGCTGCTACCTGAGCTTGATGTGTATTGGCTGCGCTGGGAGCAGCCGCTGCCGCCGCTGCTGCATGAGTCAGCGCCTGATTGGCAGCAGCTGTATGTTGGTTGGCCGCTGCGGTCGCCTGCTGTTGCTGATGGTGTTGCGAATGCTGTTGCTGGTGTTGTTGCTGTTGTTGTTGTTGGTGCTGTTGGGCAGCCGCAACAGCTGCGGCAGCACTAGCTGGAATTGGATATGGTGTGTACCTTAGACTATGTAGAGCAGTTTGCGGATAGGCAGCCAGTAATTTTCCATATCCGGGATTGGCGGCGGCCGCAGCGGCTGCGGCTGCTGCTGCAGCTCCTGAGTTTTGTACCGAGAAGGGATTATGGTGCATCATGGCCGCTTGAGCGGCATGCGCCTGAGCCGCCTGTTGTGACTGCAGCAGTGCCAGTGGATTGACTGTTGCCACGACCGGAGCAGCACCTGGTCCGGCTGCTACAAGTTGTCCCGGAACTGTGGGCAGTCTCACTCCGAGTGTGCCGAACATCAGACGCTTCTGCAGCAATTGCGCCGCAGCAGGCGTCACTGCCTCTTTGGGCTGGGCCTTCTTGCATTCGACCTTCTTGTTTTTAATTGTATGAAAATGAATCTCACACACACGATCGACGACGTCCTCGTTCTCGAATGTCACAAATCCAAAGCCCCGATGACGTTTCGTCTGTTGGTCCATTAGCATCACAGTCTCCTCAACAGTTCCAAATTGGTTAAAGTACGCTTTAACCTCCTCGGCGGATGTCTCCTGCGACACACCACCGACAAAGATCTTCTTTGTTTTATTCGCTTGCCGTGGCCGATTCTTGGGCGTCGCATGTTTCGGATCGATTTTCTTGCCATCGAGCGTATGAATTGGCACTTTGAGAACTTTATCAACACTGGCACTATTGGGTTCTTTGAATGTTATAAAACCAAATCCTCGACTTCGTTGAGTTACAGGATCACGCATTATCAGCACATCTGTGACCGTTCCGAACATATTAAAATATTCCTTGAGTTTCTCCGATGTTGTCTGCCAGCTGAGACCACCGACAAACAATTTACCAGGTGCTACGGCATCGGCTGCTGCCGATCCATTGTTATTGTTGTTGCTACTGATGCCGGTTGGTGTTGATCGTCCCGACAATGTAGTTGTCTTACCTCCTCCACCAACTGTGCCACCGCAGCTGACTAATTTCGATGCGGTTTGTAGAGGTGAGGTGGTTATAGCAGATGGTGGACATGGTGTGATGGATTTATTCAATGCAACGCTGTTATTTATCGATGCAACGAGCGCATTGTGTAAGTCGCGACTGTGCTGATCGATTAGCCCGGCACTTTCGACCATCGGTGGCGGGTTTGTGTGGGAATAGAAGAAGGTTGCAGCCTCGTCTTTGATATGGTGTTGTAACATTTTTGTGAGATTTTATTGAATTGCTTCGTTTCTTTTGTTTGTAATTGAAATGAGTTTCTTTTTTGTAACTAAAAAGGCACTTCTGGAGCAGCAAAGTCAAGAGTAACTAGTTTGAGCAAAAATTTTATTCGTAAATGTACTTTCTTTTTTTTCGGTTTTTCTATTTCTATAGCAAAGTAACAAAGTAATTAGAAAAATCTAATAGCAAAAAAAATATAATAAAGAAACGTTGCCCTAGCAACTCGCGCACGTTGCAGGTGTCTGTTTTTTTTTTCTTTGTTTATTATGAGGCTCTAAATCTATAAACTCTTATAAACGGCTCTAGAGACTACTCTACAAATTCACAAGCAAAGTGAAAGTTCCATGCTCTCCATTATATTAGTACTCCACAGAGAAGGGCAAGAAAAAAAAGTAATACATGGGGTTTTGTATGCTCCGTTTCAACTTTACACACTTACACTCGAAATTAGGATTGAGCATAGAAAAAAAAAATGGCATGCGAAAAATTAAATGATTTTCAAATTAAACAAAAACTGATAGTAAATTATTGATAACCGAACGGTATTCCGGGCAACTGTCATTTATTATTTTTTTTTGGAATTTCGCAACCGAGAGCAGCGAATAATCGAACGAAAAGAAGAATCCTTATTCATGCGGGTTCACTGTGTTTAGTTTTTTTTTTTTTTTGTTTCTTTTTGTTGATACACAAGCACAAGTAGCATTGAGTTTTTCTATAGCATTGTGTATGTATGGTAAATGTATAGGAATCGAACAAAATTGCACGAGAATCCCGTTTTCTTGTTTGCTGTTTTTTGCAATACACTTCCGCTCCGCCGACAAGAGTCGCTAAAATCGCTCCAAATGCTGTTTCAACTTCTGTACCGCTGCTGCTGGCTGAGTGGATTTGCTCTCAATTAAATTGAGTCGAAAAAAATAGGCATAGGCAAAAACACAGTTCACACGAATTGCGACAAACACACAAGAAAAAACGTTTCTATTAAAACAACAACAAATTAATTACGAAACCGAAGTTAATTTCATTAAAAAAAAAAACCAAGTTTTGAAGTTCGTTTTTCATTTGTTTGGCTTGAGCAAAGATTTTCGTTTTTTTTTATCACAAAATTGACTCTTTTGATATGCACCGAGTGGTTTTTGTTATATTTCAATGGAAT
This sequence comes from Sphaerophoria rueppellii, assembly GCA_920937365.1. Lineage (NCBI taxonomy): Eukaryota > Metazoa > Arthropoda > Insecta > Diptera > Syrphidae > Sphaerophoria > Sphaerophoria rueppellii. Next base: position 12,244,829 of record CAKKXW010000002.1, on the reverse strand, counting down.
TTATCGAACAAACTAAGCGACGAATTTTTAACTAAATTATAATCTACTAGGTACAAATTGAAATTGAAAGAAAATGTGCCAATCCACGACGACGAGAGCTGTAGATTTTATGCCTAAATGGTAGCAAAACATAAAAATGCGATGGCAGAGAAATAACGACGAACAGAACCAGGTGATGTGAATGTGATATCCTCGTCGCTTGCTTATGTTTTCTACACAAATTGAGTCGTTTTTCTTTTTTTTTTGTATGTAGTTGCTTTTTTGTCTGTTATTTTGCTTTAGAGACGAGGGTTGTTATTTTTTTTGTATGTTGTTCAAATTCGTTGTATTATTTCCATTCTTTTTCGATTCTTTTACTTTTAGTTTTGTTGTTGTTGGTATTTAATCGTTGGTTTGGAAGAAGATGGTAGGTAGATATATATGTATGTATATATTCACAATTTGTACTTATACACTAACAACAATGAAACAAGCTTGGCGGAATCCGAGCAAGCAGAAGGAACACACAAGAGAAGAAAAAAAAAACAATTTTCAAAACAGCAGAAAAGAGGATAAGTGAGTATTCTTTTAAATTTTTTTTCTTGTATTTGTTGATGATGGTCCCTTTTCGTAGGTATATTGTGCATTATATTACAAACAGGCAACTAGGCACACGGCAAAAACGGGGGGCAACATAACACAAAAAAAAAAACACAAACATCATAACTGTATGTATAAAACAAAGGAACACAGTAATTTTTGTCTTCTTCTCAACTGCTCAAATGTGCATTCTCTTGTATTTCGTTTGGTTGGTCGTTTTCGTCGTGGGTCGATGAAAGAAAATTATTATTGTTGTTTTCCATTGGAAGCATTTAGAAGTCTTCTTTCTGTCTTTATTCTATACTATACTTTTGTAACTGTTCCATTGGCACAGAAAACATTAAACAGCACACATAAGAGACACAACACAACGGATTAACAACAAAAAAAAACACTTTTCTGTTCTGTTCTGGCAATTTTATCTTTTGAGAAGGGAATTTTTTGTCGTTTGTCGATTTCTCAAGCCAGAGCTACACAAATACAGTTTGAAATTACATTCACCTACGCGAGTGAATTGAGCATGACAGAAAGCGCACAAACACACATGCAAACAAATGGAAACTGAAATGTCAAATTGAAGTTGGTAGCAGAGTTGCCATATTGAGATGCAGAGTTAGTACTAAATGTTGACTATGAAAGTTAGTAGAAATTTGATGTTTGATTTGAGGCTGCAGAATTTTGGAAATGTTCAAAAGACGAATACTTCGTTCGTGCATTATCGGCGGCCTTTCCTTAAAATGTGCATCGGGTTAGAAAAATTTGTGTGTTGGCCTAAAAATTGTAGGCATTTATGGGTCCCTGAAAAATCAAGATTACGTAGCTGTGGTTTTTCTAATAATCTTTATTTTGCAAGAATCTTCAAAATGCGATGAAGAATTTCCTGAATTTGATGAAATGGGACTTAAATATGGAGCACAACATGATTTGATTATGCACTAGGTTTGTTCGAAATGTTGGACTTGCAATATTTAAGGTTGTTTCTTGAACGATTCTATCGAGATTGATATCGACATTTTAAAAGTTTCCTTAAAAAAAAAGCAGTGCTGCTTCGCAAGTAAGAATCCAAACCTCGAGATCGAGATCGACATTTTAAGAGTTTCCTTAAAAAAAAAGCAGTGCTGCTTCGCAAGTAAGAATCCAAACCCCTTTTTATTTTGAAAAAAAAGGATAAGTTAATGAAGGTATTCTTCACTTTTGAGAGGTTTGAGATTTTTATTTAAGAAAATATGCGTTTTATGGTGTTTTTAAATGGCAACCTGGAAGCTTAAACAAAATCAGAAGGGAAATTCTCTACTGTCAGAACTGTCACTTCTGCCCAATTGAACGCTTTTTTCTACTTCCAGATTGCCAATTTAAAACGCCATTAGGCTGGGTAGAATAAGTTATGCTCTTTTATAAGATTTGCTTAGGTTCAGAGATAAAGAAACCAGATGAACAAAAAAGTAGGTAAAAAGGAAGGTTCAAACACTACTTTTTCTTAACTTTGGGTTGGTACTATTACTTTTTAGGCTTCATGAAACTAAAATTTACATGATATTGAAATGTTAAGTATTCTAATGTGTTCCGTGGGAGTTGTAGTACCAAATAAAAACTCTCATCTGATCACTTTTCGTTTAATCTGAATTTTAACTGATAATGAAAACAAAACTGTATAACGTACTATTTGCTCTATGACTATGAGTGTATATTCCTTTTCTACAAACCAGGACACAGTCGAGGTTGTGAAATTTGTATTTTTTCCACCACACCCAAACAACATCACATTAATCTTTAGCTTATAAACAAGATGTCTGACATCTGTTCTAGGCCCACATTCATCAGCTGCTTTTGTTTGGTAAGGCTCGAAAGTTCATTTACAAATCAAGATTGATTGATTTCAAATTGATTTGCCGAACGATTGTCAGCATTCAAGAGGATTACACTATATAATTTCGTTAATCTTCAATAAAATTACTCGAGTACGAAACTCGGCGACCATATCAAAATACATCTTATTGAAGCTACTGTCCCTTAGGCTAAAAACACACCGAATCAGACAAGACGTCTTTTTGTCTTTCGACAAAAAATCGTGTCCGTGTGTCCATTGCTCTTATGAGACAACACACACCGAAAAAGACACGACACGATAAAAAGTATTGTCCGCTGCCGCTCGTCGGTTGCAGTATAGGTGCAAAACACACAGAAGAAGACAAAAAGTCCGGGACAGAGTGTCAGCACCCTAAAACTATACATCTTTTTATGAAGTGTCACACACCAGAGTGAACAAGCCTTTGTATATGATAATACTAGGAGGTTGTATTATCAAGATTGACGTTTTTCAATTTACTTGGCTTCATCAAAAATTTTATTTTTTGCTCAATACAAATTTATGCAAAAAAAAAAAAAAATTGGTATCTTGGCTTGTAACCATTTGGCGCTTCAGTCGAATTCCATTATACAAAGGAACAAGCCAAACAAACAGAGAAAGAAAAAAAATCGTGTCAGTTGTATAGGTTGCATAGGAGAAACACACACCGAAGCCGACACAGACAAGACATTTTGTCTTTGTCGGCCTCGGTTTGGGTTGGAATCAGACACGAATTTTTGTCGAAAGACAAAAAGACATCTTGTCTGATTCGGTGTGCTCTTAGCCTAAACGTCTAGGCTGTAAATGAATAATAAAAAAATAAAAAAAAAAACAGTAGAAGGGAGACAAAGATGGATAAAGATGGAATTTTCGGGCCCATTTTTCCACTTCCATGAGATTTAAAAATCTGCCAAACGCTTTTTAAAATTTTTTAATTGTTGAGGTTACCTAAGTTTTTCCATTCCAGACATTTAACTTGCTTTTCAAAATATAGGTACATGTAAATAGCGCATTCCAACTTACAATGGCTGTAGTTCCCCCCACTGTCTGTCTGGAGATGACATAATAGGATTTAGCACCTTGGCCTCCTTGATACTTTGACATATACAAAAAAAAATTAAATATTTACCATAATTTATTCTATGGAAACGACAAGTGTTTAATTTTCGATAATGCTTAGATACCATCTACCTATATGCATGCAAATCCTTGTGTTTAGGTATCCTTTAAAAGGATTAAAAGCTTATGCTTGAGATAAATCATTCACATGACAACACCAAAACTACACACCCCCACAAGAAAATGCCCGTATACAAGTATCAAATGCAAGCAATTGGTTTATATAAGTATAAATGTTTATGTGTATCAAACTGCACAAGAAAAAAACAGACTGCATTCATAGAATCCTTGAGATGACTCTGTTAGCTGCATGGAGTAAAATTCTTAAACACATTCCTCATGTCGGGTTTTTGTTACTTTCCTTGAAATATTTTTTTTTTTTGTTCAAACGTTGTTAGGGGGAACTTACCATTCATCTCTTCTGGTTAACAATGGAATGACTAGCTCTATGGATTTTATTAAATTTTTTTTTTTTATTTTATATTCAATGGAATCCTGGAGATAAATTCAGCTTTAAGTGGCTTACATTGTTGGTAACTGACAAGATAGCTTTTTTGTACAATTTTTGGTGCAGGGTGTAAACTGTTTCTTTTTTGTTTATTGAAACACTCAATTTCGCTATTATTGATTTTTTTGTTCTGTGAAAAATGATTCCTAGTCAAGGGTTTTGGCTTTGGGGGCGTTATTTTCAGATGCAATTGAATTCCAGCGGTAGCCAAGTAGAGTTATTTGGCAGTGATACACACAGATATAAAATACATCAAAGGACAGTGAGTGGTTATAGTTTGTATTCTTCTATTTTATTGTACATGATTCAATTAGAGTGAACAATTCAGTGGCGTAAAAAGGGCTTACACTGAAGCAGTATTGAATAGAAATCGTTTGTAGGTGTTTTTCGTATTCTGTATTTGCCACTGATCGACTGCACTGGTTCTTTGAAGTAAACATGCACTTGGTAGCCTGCCAACAAAATCTACGCTATCCAAACCGTTTACCGAATTGACATTGTTTTGAAAATTCAATTCGATGAATAAAAGTTATGAAGATTGGCAGCATTGGCAAGATAACATAACTGCGATGAAGTTTGAAAATTCAATTTCAATAGTTTTTATTTCCACTAGATAGGATTTTCAAATCGTTTTGTAAAAAAAAGAAGAAACCTGGAAACCCTTTCAAAATGACTCATAGATAGTCGGGGAAACTCATGTCACAAGAACGTGTGATACTTGATACCGGTATTAACGAAAATATACATATCTAAAAGCCTACCAGAGCTACTGAAAATGTATTGAGTTATGTTCGAATTTGAAGGTAATTGTTTATTTGCTTTTAAAATATAACACCATGGAATTTGAAAGGTTTCACTGCAACAACTTATCTACACGTAGCCAAATGCCAAAGCGTTGTATTTAGTTCAAAAAGACACAACTTGAAGCAGGTAAATTTATATAGGTACGGTTCTTCAACTGACAACCCTTAATTTGAAGAATTGTAGTGTTTCACTGCTTACCTACCCTTCGTGTATCGGGGCTTACGCTTATGTCTTTTTAGTGAACATAATAGGCTTCAGGTTTTGTAAAAGTTCAATGACAATTTTTATGCTTCATATTATTTGTAAAATACTCGTTAGTTTTGGTAATATGTTAACATTTTGTGTTAAGGTCGCCTCTGAGAAGCATTTTATATTTTGCTCAAAAAACCGCAGCGCCCCACTGTCTGGTTTCAATCGATCTATTGTTAAAGTATAGAAACTTTGATAATCGTTATTCTGTTGGACGAAAAGTTTCAATAGCTTAATTTTAATTTTAGATTTATGTAACTATCTTCCCTTCTACTGGATTCTCAATTTTTTAAGTACTGCGTTAATTGAACAATTCATGAGCCCTTATTGAGGTAAGACAGTATGTGAGACAAGAAAATACTCAACTTAAATGGAAGAAATAATTCACATTTGATTAAATTAAAAATAAATAAATAGAAAGGTGCAAGGGCTCTTGAAGAGTCAAGGCCTAAGTGGCTTACTCTCATCAACAATTCTCTGGGTGCGTGTGAAGAATTGAGGGGACCTACAATTTAACGTCGATTCCGAACGCCAAATTTGAAAAGCACTTTTTTAATGATAGATGAAGTAGTGTCAGTTCTCCGCAAGAGTCAGTGCCCGTGAAAGATGAAATAAAAACGATGGGCACTCAAACCCACGACGCACGTACTACTTAGCAGCCAACGCACCTAGCCACTAAGCCACGAACACTACATTTGATTAAGTTGGTACAAAAAATTTAGAACTTGCTGGTTAAATATCTTACCCTAAGCTTCAACAACATTGTCTTAAAATTATTCAGTTACGAAAATCAGCGTTCTGTAAAAAAAATGTTCTTCTTGCAAATTTTGTTCAGAGATTAAACGCATTGATGTTCTTAAAGGATGAATACGTGTACTCATGTTGAAACAAGCGTTTGCGTGAACCTCTGTCTATCAACTCCTACTCTTAGCTATGTCTCATCTCCACGTGGTGGTCATCGGATGCCTAGTAAGGAGATAGGGTGAAAACCCTACAATTTAAGTCAGGTTTTAACTACCCAGTAAACATCTTTCTACGGGCAACTCCGACTCCAGGTTGGGGCTTATACTTCGGCGAGGCTTTGAGAGAATTGCGACAGAAACGGCAAAAATTAAATAAGCTGTAATTGAGGTCAATACAAAGATTATGCTGATTTAAAGGAAGAAAACCCAACAACGAACGGCTTGGACAGAACACCACAAACGACGCATATACGCCCCGCAATATGAGCAATAAGACCAGTAGCACCGAGAACAGACGAAGAATAAACTCTTGTTGATCGCTATTTCTTTGGGCTACGAAAGCAATTGAGTGATAAATCCCTTTCTCGATGGTACTAACAAAATCGTACGAAGAAAGTTATTCGGGTTAGCCTCGTGTGCATTGATGGAGAATGGAGAAGAAGATTTAAAAGCAGACATGACAACAACGCACGCTTGGTCATATTAAGCGGATGGACACCAATTTTCCGGTCCGTAAAGCCTTTGATACCATTCCCGAGAGACGTAGAAGTAGAACAAGACCACGACTTAGGTGGCACACTCAAGTGGAAGAGGACCGTAACTACTTTAGATGCAAAACTGTAGACATTAACCATACTGGCTGTTGGAGACTGTTGGTAGAGACGCAAATCCACAAGTGACTATAGCGGCGTCTTGAGTAAGTAAGTAAGTAAGATGAAGCCCATTTCTGGATCAATGGATATGTTTGCAGAAAAAATTGCTTCAAATGGGCATCACTATTATCAACCTTTGTTAATGGACTTGTGCTTCCTGGAATTCAAGTTCGTGGTCTGGGATCAACTCTGCTTTTAAAAGAACGGTACTAAGAGCAATACAGCGTGTGTAACAATACACTTGCTGAGAAATCATTATAGTGAGCTGTAGATATTAAGTCTCAGGTATTAAGGACTAAGCTAGCTACGATTAACACTTTGTGAGCTAACGTTACTCGTGTCGTTCGCGAGATACCAGTCGCTATGCTCGAACCAAGTTGATTGAGGTCCTCTTCTACTTTTATCACGGTACTGATTTTCTAATGACTTTCTCTATTTACTGTTCCCCTTTTGTTAATATAGATTTTGAAATGTTATTTCTATATTCACTGCATTGACTGTGGGTCTATTATGATACTCCCTTTCGTTTTAAGGTGCGGATTGTCGTGACGTCCATTCTTGCAGTTGAAAGACTAATGGAAACTTATGTATCCTTTTTTAGTAGGTAACCCTAGCTAATCAAACCATAAAATTGCTTGTAACAGTTTCGAAAGATGTTCTCTTGTTGATGACACTGTTTTTCTCTCGCTCAAATTTCTTTTTTCCTTCTTTTGCTTCCAATGCAGTTCTACAACCTTTTAGAAAAAAAATTTGAGAGTGTCATCAACTATCTACTGTGTTAGGCATAAAACATTCAGTTTCATCCCTCACCCAGCTAACTTGAGGTAAATTATAGTGTCCAAGTCTATCCCCCAAAGGCGCTGGCAGTGGAATTTTAGCAACAAACAAAAAAGAAACAAAATCTCCCCGCGACAAATAACTCAAGTGTATGCAAAGAAAACACAACGAAAAAAGTGAAGAAAACTTTTACCATTTTTTTGGGATGCCATACAACTCTTTATTCGGCCTCCTGTGCCTCCCAACCCTCCTCATAGTGCCGGGCCCCTTGCCACTGTTCCACATCGTTTTGCCAATGTCGATGCTGTTCTGTTTGTTGGCAGTGTGCTTTTTTGCGCCTACTAAAACCATAGTCCTGCAATCGCCCGAAAGCAAAAAGTGTTTTAAGTGTTTTGTGGTGCATACTCTTCTTTTTCCATCACGCAAACACTGCTTCCTTAGCAAAAGTGTCGGAAAGCGGTTTCTGGCTTCTGCCATTTCAAAAAACAAACAGTGAATTCGAAAAAAACGAACAAACAAAAACTTTGAGTGATGATCTATCTATATAAGATGAGGAGCATTTAATGGACAGGCCACAATGTACCAGAGGACTTAAAATCGGAAGTTGCAAGCTCAGCGAAAGGAAGTGCCGGCCAGACAGGCCCATCAAATAGCCATGAAGTGAACGCAGTGTTATCGCGCCTTAAAGTCGTTACTGTAATGGAAGTTGTCGATAACCGTTAGTCAATAATAATTTCAATGCAAACACAAATTGCATTTTTTTTTCGTTGTCGTCCGTTGACCAAAGTGCGTCGCGTCGTCGTCATTAGATTGCTGGTGTTTTGTTGTCTTTTTTGTCAGAAAGTTTGAGTTTGTCAAAGTTTTATTTGCTTAGCTGACAGAAACAGTTTTTAAACTTTTGAGAAGAACAATGGTTGTGCTTAAGGTGGTTCTAGTGCTAGTGCTTGTTTTGGCGATTTGCTATCAAACCAATGTCAATTGCTTTGACGACAGTTACACACTGTTCGTTTCACAGAAGTTTGATGTGGGACAGAGGCAACTTTATCGATTTGTGACGATGCCGCAGCTGGTCGATAGGGTAGGCTTAAATATAATTTATTATGAAAAAGCTATTTATAGATAATTAGGAATAATATTAAATGAGAAAAAAAAAAATCAATGGCACTGATGTCTCACGAAAACGTCTCATGTAACTGCACAGACAGCTTGCTGATATCCAAGGTAAAATCCAGCGCTGTTCTTCTGCCATCAATAAGACAACGATGACAATGGAAAGATGTTCCAACCCATCCATTTTTTATACCCAACGAATGTTTTCAGAAGTTGGCAAAGCTTTTACTTAATTTTCAAATCAAAGTGACACCAAAAACCTTCCCTCAAAACAAAATTAAGCCCTGTGGCCTAAATAAATTTACCTACGCATTTTCATGCCTTAACTCCTCTTAAATTAGGGATAATTGAACTTGGTGTTTGCTGAAACTTTTTCATTTTTTCTTTTTTTCTTATCAAAACCTCAATTTTTCAAAACCTCCGAAAAAAAATGGAACCGAAAACCGAACGATAAACTTTCTCTCCTGTCCCTGTAATTCGTTACAAAAAAAGAAGCGGTAAATCTCTTTCCCCACTAAGGAGGAAGAAAAAAGGACCAAACTTTTGCAAAAAGGGCCTATTAATTAAAACTTCAAGATAAGACTTTCTTCTCCTTTCGACAACAATAACAACAACAGCAAATAATATATAAGAAGTTCCATCATCCAACTAAAGTACGCCTACTCAAAGTTTCGACTTTTTTTTGTATTCTCTGTTTTTCACTTCTTTGTTCTTTATTCATTTTGTTTTCTTTTTACTTTTCGTCTTAATTGCAGCTCATTGTTGCTCTGTTTCGCTGTCGGTTTTGTCCATTCTTGGTCGGTCAATCAGAAATGTTTTAAAATTTACCGGACTTCCTTTGGTTTCTTCTTCTCTTTTTTTTTGCAAAGCTCAATAAATCTACAACCGAACAAGGATAACGTAAAAAGGGAATTACAAAAAAAAAAAAAAAAATTGACTTGGAAATGAGTTTGGTATCTGACAGTCATTAAAATGTCAGACGTGTCTTAAGCCACCCACATAATCAAACCACCTCAACAATGACAACGACTACGATTTGTGGTCGTCGAAGCTTCACTCTCTGTGTACCTTCGTAATTCCATCCTGGCCAGGAAAAAATAGTATAGTCGTTGTCCAGCTCGAGAGTCGTTCGTACCTTTGCTTGGACGACGACAATATGCCAACAACGACACACAAGTCGACCGCAATGGAGAAAAGTCGACTCAAATGAAAGCCGCAAAGGGAGAACTTTGACTCAGCACAGCATTAGCAGTAAATGTCCTTTAAACCTCCTTTTTCCATCTCTTCCTTTGCTCTTTCGTTCTATGTTCTAATTTCTACTTAAAGTAGAATTATTAATTTAAGTGTTTTTTTTTTTTGTGTTCGTTTATTAATATTTCATTCCTCTCCCCTTGCATTGTTTTTGATTTAACTTGAAGTGGATGAGGTGGCTTCCATTCTTCATGGCAGCTGACTTTAAACCTCTAGGAGTTGGCAAACATTTTTGGATTTTCTCAAGTGAGTTCTTTTTTTTGTATTATTTGTTGACAATTATTTAGCAAAATTATTTTCTTTTTTTTATTTAGATGATTTTCAGTACCTCATTAAGGTTACTGACCATAAGGCTGGACATTACTTGGCCCTTGAGTCTGAATTATTTTTGCGACCACGAATTGAATTGATTTTCAGTGAACCGGATATGAATTGTGGGGAAACATCGATGTTAGAAATTCGAATGAGTTTTCAGAGGAGTTCGATTCTTTTTCAAGTAAATCATTAATGATCTTGTAGTTTTATTCCTTTGCTGATTACTTTTATTTTTATTTTTCTTCAAAATTTTAGAACACAATTGGAAGGCTCTATCGAAAGGTTCTTGAACCAAAGCTTAAGAAGTCCTTGGAAAAGCTTCAAGCGATATTGAGCCAAGTGCCAAAAACAGAAGGTTGTTGTTCTGATGGCTGTGCTGGTGCTGATGGTGATATGAAATTAAACTACTCGTTGTGTATGTTATAAAATTGAAAATACAATTTCTTAAGTTACAACTTTATAAAAGCAAATTTCCAAAACAATAGAAAAAATACAACAAATTGAGAAAAATAAATAAGTGACGGAAATACTCATTTACATTCTTTAAATAAATATACAGCATGAAACGACAGCTCTTGAAAAGCCTAGGCTCACACTAATCAACAATTCTCTGATGCGTGTGAAGAATTGAAGGGGGCCTACAATTTAACGCCGATTTCGAACGGAAAAGTTGAGAAGCACTTTTTTCATGACAGATTATACTCTTGGAAGTGTAGTCAGTTCTTCGCAAGGGGCAGTACTCATGAAAGATGAAATAAAAACTTTATGGGCACGAAGAGGATTCGAACACATGCGGTCAGCGTAGCAGACAACGCACATACCACTACGCCACGGGCAACTGCATAACATTCTTTATTATACTTTAAAATGAATCATATTTAATTCTGAAATTTGCTCTGTTCTATTTTAGGTTTTTTGGTTTTCACCACTCAAAAAAGAAAAATGGCTATACCATCTGTTGAAAACAAACGAAAATCAATATATCGTTCAATGAGTCATATTTGATGCATAACAGTCAGTTACTTACTCACTTAAGAGGCGGCGCTACAGTCCGTTGTGGACTTGGGCCTCAACCAACAGTCTTCGCCAGCCAGCTCTGTCCCTAGCTAGCTGTTTCCAGTTTTGCACTCCAAGTTGATTGAGTTCCTCTTCCAGCTGGGTACGCCACCTAAATCGCGGTCTTCCTCTACTTCTACATTCCTCGGGAATAGTGTCGAAGGCTTTCCAGGGTGTAGTCATCTGAGTCTCTGCTCTGGACCTTGACCCTTCTGGCTAGGTCCTTATCGTTGTACAACCCGTAAAGTTTGCTGTTGAATATTTTTCGATCTTTCACGATGCCGAAGACGACCCGAAGAACTTTTCTCTCGAAACAGCCTAAGGCACATTCATCCGATACCATTTATGTAATTCAGTGTTTTTCAAACTTCCTGAACCGGCGGCCCCCTTTATATACAAAAATAAACAAGCGACCCCCAATATATAGCCGGGAAACCGCATACAATTGCTGAAAATCTTATTTTACATGCAGCTCTAAACATGGTTGAAATAATGTTAAGTTGTCAGGAGAAAGAGGAGCTTTAAAGTATTCCACTTTCTGATAATATAATTGAGAGAAGGATAAGTGACATGGCAGCTGACATTCGAGAACAGTTAATTGTACAATTAAAGAAGAGCCAACGATTTGCATTGCAACTGGATGAATCTACAAAGGTATATTGCGTACATTTAGTAACTGAATTAAGGTCAACATTTTAATGTGACCAACATACAAATATATTGCGTACATGATACATGATTTTCGAAAGTTGCCACGACTATGATCTGGATTGGACCAGGTGTATTGCTATTTGTAGCTATGGTGCAAAAGCCTGCCCGTGGACTCATAGCTAAATTCAAGTTAATAGTGCCAAACGTTTCATGGACACATTTTTTCAGAATTAAATGATTTCCTTTTAGATGTCATCAAAGTTGTGAACTCAATTAAAGGAAAAGCTTTGCAAAGTAGGCTATTTAGGATCTTTTGTGATGAAATGGGTTCCCTTCACTAAAACTTATGTCGTTTTCCATTGGCAGTCCAGAAACATTCGGAAGAATCCAGAAGCCTCGGAAACCATTCCATTGGACTGACTTTGACAGACGGAATGCTTCTGAGAAGAGCAGAACTATTCCGTTTTGAAAACAGAAGCGTCAGAAGAATGACAGTTTCATCATAACCCGTTCCATTGGAGGTAGAAAAAGAAACGTCAAGGAAAGACCAATGGAAAACGACATTACTGTACCACACTGAAGTCAGATGGCTCTCAAGAGGAAAGGTTTTGACCCGGGTATTTGAATTGAAAGCAGAATTATTGATGTTTCTTGACTTGAAGATTCAAACTCTGGATGTGCACATTTTTTTTTTCTGAACCCAGTTGGCTACTTAAATTGTCTTTTCTTGCTGATATCTTCGAACATCTGAGATCTGAACACCTTGAATAAAAGCCGCCAAGGAAGAGAAGAAAACATTTTGTCTGCAAGAGGCAAAATCAGAGGATTCATCTTGAAACTTTGTTTCTGGTCAGAGTCTCTGCCAAAAAAGTGTATGAATCCTTTCCCTGCCTTCAAAAACCCATCGATGAAACTTGCAGAGATGAATCGGAAAATTTAAACAGAAACATATCGCTGATGACACAGAGTCTGCACAACTTAAAAGGGAAACTTTTGAGTTATTGCTCAGAACTGGTGTCTGATGGAAATGGACAAAGATGGATACTAAATCCTTTCTTAGAAATGTCCGTCCAATACGCTGAACTTCCATTTGTAACTATGAAAGAAAAACTTATTGACTTAGCTGCAGATGAAATGCTTCGAATGAAGTTCAATTCAAAAGAATTTCTGGAATATAGCCATAAAAAAAATCAAGAACAAATACTTGCAGGACCTTTCACATTGTTTCCTATTTGAAGCATAAACGATTCATGGAATCGAAATATAGGGTCATTCAAGAATGTTGTGCCAAAAAGCTAGAGAATGTAGGTTGGGTCGAAACAAGAAAAAAAAAACGTATGGGAGGGGGTCTTTTCCCCCCGTTTAGTCGGAAAAATACTTTATTACTTGAAAAAAATTACTACCCCGACGCCTTTTACAAAATATTTTATGAATTCATTTTATAAATTGTGTCAAAAATAAATAAATAAATAATAAAACATTTTCTTATTCAAAATTTTGACTGAAAATTAATTTACATAAACTTCTGAACTTATGAACGGTTATCCAGGAAAATTTTGAAAAATATCACTTTGAAATTCAAACAAAACTGTCGAATAGAGTGTTCGAGCAGACTTTTGTATCATTCGATGGGTTTTGGAAGTTTTTTTTTTTTGTGTCCAAAACATTATGGCCAGGTTAGCCCACGATATTTTTCGAAAATCATAATGATCATAGTTCTCATTATCTTTCTGTTTTTACACACTATCAGTCAGTGGACGTACACAGCGGTTGTAAGACCGATACTTGTTTAAGGATCCATTGTTTGGTGGCCCGCTCTCAGCAAAGCTTACACAATAAACAAGCTAACAAAGGTGCAGAGAAATGATTGCGTAGGGATATCAGGGGCAATCAGGTCCTGTCCAACGGATGCACTTAACGTCATCCTGATGGACCTTCTTCCGGTTGACCTCTTTATTTAATGTCAGGTGTCCTGCAGTATCTTGAGATTCAAAGAAATAGGCTGCTGGAAAACCAGATCCTACGGGCACTGCAACCAAACAAGCCTGATACCATCAGACATGCTTTCTACAACCACCGATTACTGCATCCCTAACCCTAAACACCTGAAAGAAGTTAAGAGTCTTGCTCCCGACAAACATCGACTGGGAGGAAGGCGATGTTACGAAAGACTTCGACACAACTATCTTCACGGATGGTTCGAAGATGGAATGCGGTGTTGGTGCAGATGTCTTCTGTGAATCTCTTAAGATTTCAAAATCCTACAGACTTCCCGACTTTGCCAGTGTATTCTAGACAGAACTGTTAGCGATAAGGGAAGCTTGTATCGCCCTTTAAAATATCCGACAGAACCAAAATGTAGCTATACTAACAGATAGTCCGGCATTAAAGCCATTGATTCAGCTTTATCATCCTCTAATTCTTTATTGCAAAGAGGCCCAAAGGAACTTTATTCTGGATACCGGGCCATAGCGGCTATGAGGGAAATGAGAAAGCAAATAAGCTAGCTGGGCAAGGATCAGCCCTTCACGACTCATTGGCAGTGAGAATATATGCTCCTCTTTGAGTTGTGAAGGGTAATATCCTCACCAAATACACATCCGAAGCAAAACCATATGTGAGATAATTTAACGAGTTGCGTTAGGTATTTCTAGGAAAATCTTGCCCGCGTATAAAAAACCAAAACCAATCAATTTTATTTCCAAACAAAGGCATGACATAGCCAGGATTGTTGCCAGCTGCAACAGGCATTGGCCTATAGGGGAGCATGCGGCAAAATTGGGTATACCACATAACTCTTTCTGCCTTAGCTGTGAGGATCAGGATGAAAATAAAACAGTCCCCACTTTCTTTGCCATTGTTCGGAAAGAGCACTCCACTTAGGTAAAGAATTCTTCAACGATATTCAGGAACTCTCAGAATTCAAGATCAAAGACATGATCTCATACTTCAATAACACAAAGTGACCAAGAAAGTGGAACACTGGTTGTTAAAAGTATTTTATGTTGAAGTTTACTTAAATTTAAATACAAAAAAAAAACTTTGAGTTCCAGTTCATAAGTGTACCCATATACATACGTGTCAAAGGCTCATCCATTCCATAATTTGTTCGGTGAAAAGGGATCTTAGTCAGATCTTGACTACGGAGATTATAACCTTCCCCTCGATAGCAAAACAGAATCTTACAGAGACGGTCAGGAGCATTATCCTGAGCTTATTCCTGAAAGCCAAACTGAGATATTTCCGTCAAAGGATAGTCTTTCTATGAGATTGCAATAACCTAAGACCAAAAACCAAAAAGAAAGTTTTTTGATCATAACTCGGCAATCATACCCCGCATGCAGTTTTGGTTTTTAGTGATAGAGGGCGAGCTGACCTTTTTTCTCGTGCACCGTTTTATATAGGCTACCTGGTAAAATTGAGAGATTTTGACATTTCAGAGTTTTCACAAAGCTGCTTCACCAAAAAAAGTAGAAGCAGGAAAAATTTAACTAATCTCAGCTGGGTAACTTCATGGAACACAAAATGACAGATTGTAGGACAATTTGTCCTCACAAACGTGTATCTCTGTACGGAACAGATTTATTAAACAATCTAGCCAGGGACCGAGCTGGCTGGAGAAGTTTGTTGGGTGAGGCCCCGGTACGACCTGGACTGTAGCGCCACCATAAACAAAAAAAAACTATTTGCCTTCTTATTTGTTATTTGACAGTATCTATGTATATATGTGACAATTTCGACAGGAAACTCATTTACGGTCAAGTGTTGACAGTGAATAGACATAAAATGATAAACGATGTACATTTTTACATATTTGTAAGTGAAAGTGACAAAATTATCATCACAATATGTATCATTGTATTTTCTCAATATTTTATGAAATACAAATTAATCAGAGAAGTGTGACAAAAACGTAAAATTTTATGAAACAGGGCCCTGTCTATTAATACTAGAATATAATTTCACCCACCCTTAAGAAAATCTCAAGTGGTTACTACGTACAATGTGTTATCAGAAATGTATTGCTAACATTTTTATGATTAGTTAGAGTAGGTAGGTAGTCAATGACATTTATTATCAAGCTCTTATAAAAGTTATCAGACATCATAACATCAGTTTAGTCTGGTAGGCCGGTCTATCCATTTCACTGTACTAAAATGTTTTCCACTCCACACCCACAGCTTCTGTTCAAAAATCTACTGAAGAAAAAATTCACAATAGTCTTAATATTTTTGAGTGTATATGGAATAATTGTTTTGTTTCACATCAAAGAGGTAATACGAATATATTAATTAGTATTTAAAATTTAAATCATTTGCAAAATATTAACCAATATAATCGGCTGAGATCAGAAAAAATGCAGTTCAACGGGTGTTTCGCTCAGAAAGTTGTGTTATTGCATTTGATAGTTGTGCTTTATTTAGATAACGGTGAAGTAGGTACGCTGATTCCTGTGATTGATTGCTATAGCTGATAAAGTGATACGAATAATTACAGTTGTAATAGCTGTAGAGAGGGAAGATCTTTAGAGAAATGGTTTAGTTTAAATACTGATTGCGATTGTGCGTTTTCTATATTGCCAAGAATCGATGTCATTCATGGTATGACGGTATCAGTTCAACGCTCTTGTGGCTTATTGCTTTTGGCGTTTGAAAAAAAAGAATTGATTATCTGAAGAATTCAATTACTTTATCGATTGCACTTTTTAATAAAATGCAGATAATGAAATATCCAAACAAAGTCGAATTTTACTGATTTATTTTTATCAGAGCTTTGTGTTTCAGAAATACTTAGTTTCCAAGTGGTAAGAAATGGCGTAAATAATATATCAGTGCTTCCTAATGTTCGATTAGCGCCTCCAAAGAGCCCGAGCTAGCTCCGTCATTTACTTGGATCACTGTTTCTGACTTTCAAGACTATGTAGGCAAAGGTATCCGGTTCCGGATTGCTATCAAGTCCCATTATTATCGTGAACCTTTCAAAAAGACTGGTTAGACATGGAGGAAACACTTTGTAGTACCTACATGGTGGCTCCGTCTGAAGAAATCGCTGGAAATCTATCTACACTCAGTTATAGCAATAGCAACCATTAACACATGGTCATGGACAAATTAAATCCCTGCTGAATTATTTTTCTCAAAATTGACTACATTTTCCAATCTCACCAATTTATCCATCACCGATTTTCCCTCTCAAACTTTATCATAAAAATTCTGTGGTAATCTTTATTTTTTTTGTTTAATTTATGGCATTTTATTTTCTCTAAAATTCAACATCATGCGGTAAATCTTGAATATTTTAAAAATAAAACAATAAAATCTGCGTTCTGTTCCGACTTGTCGACTTTCCGATGCTTAAGAGAATTCAAAGTGACTGCAACATCAGATTCCATCTGGATCTGTGGAAAAATTAGTTCTCTAACAAATTCGAGTGGATGCGTGGGTACACCTACATGTTTCCTTCCGTTTAAATTTTTGAGTGAAAACAAACGAAAGTCAAAACTCAAAAATAAGTTCTCAGATGCGGCTTGTCTCTCTTGCAATATACAGAAACTTCTTGTATAAAAATAGAATTTTGTGATTTAAAATAAAAATAAAAAAAAAAAACATTTTTAATATCAAAATTTGAATCGGAATTTCCATGTTCAATGGAAGATTTCCATTCGAAAACAACAAACATGTGTGTTGATGACGCGACGCTACCGAATGTCGATTTCGAGAAAGTTGCGTGTAAAATTTTAGTTTTTCTTTTTCTCCTGTGGAACTGCCAGTGTTTAGTTCGTGAACGTGTCAATCGAAAAATAATTATATTCATTTACATTTCTTATTGATACTCAGAAAGAACAAAATTAATTTGATGTTGTCGTCGTAGTAGTGCGGACGGTAATTCATGTTCATCCATAAGGGTACATAGTTGACGATTTGTTCGTTATCGGTTGACACCATACGCCATCATCAAGGGAATTGAAACTTATGGCTGATACCAAGGACGTAGAACGACAACAATCGACAATAATTGTCCAGTTCAACTCCTTGGGTTCATTTATCCTGATCAAAAAGTCGATATCGTTGTTTTGAACACTGCGTGTTACTTGATTATTCTTTTTTTTTACGTTTCGCAAGTGAAAACGAATAAATTTGAATTAAGGGTGTTTTTCAGTTTTGCAGTTTAATTTTGAACATTTTGGAAAATGCCTAAAGTCTTACAAATCAATAAAATTAAAATATAATGTGATATCAATCAAAAGCAATCGAGTGTGTACATATTCTGCGTAGTTATGTCCAGCCGAGTGGCAGTCATATCCGAACAAAGACCAAGAAAGTTACATTCATTCTTCTTCAAGGAGCTGCTACTTTCAAGTCATATCGAGGGTGTACCCCATATAATAAAAATAATACCTATCTTGAACATGGACTTGAGGTTGTAGTTGCTGTCCCTCACTTCGTCGACAATAAATCAGGCCAATCGATACACATATCACCCAACATGTGTTCCTAAACAGTTCATTATTTTTGTTTTGGTCTCCCTCTTGGACTTCCGGCACCCCCTTTACCTTGTGTTAGTCTTTTGTTTTAGTTTTTTCTAGTTGAACATAAAAAAAATCCAACCGAAAGGCGCGGTTCATAGTTTTCTTTTAATAAAACCGCGAGTGCATTATTTCAAAGATATTCGTCGCGCTGGTCGCGTGCTATAGTGTATCCCGCACAAAGTGACGATTTGCAAAAATTTGTTTTTGAATTTTTGACAACTATTGGTTTTGGTGACGCGGCGAGGACTCAGTGGCGGTCGGTGGCGACACGATAAATAAAATTTTGCGGGCGTGTTCATTGATTCCAATCAAATTTTATTATCATGAACTCTGACAACCGATGCACGATTACGTATTTTTTATTGTCAGCAATTGTTGCTGGTTTCATCGTTATTTTGGGTTGCATCTCAATTCAGGATACAAGTGTAAGTCGTTAATTTATTATTTGTCTTTGAAAGTGAAGTGAATGTCATACCTTGGGGATTTTGGAAGCACATATAAGATGACTCATCAGAACTGTTATTTGATATTTTGTTTACTCCAAAAAAAGCTATTTTGGGATATGTTTTTGACAATGCAATTAAAAAAAGTGCGAGAGTTCGGTTTCTTGACTTCTTGTTTGTTTGGCTGTGTTGTATTGCTTTTTACTATTTTTGTTTGGTGTTTCGTTGGAATACAAATCTTTCGAATTATTTTTTGTTTGTTTGTACTTGGAACAACAAAACATAATAAAATTAAAATTTCATAAAAAAATGTGTGCTTTTTTTCAATCTCCTGACTATTAAAAGTTGTTGTCTGTTCAGATATATTTGAAAAAAAAAAAAAAATATGAGTGCGACCCATGTAGTCCACACGACTAACTTCCCAGACTAGAAAAATAAGTAAAAACATTAGTTGTTTTCGTTGTATAGTTGACAATGTACACGCACGTTGGTTTTCAAAGTCAAATTCCATAAAACTGATGATTTGAGGACATACATTAAGTTCATTGAATAACAGTGGCACCATCTGTCAAAAGTTGGTCGTACCAACTCGTGGACTCATGTACAACTACTTTGCACAGTAAAATACAGCCTATTACTCCTGAATATTGTAGTTTTCTATTAGTGAAAGAATTTTTCTAATCGGATTAGAATTTCCGAAGATTAACATTTATATGGCAAAACAGCGTTTGGTGGTCAGCTAGTAATCAAATATAGTCTATGATACTCCTGAATATTGTTTTTTTTCACACTAACTATAAGATTTTTTGCACTATTGTTGAAATTATTGCAGAAATTATCATAATTTTCATTATATTAGGGTTGTCTTAGATTTTTGATTGCCATTAAAAAACCGCTAAGCCGATTTCGCTCAAAACCTAATCAGCTCTTAACAACACAATACCGCGTCGAATGAGACCAATTTTATGACAATACGATGAGTGGTTCGCGAGATAATCGAGCTGAAAAAACGTAACGCACATACGAACACACATACACACACACAGACATCATCATAAAAACGCTTGATTCGGATTCTAGTGACCTCGAAACATGGAGATATGCAAAAATTGGAGATTCACAAAATCGGACCCATTACAATAACTTCCTCTGGGAAGTTAAAAAAACAACTGTAGGTAAAATAACAGATGACTCACTGCAATTAACAAATGTTATAATTAGCGTATGAGTTTCGCAATTAGTTTATTTTTCCTCAGTTTGTGCTACTATTCATTAATCAAATATATTTTATTCGTAAAAAATGCTAGTAAGAGGTTTTGATCAAAATCGAAATGTGTGTGTCTTCGCTTCTCAAGCCTTATTCTTTCAATCCATACATATTCGTTTCAAGCCCAGCGTAACGGGTACAATGGTTGGCACCCCCAATTTTTGTACTAATTATTGGCACCCCTCATGAAATTAAGAATGTACGAAAAACTACTATGCCTAGGAACTTAAAATCATATTTTTTCATAAGATGTATCAATTTTCTACAATTCTGCATTTTTATTGAGAATTATTTCAATCTCATTTTATTTTTATCAGTGAAAAAGTAAAGTCGTTCTAAATTCGTGAAAAAAGCGCTAAAAATACAGTGTTCCCGCTAAGGAGACTAAATTTTGTAACTGTCCGTTTTTCAATTTTTTTTTGAGTTTTTGGATGAATATTTATTTTTTTAAATATAGAAATATAATAAATTAAATATTTTCAATTGTTTTTTTGTAAAAAAAAATGTTTAAATTGTTAAAACAGGGGTGCCAATAATTGGTCCAATATAAAGTTGTGGTTTAATTATTGGCAGGGGGTGCCAATGATTCGTGCTATGGGGCATCAGTTATTGGCACTGCCAATAATTGTATTTTAGAGACTGCCAATAATTGTACCCTGTATCAGTTGTAAATTTCAGTTTGAAAAATGGGACAAAAAAGGCACAAATATGGAGAAGAAAATAATCAGCATGCTTTAATAATTGAATAATATTGTATTTATTATAATTTTTAACACATGTTGAAATGTCTTAAAATAAATTATGAAGCAATTAAAAAAAAAATTAAAATTTAAAATGTATGTTAGAGATTTTTTAATGAAATATAATTTTAATTTTTTTTATTTGCGTTAAATGAAGTGTTTTTGTTATAATAAACCGTTTTTTTTTAACTAAATTTTGATCAAAATAGCTAGCTATCACGAAAAACAATGGTATTTCTCTCATTTTTAACCTTGGGTGCCAACAATTGTACCTTGGTGCCAATGATTGTGCCTTTTCGCAGTCTTTTCCTATTTTGAAGTTTTTATAAGATTCTTTGTTTATTTAACATTTTTTATGATAATATTCAAGTTAGAAATTCTTTAAGCTTTAATTTGACATACAAAACATATAACTCACTCTTTAAATGCGAGAGCAATTCGCAATTTAAAGTGAAAAAATGCTTAGGGTGCCAACCATTGTACCCGTTACGTTACGGCCCTAATCCCTAACTTTTTTTTTTTCGTTCTTCTGATTCAAAACTAAAGTTAAACATCACAAGTAAAGAGTAAAAAGCAATGAAATATATTCTCAAGATTAAATAGATTAAGGGAGGTTCACACTCACACATCACAATCATCAAATATGTTTGACAAATTTGCTTGATGAATATTTGATTGCTTGAAACCTTAGCTTTCGCATTCATCGAACATGTTGTCAAACACAATTGCTCTCAAGAATTCTATACATTTCCAAAAAGTCGTGTCATTTTTCTTCTTTTTCTTTCTTTTATCCGCATTTTTCAAAAACTCGTTCAGAATGAAATTAATTCCCTTCGGTTTACGGAACGCCCATCTAAACCAAAGGATTATCAAAAATGTTTGATACATCAACAAGCTGATTGATGCGAGTCATAATTACATTCACCATTCACCACATTATGCGATTCGAGTCCATGCCAATTTTGACAAACACATTTGAGAATGTGATATTTGAAAGCGTTGCCAATAATTGTAAAAATTGTGCACGACTGGGTCGTACGCACTTGGTCCTGTATTCTGAAACTCAAATCACAAAAAAACATTAAAAGTAAAACTAAAACATGGTAATAAAATTCAGAAACACATTTTATCTGAAAAAATGTATTCCATACGAATTTCCTTAGAAAAGTAGATGATTTTTCACATTTTTTAAAACAAAATCCTTTGAGGGACCGTTTTTTTTCTTTTTTAAGTATTTTTTTTTTTTTTTTTGTACATATACAATTTTTTCAAGAAGTGTCCTTAAAATTTAATTGGGTTATAGCAATATTCAAGCACCATGTTAATATACTTCTTTTATTTGAATTAAATTTAATATTGATCCGTTTTTCGATATACCGAATTTTGAAAAAAGTTTAAAAAATATTTTTTATAAATAAAAAAATAAAAAATTAAAATTTTGTTGAATCACAAAATGTTACTTGAGCAATTTTTATACAACTTCTCCCCTACAAACAGAGTACCGCTGATTTGTCGGACAACTACTTTTCGAGAAAGTCTTATAGACTAAAAACGCTTCTACGAGATGTTCCGTGTTTTAGAGCAATACAAAACTTTTTTTTTTTTACATTAATTACATCAGTGTTCCCCGAAAAAAAATGTACAAGGATGTTTATAAATAGATAGTACGAGCCGGTTTTGAGAAAATTTAAAGCTTGCGGTTTCTGGCTGTTGGCTACCCTAAGTTTTGATCATTAAAAAAGATAAAAAAAAATGCTCAGGAGCTTTATAAGACAGACAGACGGAATCAACCGACCCGACATTTTTGGGTATCTCTACCATCGTTATTATCAATATTTGATCAAACTCTGAAGTTATTGTTTTTCGATTCAATACTACTTTGCCATATATTCTATATGTCGCAATTAAAAAGAAAAGGGATGCAGATTTGAAAAAGGTGTTTTTTTACTGACACCTTGATACATTGACGCATAGAGGGACACAGACAATACTGTAAGCACTAAATTTTAAAAAGGAAATAGATCAAACAATAGGAAACTAACTGACCCATAAACGTTTTTTTTTTCATCAAATGTACGATTTTATAGTGGTTGAG